>JAPFFP010000080.1:12278689-12289966 GCA_026153255.1 Solanum medicagineum
AAAATGTGTATCTAACTTTTTTTTAAAGAGTGTGTCAAGTAATAAAGCTTATTATTTATTAATATTAAAAAGATGAAATAATTAGCTTATTTTGGAGCATAATATCATATTTTTGGTACAAAATATTTAAGTTCATGAGAAACTTATTTTTTAAGTCAAAGTTGAATGACTTTTTGTGTGCTAAATTTAAAATAGGATTACTTTAATATAATATTTTAAAAAATTATTAGATAAATTCAAAAATAGATGAACCCCTGAAATTTATTCAAACTTATCTTAAAGAATTATGTTATATATTTAACAGAATTAGTTTTAAATTTGATGAAAAATAAAAACTAAAAGACAAGGGAAGGAAAAAAAAATTAGAAAAATTAAAAGAAAGTGAAGTGAAATTATATGATGGATCCACATTATGCCAATTAATAAGTCTTCCCCACAATTAATGACAATTCTAACTTATTTAGTAAATAAAATTTCGTTCGACTTAAAATTTAGGAAATAAGAATAACTTAACTTTAACTTGGAATAAGTAATATAAAAATATTATAAATCACGATAATTAACTATTTACATATCTAAAAGACATAAATTTTTTTTAGAGAATTTATGGCGTAAATTAGGATGGAGGGAGTATTGTAAGTTATTTGAAAATTATTTAAAATACTATCAATCATAATAATTACCAACTTAAATTATATATAGGACATCTTCATAATTGTCACATTAATTGGGGAAGAAAAATAATATATATTATTTGAAAATGACATAAAAAGTACTATATATAGCAATAATTAAGAATTTAAAAATTTAAAAGTCATATAAAATTTGGTTGCCATCAATATTCCATCGGTACCGCATAAATTGGAACGCCAAAAGTAAAATATATTATTTAGAAATTACGTAAGAGGCACTAAATGACAATAATTAATAAATTTAGAACATCTAAATTCATATTAAAAATTTGGTTGACTCTAAATTCTATCTGTGATACATAAATAAAAATAATATATAGTGGGATCATGCTAGCAGGGGCTCTTATATCTAGTATTAATATATAAGAAAGGAAATAAGCACACACTGCTTCATCAATGTCTATGTTTTCCCGTAATTATTATTGTATTGAGGATTAATTTTGTCAATTAATGAAATTTACTTTATTATTTTATTAATATGTTTTAATAAATCAAGACAAATTTATTATTTTCATTCAATACTACTTTTATAATTAAATAACTATATATAAAATAATAGTAGTTTGCAATAAAATTTTAAATTATAAAATTGATAAATATAATTAAAAAAATTCTTATTGTCTATAAAAATAACCATTAAATAATTTTTAATCGAGAAAAATATATTCAATACACTTAAAAAATATAAAGAATAATTATTCAAACAACTTTACAAATTAGTTCTATATAATATTTATAACACTATTATATAAAAAAAAGTTACATTTTAAATATTTAGCATAAATGAGATTCTTTGTAGTATGGAAAAAAAATTATATTTTAAATATTTAGCATAAATGAGATTCTTTGTAGTATGTTATGTATAGAAAAAAAGTAAATTGGTAAAGAAAAAAATGAAAAATAAAGAATTAAAAAAAAAAGTATGAGGCTATTAATATTTTGTAGAACCCAAAAAATCATTGTAATAAAACTTCCTAAAATTCAACAACTTTGTTTAAAAAATTTTAACTTTAATTTAAAAGAAAAAAAGATTTTTTTGTTTTTTTATCTTTTTTAACTGTTTTGGGGTTAATTTTTTTGAATAATTTGGCATTGTCCTTCCTTTTACCCCTCTTCCTACCAAAAAAAAAAAAAAAAAAAAAAAAAAGCATAACTTTTACCACTAACTTGTTTTATATATTACTCCCTTCTTCAAATGTTACGTAGTATTTTTTCATTTGGCGTTATGTATAAAAAAAGCTTTTTAAAACTTATCGATTAAAATAAATTTTAAATATTCAAGTAGTTAAAAATTATTTTATTAATATTAAAAGAAAATTTTTAAATTAAATTATTTTTAATTAAAAATAAGTTAGGCCGGATAAATAACAAGGGGCCACAAAAAAGAGATAAAAGAGAAATAAAATACATTAATATTACGAGTAATTTTTTAATTATCTATATTACATTAAAAGTATAAAGATTAAATTCTTAATCCAACGATTTAAATATTATTTTTAAAAATAAAGCATTTTATTTAAAAAGGAGAAAACATAAAAGGAAAAATAAGTGGATTGACAGGATAGAATTTAAGAAAAACTTATCCTAACATTTTCAATCAAAAACTTGGTGAAGCCTATCATCCATTCACCCTTACCATTAAAATGGCGAGTTCAACCCTAAATCCTAATGCTCCAATGCTGGTTCCGTCGGAGTATGGTGAAGTGGAGGACTTCTCTGACCAATGGTGGGATCTCGTCCACTCTTCTCCTTTGGCTTCATGAATGCTTCTCGGATCCCCAAACTGACCTCAACTTTGATACCGATTTCATCAAGTGTAAGTATCATTTGCTACTAAAAACAGTAATTGATACAATCTTTGTTTTTGTGTAGAAGAGGAAAATAACAAGGAATTGATCACTTTGGGGTTGTTGCAATGGAACAAGTCACGATTTACTGCGGAAATTCCAAGGTATGGGAAGAAGGTGCCAAAAATCGTGAGCCCTAGGCATATTCAGCAGCCAAGATAGAGCCTGACTTATTACTCAGTTAGTGTCAACCAAAATAAGGCAATAAACAGGGACGATCACAACTATGTCCCCCTTTTCCTTTTAATCGTTAATAGCTTGTTTTACTCTCATTGAATCTTGCTTTTCCAATGAATAAAGGTCATGTCAATTAGTGATAGTTCTTATGTATCGAAAATGCACCATTTGGCAACTTCTCAGCGTGTTTAAATGATACAAATCCATCAGAGAATCCGTGCAGTCTCCGTTATGATTGTATGCTCGGTAAAAGACAATTCAACTTCTTTGTGTACTGAAGAAGAGTTGTGGGGATCGACCCCATCAATTTGTCTTCAAGAAGTCGTTCCAAATCTGGATATGCTTATTACGTAGTGTTGTTTGAATATTTGTTTTAAGGGTGTCAAAATCAGCCTCATAAATTCACATAATTTTAATCCTAATCCATTCAAGTTTTAACTCAAAAGAGCCCAATTTAATTTTTAATTTTAATTCGTTCTAACTTAATGTCTGTTTGTATCTATTTTAGTAATTTTTTATTTTAGTTTTTGAATTAAAATTTAAATTGTGATTATAAATAATAAATAATAATAGATTATAATTATTGAACCCAACCAAATTTCTATTTCAACTCATTTTAACACACTCAATCCTCAACTCCTAACATTGATAGGTGATGTCATTAGAAAAGTAAATTATGAACATAGTATTAGCTAAGTAAAAGTACGACGGCATTACTTCTTTGCCACACTCAGTTTTGATAATTTCGTTTCAGTCATCATTAGAGGTACTGCAGACAAAAGTATAGAAAATGGATCAAATTAATGTGAAAGATCAAACCAGGACAACTATTAATGCGTATAGAAGGTCGTCTTGATTAAGCAGTGGGTTAGTAACTTGATTGCTGATCCCAGTTGCTTGCTTGTTTCCCTATCTTGTGAAGAACTTTGATCACCTCTTCAGTCGTCACATTTCCAGTTACTGTTACCTTGTTTAGTTGTGTATCCACATCATAAGTTTCAATGTCTGCCACACATCCAAAGGATCAAATTCGGTTGTAGAAAATTCTAGGAATTTGAACTTGTGTCATACCTTCAATTTTCTTGATTGCCTTCAAGATTTTCTTGATGCATTCGTCGCAGTGCAGCCCAACTTTAAGCTCAACAACCTAATGAACAAATGAAAAGCAAATTTCAAACGGAAATATTGCAAGTTTGATCTAAAAAAACTGTTACACGAACGGTTTTGAGGTACTAACATTGGCCATTGCTGTTGCTTCTTAATAGATAGTAGGTGCCAAACAATCTTCAGAACTGATGCTAGATTAGAGAAGAATGAAGAGATGAGGAATGATTAATGCTTTGGAAACAGTTGAAAATATTTAAAGAAAATGGTTGGGTATAGGATTCTTTTCTTCAAGTGATGGGGATTATTTCACTTTACCAAAAGCCTTTTTTCCATGACGCGTAGGTCATTAGGGCCGTGAATTCACATTATCATAATATTCTCAAGTGAGAACCACAACTATAATAAAATATTATTAGCAACTTTTCATGGTCGCTCTCTGCCCAAACATATACTTGAAATAAGGTAAAAGGCTTCTTTTACAATTTTTCGTATTTCTTCGTAAAATTGGGAAAAAGGGTAGAACATGTCATATTTTCACTTCAAATAAACCTTTTTCATTATATTTTTTTAATCCAAATAAACTTCAATCATCACAAAGTATGTCATATGCTAACTTATTTAAATCGGTGCCATTAATTTATATGGGGAGCCTAGAGTAATCTGGGAGTAAACTGAAGTGGAACAAATGATTATTAATAAAAACCGTTGTGATTGAAAAGTTCTTATATAGATGATCTGATATCCAAGATCTGAAATGTAAATTGAAGGGAGATGACAACACACAGGCCTATTAATGAATAGATATGTCTAAATTACAGCTACTTTTTGGAGGACTATATCAGCTTATTTTCAAAGGGTAGAAACAAGATAATATTAATAATTTTTACTGCATGAATTAGATAAGTAAATTAAAATAATTATTTTTAAAATGAGGGTCAATTAATATAAACAACTGGGGATTCTCTATTCTCTGTAAAAATAAATAAATTTTGATTGACATTGATAGAGTATTGTATAAATTATAGTTTAAAATAATTTAAAATCTAAATAAATACAATCTTTAAAATTTACCTTAATTAAATTAATTATTTTATATTTTCTATGTCAAAATATGTTTATATAGTTATTATTCTCTGTTACTTTTACTTGGATAGATAAATATTAGAGTTTTGATTATTATTAATAAAAGGTGGATGGTGAAATGAGCTCTGGTACTTGTAGTCGATTGTATTTGCCATCTAAACCCCTCAACCAATATCAAACTCTACCTTTTAAATTCAATTTTTGACATGACATCCTATGTGGCAGATGCAAGCAAGAAGCGTGTAAAACACACCCTGTTGGAGCGTGAAACGCTAATAATGGTAAAAATTAGGTCTTTTAAGACCTCCATCTTCTTCTTCCTCTCGACATTCTCTTAAAATCAACATTGTAGGGAAAATTTCTTCTTTTTCTTCTCCTTTCACGAACTTTTCTACTTTGTTAAAAAAAAATTCGTTCGTTCTATTCTTCTCTTCTTTTTCCCAATCACGCATTGTCATTTCTTCACTTTGTTGATTTTCACCATGACAATTTGTTGTTGCTACTGTGGACTTTATGCTAAACTTAGGATGTCAAGGACACCAAGTAATCCTGCAAGAATGTTTTGGGGTTGTCAAAACTATACCTCTGGTAATGGCTGTGGATCCTTTCGATGGGATGACGTTAATGATTCAACAAGCCAAAAACTAATATCACATCAACAACACTGCAATGACTTCTAACAAGGAAGACAAAGCAGACAGGGAAGACAAAGAAGACAAGGAAAACAAGCAAGGCATGAGAGATCAAGCACTAGTATTGATGTCACTGTTATTGTAATTTGGTTTCTATCTGTTGTTTTTAAGATGTATTAATCCATTTGTACCTTTAATATTAATGATAATCAAATATCAGTTTTAGAAACACTAATCTTCAAGTTAATGATAGACATATAATGTCTTATAATCACTGAGAATTTAGAGATAACTTCACAAGCAAAAAATGAACACAATGTCTATAATCACTAAAAATTGAAACACAACTTACTAAGCAACAATTAGGGATAATGACTTTTAATCACTGAGAATTCAAAACAACTTCATAAACAAAACCCAAGTGTTCAGCAACAACTTAACAACAATTGACAATGAAGTTACAACAAAAAATAGTTGGGATCAAGTCATTAAGCTAGAAACAAACAAATCTATTATGTGCCTTGAAAATTGAGTATTTTTTGTTGATTGAGTGCTTGTAGAAGAGCTAGATCTTGTTTAACTCCCTCCTTATAGTTGTTTTCTAGTAACTAGACCTCTTCCCTTCTACCTTAGACCATTGGGTTTGTAACCAAGATCAATGTTTGTAGGAACTGAGCTAGTCATTGTAGGACTATGCAAGACTCTATTAGTAGTTCTAGACTGATAAAAATAACAAATCACCAAATTAAAGACTATATAGAACTACCACTAAATGATAAAAACATACTCTTTCTATTATACTGCCACTTGATCCAAATAACACATCAAAATCAGCTTTTTTCCTTGTTTAGCATTGGTCTCTTATATCAAGAGTTGCACCACCTCTCAAAGTTGTGATACTCTTTCCTTTTGTCCAGTAGAAGTTGATTGTTGAGTACCTAATGTTACATTTTCAAAGCTCACATCAGCTAAGACAGTTGCATTTGTATCTGCTGTTGAGGCAGGTGCACTTGGATCTGCTGCTGAGGCAGGTGCTTTTGGACCTGCTGCTGGTGCATTTACACTTGATTGACTTCCAACTGCAGCACTTATAAAATCAGATGTAGTAGATGCTCAGCACTTTCACAAGTCCCAGCGGTTGAATTTTCAATAGTGAAGTCATTTTTCTACAAGCATATGTTAAAATCACAAGCATAAATTAACAAGAGTAGAATTCAGTAACTTATAGAGTTGAATTCAGTAACTAAATTCAGTAACTTATAAGAGTAGAATTCAATAAATTACCAAAGTTAGACATCCTTTCTTGTTATGTCCAAAAGTCTTACACAGAGAACATTTCATTTTTCTTCCCTTTCTTGTGGCTTTTTCAAACTTCTTCTTACCAGATTCATCATTGTCTTTTCTCCTATTTTTACTTGGTCTTTCTGGCATGGGAAAATTTCAGGTGGCTCAATGGTTGGTCTTGAGTTTTTTGGCCACATCTTGATATTTGTCATAGGTTGAATAAACTTATTATAAGCCTTCAAGGATGTTTACTTCTTATACCAATCTTCAACAAATGACTCAACAACCCGATCCTTAAAATGAATTGTAGTAACTGCATGTGCATAAGAAATTTCCTTCAACTACATGACCTATAACTATAAACCTTTTTTCTGATATCAACAACATATTTATATGGTGGATCATGAATCTCAAAGCCAAGATCACCATTAAACTTCACCTCACATTTGACTGCATATTCAACATTTTGTCTATGAATTACATGAGTAATCCATTTCAGAAAACTTCCTCATTTGATTCATTTTTTTCATAACTTTGACTCTAATTTCCTCTAGCATGATGATGATGGATTTGAATCTAGCACCTAAAATTCAATTATTGAAAGTCTCACACATTTTGTTCTTAGTCACATCACACTTGCTATGTTCTTTAAAAAATGCTCTACACTATGCTTCTTTATTGTACTTTAACAGATCTTCCACAATGCCTTATCATAACAGATTCATTTCATCAATTTTTTGTTGTAACAATACCTCAAATGATGCTCTGACAACCTGACATAATTTTTTTCTCTTTTCTTTACCTCTCCAAGTCTACTTCTAGTTGGCCCTTATATGTCTAGCACACCATCTGAGTTCAGCATTTGGTAATACTTTAGAAGTGCTAAATGAAAACCCTGTCAAACAAGAAACATTAAAGACACAACAAAAAAGAAAATACTATTAGTACTTCATCTTCAATTTTTATAGTTCAATAATTTAGTATCAAGATTTTAAAAAATAAATTTAGATATTTGATGGTACCTTCTGCATATCAGACAATACTGTTAGTCCTTCACTTGCACTTTCTGTAAGCTCCAATTCATGGTTGATGCACTTGAGGAACCATGACCATGTGTCCTTAGTCTCTCTATCAATCAATGTTATATGGTACATTTGATTATTTCCATCTTTGGAAATGTAAGATAACAACTTACCTTTACATACACTCTTGAGAATGCACCATCCATGCCAATTATCCTTCTACACCCTTCAACCCATTCACTTCTTTAGGAATCCAGACATATATAGATGTTCATAAACACCTCTTTTTCTGGAATTATGTTCTTTGATGTCCTAACAGATACAGTAGTTCTAGGATTTGTGGTCTTCAATTTCTCAACATAATCATATAGTCTATCAAACTCCTCTTTGAAATCACTCAAATGTTCATTCATAACTTTGAGTTTTGCCTTTCTACAACTTATTTTACTAACATACAAATCATACTTCTTTATAATCAAACTTTGAATCTGATGCAGTTTGATGGTAGGCTCACTCATAATCCTCCTTGTGATGTTTGTTGATCCAGATTGGTTTACACAATTTATTTTTGGTTCTTTTACAACACTTGTGGACAAGATAATATGTTTTCACAATGAAGCTTTTAGTGTTACCTTCAAGACTTCCAAGAATATGCCAAGGACAACCCTTTTTCTTACACTTTTCCCTTATTCTTTCCTTCTCATTAGGTTTCAACTTAATATTTACCCCTTTCTAAATGGAGTAGGTTTGCAGTGTCTTCCTAAACTCAATATGATTCACAAAAATTATATATAATTGAAATATGAGTTGACAACTGGGTAAAAGTAGATTTGCTACTTGAATTCCTGGGTGGTGGATCTACTACTTCATCATTCTCAGCAGGATCCCCTTCATTTTCACTAATATCACTACTAGGATTGCTATCAATATAGGGCTCATCACCACCTAATTTACCTTCTAATCTTCTCTTTTGTTTTGTTATAAATATTTTCAAAATCAGCATCTATACCCACAGGACCAGATGGTATCTCATCTAGATTTACCCTATCAGCCTTCTCTTTAAACTGTTCTTGGATATTAGATTGTCTAGCTTGAACCAACTCTTCATCCAGATCACTCAAATCATTAATATTTTCTTCAGCATAATACAGTAATCAAATTCAGAAAGTGGCTTATTTACATTTACTCTAAGGGACTGCTCTTCATTTAAATCACTACCATCATTTTTATTAACATCAAATGGTTGATATGAAGACACATCAGCCATATCTTTTAGAGGTGAGGATGACGATGAGGACAAACCAGCAGATTCATTGGGTGGGGGAAGACACATCAGCCCTTTCATTGGGTGGGGAAGATATATCAGCCCTTTAATTAGGTAGGGAAGATACATCAGTAAATTCATAGGGTAGGGAACACATATCAGCCCTTTCATTGAGTGGAGAGGACACATCAACATTAGAAGGAAGAAGTAAAGTTAGTTCAGCAACTATAGGTACACTTATTTGATATACCATAAATACATCAATAAAGTCCCCACCATTCAGATTACTAAAAAAATTTAAAATATCTGAATCAAAATTTAACATGTAATAATCACCCTTTTTGTTGACTTTACATCAAAACCCAATTCTAGTGCTAATTTATGAAACAACATTATATGCAACTCATCAACATTTATATCAATTTTTTCAGGATCAATGATATTATTGGCATACCTTAGCTCAGGGTCTGATACAAAACAACCTTCATAGTGCATTTGAAGTGTCACTATTGTTAAAACCATTTACTTTTCATGCCTGTAAAAGTTAAAGGGAAATATATAGGTTATTACTAACTTTATAGGTATATGGAAAATACGTTTGGTATATCTCAATGGATCCATAAAAGACTCAATACCCAAGACAAATGTTAAAAGATATTGACTTCAGCCGATTACAAAAAAAAAACTCTAGAAACTAATCAAATTCACAAAATATGCCATTGAAGTCAAAATCAAGGCATAACCTTATTATATCAGTAGCATTAGACACTAAACAAAGCAAAATTCTCAAAAATATTTGAAAAAAATCATTGTTAATCAAGATGCGATAGAGCTATCAAACACGATATAAACAATCAAAAATACAAAAAATTTGAATACATACCGTTTCAACATGAAAGCAACTTAAAATTTATTTGAGGAAGACGACCGATCAAGTTCTACGATCGTTGAAGAAAACGAAGAAAGAAAGACGTGAGGATGTTTGGGGAAGTAAAAGGGTCTAGATGGAAAGGAAATGAAATTGAATTTTTTTATTTTATTTTCTAACATAGAAAGTCCTTTTTTTATTATATTTTCTGACGTGGCTGCTTGGTCATTAAAAATTAATGACCTGTACACATTTGTGCAACACGCATGGATGCCTTGTCAAAGGTTGGGTTTAAAAGGTAGAGTTTGATATGGGTTAAGGGGTTTTAGACGACAAAGAGTTAAGTAGGAGGGCCCAGAATACAATCGACTACAAGTACAAGGGATCATTAGACCATTCCGCCTTAATAAGATTCATTTTATCATTTTGCTAATTTACTTCAGTATTGAACATCACTAGCTTATATACTTCATTAGTATTTCACACCTTTTTTTGTCCATAACATAATTTTTATGTTTTTATGAAAATTTTATTATTTTAAATCAAGAAAATATAAGTATCATAATTTTTAAAGAAGTAAAAGAATAGTTGATAATGAAAGAGTATAATATGCATAATAACTAGGATAATTTTTAAAAGAATTTGGGGGTGAAAATGATTTTCACGTGTATATGTGTGTGTGTATATATATACACACGCGCGTGCGCGCACGATCTTCACATGTATATTTTATATTATCTTATCTGTAATTTTGGTATCAGAGCGAGAAGGCTTTGGGTACCTCAGGTCTAAGAAGAGTAGAATATATCCATATTTCCTTTATATAAAGGGGATAGAGAAAAAAACAAAGTAACAAAATAGTGAAAAAATCGGATAAGTGCAGCAATTGATACTAATAGACATGGAAGAATAAGAAATTACGCGATGACTAAATAAAGTTACAAAAAGAAGAGGAAAGGAGGAGGCTACCCCCACCTCTCACACACAAAGTTCAACAACACTGAACTCCCGACTAACTTCCTACTATAATCCTCGACCTTCGTAACTTGCTATCTAAAATCATGTTCTCATTATGCCATATCTTTGTCTAATCATCTCTATATAGTTTTTCATCAACCTTCATTTACCTCTCCTCTTTATTGCGACAACCAAACCTCTCACAACTCCTCAATGGCACGCACCTATTGTATGAAAATATGAATGCGCATATATTTTCAGTCTGACTGAATTCCAAGAGAAACTACATCATAATACGTATCCTAGAAGAGCTAAATTAAATAACAGAATTTTTTGAAGCTAGA
>JAPFFP010000080.1:12297314-12315138 GCA_026153255.1 Solanum medicagineum
TTTCAGATGAGTTTCCTAATGAAGATGCGTTATTCATCGTTATTCATCGAAGGTCTATCGATATGGACAATATTCTTTGATGGGTTTTCACGTCGAGATGGAGCGGGGGCAGGAGTTATGTTGATATCTCCTGAAAGACTAATCTTACCATTTTCATTTGTTCTAGGTAAAACATGCTCTAACAATGTCGCAGAATATCAAGCTTTGATTACTCGTCTTAAAATGGCATTAGATATGAGCGTTCCATAGTTGGACATTTATGGTGACTCTAAGTTGATCATCAATCAACTATTGGGATGTTATGAGGTAAAAAAAGAATATCTTATGCCATATCATCAATATGCTATTTATTTGCTCGAGAGCTTTGATCAAGTGTTATTAAATCAAGTCCCAAGAAAAGAAAACCGCATGGCTGATGTTTTGGCTAACATAGCTACAATAATGGCACTTGGAGAAAGTGATTCGACAAAAGTGTCTGTGTGTCATCGATGGGTTATTCCTGGGTGTCTTGATTTTCATGTGAATGAGAGTCATCATACGTCTATTCAGATTATTGAAGAAGAGGACTGGAGACAGCCACTGATTGACTACCTTGAACTTGGATATTGCCTAAAGATGTTAGAAAAAGAGCAGAAATAAAGAGAAGGGCACCATGATTCATTTTCTATAAGGGGATATTATTTCGTCGTTCGTATGAAAGGCTATTCCTACGATGCCTTGACAAAGAAGAAGCTCGACAAATAATGGAAGAAGTGCATTCTGGCACTTGTGGGGTACACTAATCAGGGCCCAAGCTTCATTTCCGCATCAAGAGGATGGGATACTATTGGCCGACAATGGTGATAGACTGTCTAGAGCATGCTAAAAGGTGTCAAGCATGTCAATTCCATGCCAATTACATACACCAACCCCCTGAGCCTCTTTACCCAACCATAGCATCATGGCCATTTGATGCATGCGGCCTTGATATTGTTGGACCTCTTCCTAAGTCATCAAAAGGTCAGATGTATATCTTAGCAGCCACTGACTACTTCTCGAGATGGGTTACAGCTGTTCCATTGAAGGAGGTGAAGAAGGAAAATGTCGTTGACTTTATCAAGTCGAATATAATTTTAAGGTATGGCATACTGAGGTATATAATCACGGATTATGGGAAGCCTTTCGACAACAAGCTTAAACGGAGTTTGTGCGAGAAATTCAGGTTTAAGCAACGCAAGTCTTCAATGTACAATATGCCTGCCAATGGCCTTGCTGAAGCTTTTAACAAGACATTACGTAACTTGTTAAAGAAAGTCATCGCCAAGAATAAGAAGGATTGACATAAGAAGATTGGCGAAGCTATGTGAGCATACCGAACAACCTTCAGAATTGCTGCACAAGCAACTCCATACTCTCTGGTATATGGTGTAGAAGCGGTCCTTCCATTAGAACAACAAATTCATCATTGAGAATGGCAATCAAAGAGGGACTTACGGTCGAAAGCAACACTCAACTTCGTCTAGCAGAATTGAAGGCATTAGACGAGAAAAGATTGGAAGCACGACAGAAGTTGGAATGCTATCAAGCTTGACTAGCTAGAGCCTTCAACAAGAAAGTGCAGCCATGATCATTTCAAGTAGGAGACTTGGTCTTAGCTGTTCCAAGACCCATAATCCTCTACAAGCGCATAGGCGACAAGTTCACATCAAAATGGGATGGTCCATACATCGTGAAGGAAGTATATTCAAATGGAGCATAAAAAATCATAAATAACGATGGCGTGAGAGTTGGTCCAATCAATGGCAAATTCTTGAAGCAGTACTTCCCATGAAAGTTGCCTAATACTCCTTGCCCACATGAGTCTAAACTATGTACGACCCAAAAAAAAAAGAAATTAAAAAAATAAATTAAGAAAAAAACCAAAAAAAAAAGGTTAACTTGTCTCTTTGAACTACGTTAAGACTCGATCCTCTTCATTGAGGTACGTAGGCAACTTAGAATATCATTTTAAGTTCGTCGTATGAGTTAAAAAAAAGAGGAGTGGTTCGTAGCATGTCTTAATCATCACAATATATGTTTTTGAAGTGTCATGTCTATACAAAAGCATGAAAATTCTTGCATATGTTGTAGTTCTTAAATTTCTCTTTGTAACGAAAGAAGCAGCACGTCGAATTAAGAATTTTCTATTAAGGCCATTCAAAGTTGGGAAACAAAGGTCACATTTGAAATCTTAGCATATGAAAGAGTGTTAAAATCCACAATTGTTGGATCAGGCAACTTGAAGCTCAATTTAAGTTCTTGTCGCGTTAGAGGGACAATTTGGTGTAACTCATTGAGGCTTCAAAAAAGTTACTCAAAATTAGGGGCATCTTTACCCACGACGTCAAACGAAAAATACTTTTTTGAGTTGAAGGCTTACTCATTGGTGTGGTATATTTGCAAAGATCCTAATTTGGACACTCCAAGCTCAAGAGATTTTGTTTGTTTAAAAAAAATGCAGAATTGACAATCAAGGCGTATAGTCAACTTACAAAAAAATTCATTTCATCAATTTGGAATGAATTTTGTAGCGAATATCACACATATTGTTTCTCGTAATTCTGCCTTTGGAATGAAAAATGAATTTCATAGTTTCAGCACTCCTATGTCGAGTTATTGATTTTCTACCACCAATGCTCAAAGCTGAGAAGTTACGCGAGATAGAACTTGAACCAACTTTGAAACTATATCTGTACAAATCTGTAGATTCCTTGGCCGTGATTTTTACATATGTTGTACTCCTGCGAGTTATGCTTCCAAGGGAACAAGAATCTCATCATTTGGATGTTTCTATATCGAGTTATTAATTTTATACCACAGGTGCTCAAAGCTGAAAAGTTATGCGAGGCAGAACTTTAGTCAACTTTGAAGCTATATCTGTACAATCCATAGGTTCTTCGGCCATGATTTTTACATATGTTGTACTCCTATGAGTTAGGCTTCCAATGAAGCAAGAATCTCATCATTTTGATGCACTTACATCGAGTTATTAATTTTCTACCACAAGTAATCAAAGCTGAAAAGTTGCACGAGGCAAAACTTGAGTCGACTTTGAAAATATATATGTATAAATCTAGAGATCTATCGATCGTGATTTTTATATATATGGTATTTTTATGAGTGAGAATTCTAAGGAAATAAGAATCTCATTATTTTGATGCTTCTACATCGAGGTTATTGATTTTCTACCATGGTTGCTCAAGGCTGAAAAGTTTGATGGGAAATGTCAAAACATGAGGGTCGGCACAATTGAAAATAAATATAAAGTGAACAAAAGAAAGACATTTAAGAGAAAGATGTCATTTCTATTCCATCAAAAAAGGATTGTCACTACATCAACATAAGCAAATTCTAAAAGAAATAAGTAAATCCTAAGCAAGAATTTAAACTATGGAAAGGAATTGAATTCTAGGATTTGTTGGCAACTCATCTAGACTGCTTCCTTCAGTTTGGATAACTTTTCCACTTCATCTTCAGACAACGGAGGTCTCTCCTCAATCGCACGAATTTCACCTTCAAAAGTGATGATCTCCTCCTGATATTTAGATAGTTGTTCATTTTGTTCCTCCATATGTGTCATGGTCTTCTTATTCTTTGCGGACAAGGTCTTTAATTCTTCATCAATTTTTGCAAGAGTTGCTTGAAGATCCTCCATGCGCCCATTTACTTTTGTGCTTTCCTCCTTTGCCTGGATAAGGCATTGTTGCGCATAAAAAAGTAATTTTTGGTGACATTGTTTAGTCATTTTTGAGATGAAGACAACTTCATGGCGGCATACTCCTCAAATGTCTCGAAAAAAGCCTTGACAGAATCCTCAAAAGTAGGCTTATTGACAATATTAGCCGCTTTTACCTCTTCTAAAATTAGGTTGACATCATCTTTTATCTTTGAAAAGTTATCTTGGGAATCAAGGGAGAATTTTTTCACCCACTCGCACAAGGCACCCCACATCTTGGAAACATAATTCATCTTGAAGGAAGATAACATATCTTGTGGTTCAAAATTAGGAATAGCGGGTTCTGCTTTATTCTCCAAATATAATGGAGGAATAGAAGATACATCGAGACAGCTTGGGCTAGTAGTACCACCTTCATCCAGGATGCCGCTAAGTGTGTCAATGGGCG
The DNA here is from genome assembly GCA_026153255.1 of Solanum medicagineum. Lineage (NCBI taxonomy): Eukaryota > Viridiplantae > Streptophyta > Magnoliopsida > Solanales > Solanaceae > Solanum > Solanum medicagineum. The sequence continues at coordinate 12,301,457 of JAPFFP010000080.1, forward strand.
TACCTTTGATACCCAACTTCAATATATAAAAAGAGTTAATAAAGGGATGAATAAATAAATAAAGGAGGTTAACCATTTAAGCAAAAAAAAAGAAAAGAAAAGAAAAGAAAAGAAAGGGGATGAAAAGCGATGGTATGTGTCCTCCGAGTTCAGGCAATGGCATGACAGAGCTAGGAGAATCGACAAAAAATGTTTCGCTGTCTATGTTGATCATGTCTAGGTCATACTTGACATCTTGGTAGTTATCTTCTTCCTTTTACAATTCAATGCTCATCTCGATCTGGTTCACCTTCCGTTGAGCTAGTGTCTCCATCCGCACCTATAACTGCATCTTAAAGGATAAGTGAAGTCTTTTCTTTGGAATCCGCTTTCGTTGATAACCGCCTAGTAGCTTTTGCAGATGAGGTGGGAAGGTGTTTTCTCTTTCCAACTTTTTCTAATGTCACATTAGAAGTGATACACACTTTTGACGTCGATGAAAGAGGCTTAGTTCCATTTCCATTCTACATTGACACTCCCTTTGAAGTCGAAGACTTGGATGTCTGGCTTGCTTGTGACTTAACAAGAGGAGAAGAGGACTTATTTTGATCTTGTGACGAAGAGTGGCAAACTTTAGATGATTCATGAGCATCGTCACGCTTTTGACAATTTAAAGTGATCTTATTCCGTCTAATAGGATTTGTTCGACAAGCTAACCACCAATTTGCATATCTGCAAGTCATTAAAGGCCTATCAGGACTAGATGGAATGAGAACTGTCAAGGAGCTGCCTAGGTGAGAACAGGAGTCCCAAAGCCGTACCAATTTGTGAAGTGTGTCGTTACATCGTAACTCAATCAAATTACCAGGTAAGTCTTGGATGAATCCGAATTGACGACTAAATCTATGAGGACTATAAGGCCCCAGAATAAGGCGGTCATCATGTCTGACGACAAGGTGACTCGAACGAAGACTAATGAAATAATTGCTCCAAGAGCTAGATAAGTCGCCGCTATCCTCACGAGATAACTCTTTTGACTGCAACATAGCCAAGTGGTGAAGATGGTGAATATTCACATCTTGTAATAGTCTTCGTGCACTTGTGAGATCAACGTATTTCGCCATTTTCTCTCCACAAATCTTACACATGCGAGCACCATTGTGATGACGACTATAATGGTAAGTGTCAAAATAAGCACCAATCCATCCATAGACATTGTATGGGAAAAATTATGTCACTCGCTCTCAAGTTTGATGAAGATGAAATCTCTTTCAAACCTCTGTAAATGCACACCAGGATAGGGATTGCTAATGAAAACTTCTCCTTATGAGCTATTAAACTGGAAACTTTGAAGACATTAGGACGAATGTGGTCAAAATTCTTGGTAGGAAGAGCAAACTTACAAAGCCAACATGCAAGAAAAGCAGTTAAATTCGTCTCTTCTCTAAGAGGTCCATCCACACCTAACTCAATGAAAGGAACATTCTCTTCCTCAGCGCGGTAAAAAAGACATGTCTATGTAGCCTGAAGGATTATGACTTGTTCTTGGCCTAGGCCGATGTTGGAACGATCGTGGTAGGGGTTCTTGGTATCTTTCTGGTCCTCTGAACCAAAAATTTACCCAGTCACGGACATAAACCTTTTGAGACACACCTTGTGCAAGTCAATGAAATGCTGAAAATAGATAGGCACAAGTCCTAAGAAAAAATGGCTTGCTTTGTGGATTTGCTTGTGTCAACTCTTAGGCCGAAGGCACGACTTCATCATAGAATGCTTCGCGGACAAGAGGTCCTCCAATCATGCGCATAACCCATAGTGAAATAGAAAGTTCACCAATACCGACACACATAGTATTGGTTTATGAATGATGCCAAAGTTCACAAAAAGCCCACAACACGTTCTCATTGATGTCGTACGTAAATAAGGAGGCAAAAATAGCATCATACAACTTGATCTGCTCCAACACCTCCTTATTATGGCTAAGAACATCCTCCACCCATTCCCAATAGCAAGCCGTGTATGGAAATTTTCTAAAACAAGAAGAGGGATAGCTCCATGTGGCGAGACCTTTATCAGAAACTTTGGGCGAAGCAGCATCAGTTGCCTTGTCATGCGTAGATGATTGCAGAATAAAAGCGATGGTGGTAATCGGCTTGTTGAAGTCAAGAACATCAATTTCCTCCTTTAGTGACCACTGGTTTAGATGAGGGGAGTCGTTAGGTGATCCTCTATCGAGCGAGAAAGCACCAATCACGGGAGGATGGACTGCCAAAGTAAGGATCTTAGCATGTGGGTCTTGCTTGTCGTTTGAAATGTCAAGTTGAGGATGAGGCGACTCGAGATCACGAAAGCTCATTTTGCTTGCAAAAAGATGCAACTATAGCTTCTGCGTTTGAAGACCCGCTAGAAAGGATTAGCAAAAAGAGGAGATTCGTGAGGAAGACTGATGAAAAATGATAGATTAGAATTTACATGCTGAATTTCAAAAAATTTACCTGGAATAATCTATGAGAAATCTGATCGTCGTTTTCGCGTGAGAAGTAGCCCTTTGTGTCTACTTTCCAACGCTTCAGACAGCTTGTTATTTCGATATTGTTACATCAAAATATGACGATTTTCGTGAAGTCGTGCAGAGTTGAAATCACCAGCGAATAAAATGTGAATGTGGTTTTCAAAAATTTACCTGGGGTAATCTATACGCAATCTGATCGTCGTTTCTCTGTAAGACGTAGCCCTTTGTGTCTACTTTCCAACGCCGCAGATCGCTTGTGATTTCGATATTCCTGCATCAAGATATGACGATTTTCGTGAAGTCGTGCGGAACTAAAATCACCAACGAATCAGAAAGTGAAAGTGGTTTTCAAAAAATTACTTGGGATAATCTATACGCAATCCAATCGTCGTTTTCGCACGAGACATAGCTCTTTGTGTCTACTTTCCAGTGCCCCAAACCGCTCGTGGTCTTGATATTCCCAAGTCAAGATATTGAGATTTTCGTGAAGTCATGCAGAATTGAAGCTTTCTTATTCTCAAGAACTTGTTCTTATGCAGTTTGCTGGTGTTCTCTTTGAGACTTTGTCATCTTTATATAGACTCAAAGATGGATGAATCCAATTGGATTTCAACAAAGAATCCACCCAAAAAGTTGTTTTTGCAAAGGACTTGGAATCCTAATTAACATTAGAAAGCCAAATCCAATTCTACTTGGAGAATCCCACATTAAAAACACCAAGTTTGGATAAGAATAAAAAACTTATCCAACATTTCTACAATTCTTGGTGAATTCCACGTGAAGGCGATTTTTTTTTTTAATTCTTCTTTCACTAACAGCTTAGAGTAGCCAAAAAAAAAATCACACGAAGGCTATGGGCTAAGCGTACAATATTTTATTAATTGAAAAAACAAATTTAACGGAAGTATTATATTCTTAAACGTGCAACATAAAATGTCAATCATTTCTGAATTGTAAAATCACTTCCGACAAGAAAAGAGTCACTATTGTTCCTACATAAGAGTTTTGGCTCTACCGGTACTTCAAGCCTAGTTGTTAAAATTCAACAAATCTACACTTCGACAAGCCTTGAAGTAGCGAACATCTGTAGACACAAAAACTGTAGTGAATTAAATTCATACAAATTTTGAATTTAAATTCATGATCATTTGGATTAAATTAATTAATTTGGACTTCACAAATTAAGAAGTCCATTTTTATTAATTTCAAATCCAACCTCCATTTCATCTTGAGGTTTAAACTTATGCCACGTGTCAAGATGACTTGACATTCCAGTCAAGTTCAAGACCAACAAGAAAATGTCATGTGTTCTCATGATGTGGCAATCCTGGTCAAAGTTCAACAACCAATCAAAAATCAATCTTATCACATAATGTTTGTGATAAGATTGATGACTTACAAGAACCAATCAGAAGAAGGCAAAAGAGTTCATCCACATTTAGACTGCCTCCCTCCTACAACTATAAATAGGAGGGTTATATAATTTTCTGAGGACAGCAAATATTGGAGAAAAGCTACAACACCACTCCTCGAAGAGGTGGTCAACGGAGTTCTTCCCGGAGATTGACTTGAAACGACTAAATGTTGCCGACATATCACCCCGCATTCGAGAAATACGACGACACGCCCTCGAATCACGAAAACGTGTCAGGAGAGAAAAATCAAGAGAGCAACGGAATCGTACTCACTAAAGATTCATTAATTAAAATTATCTTTTTCTTTGATTTATTTTGGTTGCAGTTAATTTTCCGCGTTTCGCGAAAATTTGTTGCAAACACTTCGCACCCAGTCAAACTATATCATATAAATTGAACCAAGAAAGTACTGATTTTCAACCATCAGTAATGGACTTTTCGCGAAAATTTGTTGCAAACACTTCACACCCAGTCAAACTATATCATATAAATTGAACCAAGAAAGTACCGATTTTCAACCATCAGTAATGGACTTTTCTAACGGGGAAAAGGATAAAGGAATAAAGCTAATGTATGAGTTGTATTCACAACCATGTTACAGACAGCACAAGTGCTGTAATCTAAATTTATAACGAACAACAACACACCCAGTAGAATCCCACAAGTGGAGCTTGGGGAGGGTGAAATGTACGCAAATCTTACCATAACCTCACAGAGGTAGAGAGACGTAATCTGAATTTATAACCACAGTACAGAAAACACATAGCCCACCTTCTCTCAAGTGTAGCTTCGCAAAGAGCATTCTTGCAATCAACACTTGGTGATCAAGTGCTCATTTTATGATTCCAATTAGTTTGAGATATCTTGAACTAGGAAACACACCCTAGAAGCTATAAAAGGAGGTTATTCTGAGCAATTGCTATAATCAAGTTCATTGATATTCTGGGTACAGTAGATGCTATCACAAAACAATCATACTCAATTTAGGGGAATTGTTTGATCTTAAAAGGGATCTTCAATATAATTTTGCACTTTGATAATAGATTTTTAAACAAGCATATCATGAAAGTTTTTAACAAAGACACCAAGCAACCAGATTATCTCAGACAGAGACACAACACTGAAGCTGGCATATGGAAGCATTCTCTTGAGGAACACAAATCACGAGAAGATCACATGCAACATAGATACATTGAATGAAAGAAGCGTGACTTAAAGCAAAAACTTACAAATGATACATAGTAAAAGTGTGAATGTTTAACATCCTTAAGATCCAAGAAGCCATAATAATATTTACCAGAAGCTCTGCAGTCAACAAGCTAGAAGAAGGATGCAACATTGAACCTACAACCAAAGAACCTCTAAAATATAGTCAAAGTCAAGGAGGCTGCCATGTTCAAGGTAAGATTGCTTAGTTATCCAACCTAGTTTATTGTTATCATTGGAATTCCAGTAACATGCTGTTGATCCACATTTTATTCTCTCAGTAATAAGAGTGTCCTAGAAAAAAAATTGATGAGTCCATAAAGAAATCACAAAAATGAACACGATATATATCACTAGCAAGAGAGATGAAAGACCTGGAGATTAAAGAAATGGCAACCAAATTTGAATCCACATTAGTAACTAGAGAAGTGCAAGTGGAATACATATTGATATGTGAAACACTTCAACATTTAATACAAGAACCACTCTGAACGGTGAAAGGAAAGAACAACCCAAGAAGTCAATCCTCTGGCTTTGTGAACTCTTAATTCACTTTCTTTCCTTTTAAAAACAAAAGTGAACCAGAACAAACAGCTCACTAGATTTGACCGAAGTAAAACTAAACCAATCAGCTAAGTTCATTGAATTACTCACTGGACATTAATTCTTTTGATGGATATGCAGAAAAATCAATATGTCACGAGACAGTGATAAGACATCTCCTTCATAAATGTAGACCATTCAAAAAGAACTCAAGCCTTGTGTAGGTGCATGAGGAAGTGTGGCATTGAAAGAATCATAAAGAAGGCTCACCTGAAAGGTACATTCTCTAGCCAGATAATTGCAGCCTATAAAGCTACAATCTTCGTGAATTTCTACTTTTACAACTAAGGCTAGACAAGAATTTAGAACCTGAAATATATAACATGAGAGGATTTCAGGAAATTATGACGGTTAAAGGAATAGACACAAAGAATAGTTTGAAGTTTTAAATTCATAGGTGCACAAGATATAAGTTAGGATTTCCAACAGCTTGTATGGAGGAGTAGAGCTAGGAAATAATGTACGCAATAGACTCATTTGAATTGATATGCTACATCTGCATAAAATGAACGCATATTCACACATATAAACTTACTCGCACTTTTCCTTGACATACCTGGGGGTTTGTACCTTAGAATTTTGTAGCACTATTTAACTATATAGTAATTTTGTCTCTATATTATTTTTATGTAAGATTTCTTTTAATTGGATGATGGTATTAAACATTTTCAGTAGATAGGACAAACCCAGGAGCAAATTAACTTGATTTTGCTACATCATATTCCATTTAAATAAAACTACTGAGTCCTTTTATTTTGCTGAATATATCTTTGTTTTCTCATTGATTAGTTTAAAATTTCAATAAGTTTATTTGTTTGTATTATTGTAGCTCTATGAATCGGGACCCCAAATTTAAAGGTCTAACAGCACTGCTTTGTCCTTTATAGGCCCAATAGGTGTTAGAAAGAAGTTGCAGAGTTTTCTATTCTCTCTGTCTAGTACATTCTGTATTTGAGGCAACAGGATATTATCTCTAATTATCTTTTTGTCCAGTACTTGGTCATTAATGTTGTCATTTTTGGAAGTTTATAGGCTAGATATACCAGATAAAACTAGCCATCCCTCACAGAAGTAGCATTTCAGTCTCTCCTAAGAGATCATAGAACCTTTTGAAAACCATAGTTTATGTTGGGTATCATACCTGAAATTCATCTTTAAGGAGTAAATATGTTTCCCAGAAGAATTAGTACACTTTTAGCCTGAATCCAAACAAATGTATTAGAACCCTACTAATTACTGATTATTCCTTGTTGCTACTACTTTATTTTACTGTATAGGTTGTTATTTTGGTTCCACTATTTTTAGGAGTTCTAATAATTTACTTTCCTTAGTTTCTGTTTAGTTCCACTATAGGAGGAGTCTCTCAGACGGGACTGTTTTTCCTTGTGTATATATCAGTCGGTCGTCAATATTAATAAAAGGCTAAATGCATCTTTTTCTTCATCTTGCGCAAATACACATATGGTATCAGAGCACGAGTCTTAACTCTCTAAGCTTTTATTTTTCGATCCTCTGCTTACCACCACAGACTCACTGTTAACATGCCTGAGAACGTCTGCAATGCAGACTCCACCGGCAGCAACTCTAATATCGTTGTGCAGTTTAATTCAGTGTCTCAACTACCTATAACATAATCTTCCTACCTGGAAAACCCAGATCTCCATGCTTATGCGTGGGCACAATCTGTTCGGTCATCTTGACGGCTCTTCTCCCACTCCGTCAACTATCACACCAAATAGACGAGAAGCAGTGAAGCCAGCATGCCACTCTTGGTTCCTCCAGGATCAACTGATCCAGAATGCCATCATGGCTTCTGTCGGTCCAACGATTGCTTCAACCGTGGCTACTGCCTCCGCTGCAAAACTTGCTGGGGACTCCCTGGACCTGGCTTATGTCAACAAGTCCCAAACACGAATTTTTAGCCTTCATGACCAGCTCATGCGACTACCAAAGGACCATTGTCCAGTTGCTCATTATCTCCATCAAGTGTGCTCTATCTACAATGAGCTCGTTATTGCCGGTGCTACAGTCACCAATGATGAGTTGGTAGTGAAAATACTGGGTGGTCTTCGATCAGATTTTCATGAGATTTAGTTCGAGCAAGAGATTCCATCATCTCGTATGATGAGTTATATGAGAAACTAATTGATTACGAACTCTTCCTCAAACATGAGGAATTGAAGAAAGAATCAGCTGGAATATCTGCTGTAATGGTCACTCACAACAGATTCACCAATTCCAACAACCACACTGCTCGTCGATCCAACAATAGCTCACAATGGCATTCTAACAAGCGTACAAATGCTCCTGCACAAGGGCTTTACGCTGATAATTCTGTTCGCTATCAGCTATGCAACAGAGAGGGTCATACTGGGAATGTTGTAGGTCACAGTCTTACAATCATTTAGAGGCAAAGCCAAATTTCCTTTCAGGTAACCAAGCAGCAGAAAGCCAATGATTGTCGACTCCGATGTTACGCATCATGTCACAACAGAGACAACCAATCTTGAAGAGTACAATGGTACAAAAGGCATACCTATGGGTGATGGTAAAAGAATCTCAATTACTCATCATGGTTCTACTAAATTAATTGCATCAAATAATGCTTTTAGATTAACTGATACTTTGTGCACCTGCTATGAAATACTCTCTGTATCAAAATTTTTGTCAAGATAATCTGACCTCCATTGAATTTTTCTTGGCCATACTCCAGCTAGATGGTCATAAAAAAACAATGTACCATTGTCCGCTCGTCCACCGAAGCAGAGTACCGACCTGTTGCTAGTGCCGTTGATGAGACCACATGGGTGAAAAATCTTCTCAAGGAACTCCATGTCAAAATCCTCACACACCTACCATTTTTTGCGACAACCTTGGTGTCACCTACTAATATGAGAACCTTCATAGCCGCATGAAGCATATAGTAGTTCACTTCCACTATGTTCGCCAACAGGTTAATGATAAGCGACTTATCTTAAAGTACATTCCCAGTTCTGACCAGTTGGTTGATTCTCTGACCAAACCGCTTCCAAAGCCTCCTTTTATCGTCATCTGTCCAAGCGAGGTGTTGTTGCACACCATCCAGCTTTTGGGGGGTATATTAGAATCCTGTTAATTACTGCCCATTCCTTGTTGTTACTATTTTATTTTACTGTATAGGTTGTTATTTTAGTTCCACTATTTTAGGAGTTCTAATATTTTACTTCCCTTAATTGCTGGTGTAGGAGGAGTCTCTCAGACAGGACTGTTTTTCCTTGTGTACATATCAGTCGGACATCAATAGTAATAAAAGCATCTTTTGCTTCATCTTGTTCAAATACTTATAAAATGTTACTACAGACTACACAGAGAAAATCAAAACTTAAAAAGTGTCTAAGTTTCCGATATTGCCATTGAAGATATCATGAGCATCTGTGGAATCATAACTTTGAGAGGAAACAAAAGAAAACCTAGACAATAGAGCAACTTATAGTTGTCTAACAGCAGAAAGATTCTATCAGAAGTAGAACTATTTTAACTACTTCAGCAGAGTCATCATTGTCATAGAAGACCTTCTAGTGATTAGACCCATAAGACAACCAAGTGCCTTCCTCCGCCCCCAAACACACACCCCCCTCCCCCAACCACCCCCCCAAAAAAAAGACAGGGGGAAGAGGAAGATGGAGAGAAAAATAAACAAATAAATAAAAGGGAAGAAATGAGGCAAATATTTTACTTGCTTCTCACTTGTCTTCCGACTTAAGTTGTCCCCCAAGTAGAATAAGTCCCACCATTGCAAAAGCAGATAAAACGGTCGATGAATAGGACATCACAAGCAGAGATCCTCGCAGAGACTGCAACGGAAACACCTTTTTCATAAATACCAACACAAATAAGTATCAACTGAACGGGTAGTTTTCTAGTGTGTTACCTTAGCAAGCAATAAAGCATTGTCATTTGCATACTGTAATGAGCTCTCTTGTATGCTCTCTATGCCTCGACTCAATTCCCAAGAAAGAAAACTGTATTCCCAACAGCAGAAATGGAATTTTTTTTAAAACCTTGAATGAAAGATATAGAGGCTCACAGCTGAAAAGAACCAATTACCCAAAGATAAATGCAATGGCAGCTCCAGTGTACGCTTTTCCAGAGGTCAATTCAACCTGAAGATCCCCAAACTGAAGGAAAATAGTTTTAGGATAAGATGCATTGACCACATCTTCGACAAAAATAATCCATATACCACTAATACCTTGAATGTCCTGGTTTGCTGCTTCAATTCTTCACCATCAACTCCAGATACTGGACTTGCAGACAACAACTTTCCAGTCTTTATCATAACTTCAGCAATCTATAGTGATCCAAGTACCAAAGTTTTAAGAGCAAAGAAAATTTGATGACATCAAGTTTGAAGAATAAATTATGCCAGACAATAGATCTCAGTTATTTCACCCAGATGACTTGAATCAAAGTATACACCTTTAGTCTTTGCCAAGAATCTTTTTGACCATTAAAAACTATAGGTCTAAAATTAAAATTGAATCCAAAGAAGACCAATTACAATTCATTTTAGCATTATTCATCCAACCTTCAGAGCCAATTTACCTAAACCTATCATGGGATACACATTTCACAGTGTCACTTTCTTAAAATGCTTGTCAGACCAAGCAGTCCAAGATGACAAGGTGAGGTGGAAATGAGCATAGTAGTTCTGAATCTTACAGCTACTGAATACCTCTATTCCTCTATGCCAAATGATATAATCCTGGATAGTCTGGATGAAGCGAAGCACATCGTGTATCATCTTGAATTGTCTACCATACGATTGACTCACTCCAAGTCCAAGAACATCCAAGGAGTGCATGCTAGGGAGCTTCATGATCTTCAAGAAACTTGATACAACATTGGGGTTCAGCTCTTGCTGATCAACTTTGGGCCATGAATGATATGGATATTTGGCACTTGAATCAGTAGGATCAAGTGGATGTTCAGTTTTCTCTTGGGATAGATGCATCTGGAATGCACATGAGCTGCTGAAAGGTTTCACTTTCCATCTCTTTTTCCTACATTCCCTCTAATTTTTCCCGTGTCATTTCTGGAGTCTATGCCTCTAACTCTAGCATTGAAAGGCAAATTTATGGTTGGAACACGCTGCCGCTCGGGGGATGTTGGAAGGGCCTTGGACTATTTGTGGTGACTTTAACATCACTAGATTCATTTCTGAGAGGCCTTCAAGCTATATTTCATCTAGCATGACATAGTTTTCGGAGTTTATAGAGGTGTTTGAATTCATCAGTCTCCCCTTACTGGTGGTCTAAATACTTGGTCCCATAGCCCATATTAAATGGAGGCATCCAGAGACCAGAATTGACAGTTTTTTTGTCCTCCATGGAATTGGATGACTGCTTTGGCTTCATCAAGCATTCACTAGTCCTTAAAAGTTATTTCTGATCACTCACTACTCCCAAAAGCTATTTCTGATCACTCTCCCCTTCTATTCTGATGCAATCAGTGGGTTCACAGGAACAACTCTGATTTCAAAATTTGAACACACGTGGGTGTAGTCAGAGGGATTTGTGGAACTTATTGGCTCGTGGTGGATTTCTGTTCATATGCAACGCACTCCAGATTTCATCTTCGCATTAACATTAAAACTTTTGAGGAGCAAGCTAAAAGAATGGAATAAGTATTCCTTCAGGCACCTTCACACCCTTAATACAGTACTCCCTGGAATTTTGGTGTTAGACAAACTGGCTGAGAATAGAGTCCTTTCTGATGATGAATTATTATAGAAAGCTGAGTTGCAATTGGATCCGGAAGATATTGCTAAACAAGAGATATCATGGACACAAATCTATGGCTTTATGGCTACAAAAAGGAGATAACAATACAAGTTTTTCCATAAAGTGGCAAATGCACACCGCAGATTCAAACTCAAATAATTTGGTTATCAATGGAGATACTGTCACTGAAGAGGGAACAATTATCAATGAAATACTTCCGTATTATTCCACCCTTTATGGTGAACAAGGGGGGCCGAGGCCTTCTTGGTTCCATGCTTATGTTTGTTTCCAATGAGGACAATTTTCCTTCCAATATCCCTTTTCGAAGGAATATGACCAAAGATTCTATGGGGGAAAAAGCTCCTGGACCGGATGGCTTAACTATGGGATTTTCAAAAAATGTTGGAATAACGTCCATTTCGATCTTCCCAATGCTTTTGTCAGAAGCTTAAATGCCACCTTCAATCCTTCATTGCACTTATCCCAGAAGAGATTGGAGCTAAGTGTGTCATTTTAGGCCCATCAGGCTTGTGGTAGCTTTTACAAGATTTTGTCAAAAGTACAAGCGGGGAGATTAAACAAGGCCACTAGAAACTTGTCTCCACTCATCAATCAAGCTTCATTAAAGGTAGACAAATAATTGATGCCAATCATTTCTAATGAATGTTTGGACTCCAGGATAAAAACAAGACAGGCAGGTTAATGTTTATTTTTATTTTTATTTTTAAGAAATGGTAACAAGCTTGTAGTTATCCAGAAAAAGGGCTTCTAAGCCATAATTACAGTGGGAATGAAGCATATAGACTAGTACGTAAAAAAAGACTGTCTACTAGTCTATAATGATTCTAAATCATCTAATAGAGACTCCGTGTCTACTATATACTCTTGTTTATACCAAAAATTAAAACTGTCTACTAGCCTATCAAGGTTTCCCCTCTAACGTTTTACTTTTCATTCCCCCCCTTACTCATCTCCAAAAATAACACCTGGATAATCGATTATTGAAGATTGTAAGTTAAATAACTAAAAAAAAATGCATTACTGATGCACAGAGCTCAACCTCTTCATCATTGGCTCAGAGCCACACACATCCATGAAAAGCAAGATAAAAAGGGACTATGTAGAGAGACGAACCCTGTTTCCTTTGCAGCAGACAAGTGACAAAAATAAGAAAAGAAGAGGCATAAATCCATTTATTACGTAAATAAGATATTTACTCCTGTATCCGAAAGATTTGGGGAATTCTTTTAACACATGAGAAGGTGCATGGAAACTCCATAAAGTACCTTCTGTACTTCACCATCGCCATACAGTCCCATGGACTGGAACCTTTTTGCAGCTGATAACAAGCGCCTTCCAAATGCTAACTAGTAATAAGAATAAAATTCAGGTGGAAAAAGGAACTCAATTTACTTGTGTAAGGCAAGAAGTAAAGCATCATAGTTGTAGGCTTTTTCTTGCCTGATTTTTGAGAGCCTGTCAATGAGCCAACCAATAAAGGCAGCTTGTCCACTAAAGCCATGGATGTTGATGTATCAGCCAGTTCCCAAGCTCGGCTTATATTTAACAATGTCTCTCCCACCTCCTCGCCACACTGCAAATGCAAGATTAAAACGACAATCTACAATGTTCTTTTTATCAGTGAGTCTTGCTTTCTTTCATCCTATATTTTTATAAGGGTGGCTCGATAGCTTCAAATTTCAAATTTACATAAAGGGAGGAGAAACAGTTAATATGAACCATAGTTGAACAAGAGAAAAGATAAACTATCAACTTGTTTAAAACTGGAATACAGAATATACCACCAAAATTCTAGAATACAGAAAAAAAAAAAAAACAGAAGAACTTGTTCGACAACTAACAAAACTTTTGTAAACATTTTTATTCCTGTACGGAATAAAATATAGAAAACATTGAGTTAGTGAAGATCCTTTTTTTTTATGAAGTAAGATGTTGTATTAGAAAGGCATCAAGAGGATGCAGATTACATACACATTTAATATGGCTAACTCCGGAGAACAAAAACACCTATCTAATCATTGAGTTAGCCACGAGCAAAAGAACGGTCTCTAGGCCATATTGAGGGAGCTAATGAGATCTAAGAAGGATAATATATCATTAACAGGGGATAAATTGCTCCAATGGAAGAGGTTAATAAGGCAAAAGGATTTCAAACTGCTAATTGGAGTTGAGATACCATCAAAA
>JAPFFP010000080.1:12315238-12335488 GCA_026153255.1 Solanum medicagineum
TCCAGGCTATTGAGGCACATGAAGCATCTGTTTACTAGCTGAAGTTTCCTCCTATTTAGGTTGTCCAGGGTTAGGATAGCATTCCTGAGGGTAGTCCAGGTAAAACACTTGATTTTAGGGGGCAGTCCAGTCTTCCAAATCAATTTCCTTGGCCACTGGTCTATCATGTTATTTGTAGAGCACAACTTGCTGTATCCTTCCTTCACTGTGTACATTCCTTTCTCAGAGCTGCCCCATTTTAAGCTATCAGGCAAGTGAGGGGACATTGAGGCTCCTTCTAGAGTTCTGAAAAAGTCAAAGAGCTCATTAAGCTCCCAGTCTTGAAAATTCCTCCTAAAGCGAGGGGCCCATATTCCATCTTCTCTGTTTTGAGCCACGGAAGAGTCTATATCAGATGCTATCCTGTAAATGACAGGATGGGAGACATTAAGAGGTTGACCGTTAAGCCACCTATCTTTCCAAAATTTACGGAGTTACCATTTCCAATCCTGAAGGACACCTCTTGGAAGAATTCCTCCCTTAGCTTGTTAATGTACTTCCAAGGTCCAACTCCATAAGGGTCATTATTCTGCTTGGTACTCCATCTGGCCTCCCATATTTAGCATTCACTACCTCTTTCCAGATACTTGTTGGTTCTTGAGCATACCTCCACCACCATTTCATTAATAGACTCTTGTTGTGCTTCTTTAAATCTCTGATTCCCAGACCTCCGTGCTGCTTTGGCATAATTACTTTTTCCCACTTCACAAGATGGAACTTATGGTCCTCATAGCTCCCCTTCCATAAGAAAGATCTTCTGATTTTGTCAATTTGATTTTTCACCTTGGATGGTATTGGGAGCATTGACATGATATATGTGGGGATACTATCAAGTACACTGCTGATGAGGGTCAACCTATCCCCTTCCACGTTGCTAACCTTCTCTCCATTTTCTCAATAATTTCATTCCAAACTCCTGCATCTTTGAACTTTGCTCCGAGTTAGTGAAGATCCTTAGGAAGAGGGTGATTATTATAGCCTGCATTCAAGAGACCAGATGGGTAGGTAGGTTCTCAGGCTTGGGACGTGGATGGGTTCAAACTTGGGTACTCAAGAAGTCTGGGAAACAAGAATGGTGTAGCATTCTAGTAGATAGAGATCAAGGGAACAAGTGGTAAATGATCGGAGGGTTAATGATAGGTTGTTGGAGAGCTAACTTTGAACGTTGTCAGTGCATATGCTCCGCATTTGGCCTAGATACCATCAAAACTCAAAGTTACGTTCTATAGAGTGGTGGTTAGACAGACATTGTTATATGGGGCAGAGTGATGGTCAGTCAAAAACTCTCATGTTTAGCAGATGCATGTTGCGGAAATGAGAATGTTAAGATGAATGTGTAGTCACTGGTCATACTAAAAGCAATAGATTAGAAATGAGAATATTCAAATTAAGGTGGGATGAGATTAGAAATGAGGATATTTGAAATAAGGTGGGAGTGGCTTTTGTGGTGGACAAGATGAGAGAAGTGCGGTCGAGATAGTTTGGACATATAAAGAGATGTATGGATGCACTTGTAAGGAAGTGCAGGAGGTTAGTTATAGAAGGTACAAAAAGAGGCACACGTAGACCCAAAACATTATTAGGAAGAGGTTATAAGAAAGGATATGACTCAACTACAGATTATCAAGAACATGATTTTAGATAAGAGAGTTTGGAGGACTATTATTGTATAAGGTTAGTACGTAGTGTACTGTTATCTTACTTAGGGTGGTTGGTGTTTGCCATTATACTAGTTGTATTATTGTAGTTCTTGTTTTTGGTATCCATCATTATCTATTATTATTTTCAATTCTCTATACTAGTATCCGTTATTTTGTGTTTCAATTATTGCACTATTTTGTTGTAATTGCTTCCACCGATGGACTTTGCACTATTTTTTTGTGACTGGCTATAGTTTCTTCTTAGTATCTAGAATTGATGCATCTGAGCTGAAGGTCTTGCAGAAACCTCTCTATCACCAAAAGGTAGTGATAAGATTTGTGTACTATCCACCTTCCCCAGACCTCACTTGTGGGATTTCACTGGGGATGTTGTCATACAGAATATCTGAATGCTAAGACTGAGATAAAAAACTAGGAGGTATTTTTCCTTTATTCCCTTAGCAATAAATATAGCATACTGCATCTTTGATCATCTTTACTATAGTTACATGGCAAGAATCCATGTTTTATGTTTTTATATTATGTCAATTAATCCAACCTCATTGTCGTATTCCCTTTTCCGTAAATACTTTGATTTGTTACACTTGGGTTCTTTCGAAAACAACTTCTCTACTTCTTCGAGGTAAGGGTAATATCTAAGTACACTATATCCTCCCTAGACCCCACTTTGTCATTACACTGGGTATGTTATTGTTATGTAGCTGTTGTTGGAGAGAAGTACCAAAAACACCCTCGAACTTGGCATGAATTATTAGTTTCGTCCCTAAACTATTGATAAATTTAAAAATACCCTTCAAGTTGGCGAACTAAGTTTAAATGCACCCTCAAACTTGGCACGAATTATTAGTTTCGTCCCTAAACTATTGATAGGCTTAAAAACACCCCTCAGCTAGCGCTTCATGTTCCTGTAACTTATTAAATTCTGATTTAAAATTTGTAGAGCTTCATTTGCAGCCATATTTTTACAATCCCAAAATCTTCTTACGAGATTGTTATCCGACTATGAAATTTTTAACATTGCTGGAAGTCCAATTTGACAAAAAAATCATAAAAAAAACAGAAAAAGAAAGAGAATCAAGCAATTAAAAATGAGAATTAAAAAAAAATAGATCGTGCTTTGAGGTCACTATTAATGGAGGAAAGGTTAAATGGGAAGAAGAAGGGTATTCTAGTAGTTGGTAATTAAGAATTGAAGGGAACTTTTTTTTAAAAAAAAAGGAAAACTTAAGGTTGATGTGGTTTTTTTTTTAACCTTTCATGTGCTTTAAATAAATTGTACTCACTTGTTATGCCATGTGGTATGGGAGGGGTGTATCTAAGCTTAGTTTGCCAAATTGAGCGGTGTTTTTAAGCCTATCAATAGTTTAGGGATGAAACTAGTAATTTGTGCCCTGTACGAGGGTGTAGTTAAGCTTAGTTCGCCCAGTTGAGGGGTGTTTTTAAGCCTATCAATAGTTTAGGGACGAAAGTAATAATTCGTGCCAAGTTCGAGGGTGTTTTTAATACTTCTCTCCTGTTGTTGTTGTCATCAATTAATCCAATCTCAGAATACTCCGGCCCTCGGCAGTTTCCATTTTTATATATACTTAACTTTCTGCAAAGGTTCCTGTTCTTAGTTTCATTACTGTACAAACTTAGCAAAAAATGAGGAAGAATTCCAAGAAAGAAGTCTGGGCAGATGATGATGGAAATCCTTAGCAAGAATCATTTCCTTTTGTCATCTCAGATAGGAGGTTTGTAGTAATAATCTGCATGACCAATTCTTTAGCATAAAGTTTCTAACTGAACAAGAAACTTGAGTACACAAGTAGCTGCTATCAGATCATATAATATATTGGTTCCTATGTGAAGATGACAAATACAGAACTCCTATCCCTTGGATGATTTAAGTTCATAGTACAGATAATAACATCCTAAACAATAGGAGAGTTGGTGCCAAGTCATCAAAAATCATGTCCCCTCCATTTTAATTGAAGTGTCTTACTTTCCTTCTTAGTTTGTTTGAAAAAAGAATGCCCCTTTTTAAATTTGATACACTCTAATTTCAACACTCTACCTGGCGTGAATAAGATCATTAGATTTACTTGTATTGAAACATAGGGAGTAAATGAGTAACTCCGCACAGTACCAGTAGAGAAATCAAATTGCTGATCCAAGATTTATCACTTTCATGGTTCAGATGTAATGCATCATCGTAAAGAAGTTGCAAGCAAATAATGAGTATGGGTCACTAACCTCATCTTTAACTTGCCCATTTGAAAGATCAAATGCTGCATCGTTCAGCTACACCATGTTTAAAATTTAAGCATCAGAACTAAACCAAAATAATAAGAAGCCCACACCCTTCAAAAATGAACCATCCTGAGAATTCAAAAGTGACACAGATCCCTGGGCTAGTAGGAAGACAATGATAAAGAAAACTAACCAAATGAAGCATCATGGAACACTTCCTTTAACCATTTCGACGTTATTTTGCAGAATAGTGTGAAAAGAAGAACTTACATCTAAGCGAAGATCACGAGGAAGCTGCGAAAAGAAATCTGGAGGTAGAACAAAACTATCCTGGAAAAATAAGGAGGGGGCTCAATAAGAAAATTAGCTTGACGCGAATCCCAGTTACCAAATAGCATTGAATCTTACAGCGACTTGTTGCAGAAGAGTTTGAGGGTCTGGTTCAAGAGATTTGGGGGAATCAGATTCTGTAACAGCAAAGGCTACTGTTGAAGGAGAATCGAATTTGAGGAAATTCTTGGGAAAAGATGGAAGAATGGAGACATGATGTGGGCATTTAGCGAAACGAAAAGGAGTAGGAGCAGGAGTAGGAGAAATACAATAGATAGAGTGCTGATGTAGTGAGAGAGAGGCAGCCATTGAAGCACAAGAGAGATTATGGCAAATATTTGACAGCTAAATTAGGGAGTTGCGTGGTTCTCCTTCTGCTTCGCCACTTCACATCTTGCCTTAGCCAATCATATTTCTTCACTCTCATCTCAATCGTAATAAAACAAAATATTCTCCTTTAAAAAAACAAATAACGTGTTTATATTTTTAATGGAAAATGGTCAAAATGGCCCTAAACTATGTCAAAATATCCTTTGTTATATTTTGGGATCAAAAATATCTTTGTCGTTAGTGTAGTATACCACAAATACTCCTCAAAGGTTAACAACAATGATGTGGCAAGCCACGTGACACTAATTTCGCCATTAAATTTGACCCAATACATGATCCATAATCCTAATTAATGAAATATTCGACCCGCTAAATTAGGAGGAAATTTATATTTACTAGTAGATTTCTCATTGCCGCCGGTAGACAAAATTTGCCAAATAGCTCTGGCAATCTGGAGACAATGAACAGTAGTTGAAATTGGATTATAAGGCCATTCATCAACTCTAGAAGAATCCTCGATGTCTCTGAAGTAATTATCCACTTCTAATGCACCCAAGTCTTGAAATGAATCATCCAATTTGCAAATCTCGGGGTCTATACAAAGTCATTCGCGAAATCCAAAGACGATGACGTGAACAAATCATTGGCAAAACTTGTGGTGTAGACAATGAAACAATGAAATTCTGATGGAATATAAATGGCAGGTGTAGACACAATAATAGTTATTGAAGTGGGAGAGAGTTACGGGAGATACAAATTTCCTCTTAATTTTGTCGGTTTGATCTTTTATTAATAGGTTAGGGTTATGAATCATATATTGAGTTAAATTTAATAGATATCTAAGTTGGCAAGCTTAGGTGATAAAATTAGTGTCATGTGGCTTGCCACATCATTATTGTTAACCCTTGAGGGGTATCTGTGGTCTACTAGTTTAGTGTACGTGTGTTGCACGTTTGTGTCACGTCAATATTATTAAATTGAATATTACAAATATTTGAAAATTCATAATAATGTCATAAAAATATATATATTTTTTTAATTATTCATCCGATGTTTAGAATTTGCATTGAAGTCCAGCTAATTCAAATTTCAACTTGACAAATCTCATTCGAGAATAACTCTCTCTACCAAATTAGTTTTTCATACATAGCCTACACAATTCTAAGTAATGGAACAACAATGGATGACCCTAAATATATATTTAATTTAAATATAATGCAAATGGTATATTTTATGAATAACTTGTATAGTTTTATTTGTTTTATTCAGGATCAAATTATAGGTACCTTTTTGTGTCATACGTTTAATAAAATTTTACACAAATCTCATACTTTTTAGAGTTAATTCCAACTAATACCAACTTTTTAAAAATTACCAAAAATTCCTTCTTTTGATACAAAAAATGAAACCAGTGATACATGTCAAAAAGGCAGGAGCATTAAGGAATTTTAAGTATGATATACGGAGAAGCAAGAATTGTAATTTGTATCAATAAGTGTTGTAGTTTTGTATCATTTAAGAAATTTTTTGTAATTTTTTAAAAGAATGAAATTATGTAAACATAAGTTGTGTATTTCTATAATTTTTACTTAATAAATAATATCCTGCAATATAGAATAAATCATTAATAACTCCTTGTAATTAAATAAAAATAAGTGTTATAGAATCCATTTAAATTAAAAAGCATACATAAATCAAGGTTAATAACTAATACTAAATGTTATGCCAGGTGAACTTACTTATTGTTTAAAAGAATAAAAACGTAAATAATAAATAACTATCTATAATCTAAAAATATTTGAACTTCTATTTATTAGATGACAAAACACTATTAATCATTTTCAAGTTTGATTCTTTTATGAATTGTTGGTTTATTAAGTTCATCTTCATTTTGTTTGGTCTTTCTCATTATTGTTGTTGAATTTATTTCTTCATCTTCTATGAGAATTACATTGGCCTTTTTAACTTCTTGTACTTCTCTGCAATAAAGCATCTTTCAGCTCGATCACCTCCATTTTTTGGATCAAGTTTGATAAGAAATGTGAATTCTTTTTGCACAATTAGCATCAATTTACGATAAAATGTGGATTCTTCTTTCTGTAGGAGAAAATATTGTATTAGTTAGAAAAAATTAATCTGTTAAGAATCTATTTAATTGTAACACCCCCTTGAAATGACGAAAATACCCCTATACTTGACCTTGCGTGTAACGTATCTTCCTTTGCTTCGTTTACAAATCCGAGATTGGATTTGCGATCAGTATAAACATCAAGTTGGAAAATGGTCTCGACTCGACAAAAACTCGAAAAAGCGCGAATTATTTTTTCCAAAAAAATTTCAAAAATAGTGAGGGTCAGCGTCCTTTCTGCGATGTGGAGTTGCATAGTGAGGGTTCGTGTCCTCTCCGCGACACGGAGAGAACGCGGAGCTACACTTAGTGTTTTTCGGAATTTCGACGAAAAGCTGAAATTTGTGAAAAAGTGAGATTTTACCCTAGTGCGCGTCGCGCACTAGTACAAACCGGTGCCAGTTTTCCTTCTTTTAATAGGGAAGGGTAAAATAAAATCACCTAAGTCTAAAAAGGGTCGTATATCATATAAGACATTGTTAGCAGCGGGAGCAAGAGATCCTGGAACGAATTCACAGCCTGGGTGATCTATCCATGACCAGGATGAAGCTTGGGTTCGACTTTTCTCACACCCCATATCCTAAACTAATCAGTTTTAAATCCTAAATAAGTCCTAACAAACTTTCTTTTCACTTTCATTCGCTTTTTCAAACCCTCCCAGTAGCATCCAAGCGTAAAGAAACACCAAGATTTCTTCTCAAATTTTCAAGAATTCCTTCCAAGGTATGTAAAGCCACTCTAAATTCATTATTTTTAGAATATTTTAGAAAAGTATGACTTAGTTTTCATTCCGAAAGTCCCAAGTCTTGATTTAGAGTAATTTCATGAAAATCTTATAAAGTTTAATAGATTTCCCTACGTATGCATAGGTTCTTGATTGAATGATGTTGATTCTTGATTCTTTAACTATTATTAAAGTATTGATTTTAAGATTTTAAAGTATATATGATTTCTTGTGAATTCAGGTTCATAAACACCCATAAAGATTATGGTTCAAGACTAGTTAAAGAATGTCTTTCTTGAATTATTCTTGCATTTTCGCTGAGCATATCATATATTTTAAGAATCATTTTCTTGAAGGTTTCTTGATAGTCTAGATGAGAAATCTAGTATGTTTGAAAGTACCTGAAAGATACTAGTACAGTAATGTTAAAGATTATAGTTGAGAAAGCTAAGCAGTAAGCTGGGCTAAGTCCCCAAGAAAAACCAGATTTTCAAGAACTTATGATCATTTAAGTATGAGCTATGTAAGTGTTTTGTGAGTAGTATTGAGCACCGATATGAGTGAGAGTAGAATCAATTACTCGAACTCATAAACTATGTGGCCAGTATGGGATAGGATCGTACCACAGTACGTTCCTCATTAGCCACTGAGATGACTCAATTTTGGGATGGATCCACTTCCCTAGTTATTCGTCCTCTACCCTAGCAAAGTACGGGACAACTCTAGCAGTGTGGGCAAGACGTTGTATCACCACAAAGCTCATAGTGGTGTTTGTCGGTTAGAGAAACTCCCCAAGCTAAGAAAATTATGTTTTACTTACTATTTTCAGCATATTATTTTTTTAGCATGTTATTTTCAGTATACTAGCCTTTATGATTATTGTTAATTGATTATGTTTCTAAGAAGTATTTATGATATATTGTTTAACTGTTTTGGCCATCTTACATACCTTACATTCCATGTACTGATATCCTTAGGACCTGCATCATTTTATGATGCAGACGTAGGTGAATGAGTTCCTCAGCAGCGCTTCGTTGAGAACCTGACAGCTATCAGTTATTGGTGAGGCCTCTACTCAGTCTGAGACTCCTATGTTTATGTTATTTCATTTCAGTTTTTCCTTTAGTTCTGGCTACTTGGGGCTTGTCTCCGTAGCCCTTTCAAACAATTTATTAGAGGTTCCATGGACCATGTATAAGTAGTTCAGTTCTAGTTCATTTAAACAATGCTTAAAAGTTTCGTATTCAGCTTATACAGACAATTTTAGATCATCTTATTGCTTTTATGGCTTTTTCCACTAGTATGAGTCTTCCGCTGAGTAAATAGCCAGGCCAAGTGGTTCGCTTGGGACCAAAAATAGTTTTCGAGTGTCGGCCACGTCCAGGGTGTAGCACGGGGCGTGACAAACTTGGTATCAGAGCACAGAGTTCAAGCGTCCCAGGGAGTCTATGGAACCGTGTCTAGTAGAGCCTGTATTATGGGTGTGAAGCACGCCACATCTATAATAGGGAGGCTACGGGACATTAGGAAGTGTCATCCTTTTCTTGTTATTCCTTGTCTCGTGTTTCAGAGTATATCTCTGTGAAATCCCTTCTAACTCGTGCATTTACACCATGTTTTTTAGATTATGCCTCCCCGCAAAGCTAACGGACTAGTCAGGGGCAGAGGACGCTCAGCCAGAAGGTATGCAAACCAGCCTGGCAGAATTCTTGAGGAACCCAGAGGTCCAGCTGTGCCTGTGGAGCAGCCACAACAGGCAAACATTTCTAACGCTGAGCTTCGCCAGGCCATTCAGACTTTGGCTCAGGCAGTCACTAACCAGGAAGGTCGCCAGGGAGATGGCAGGAATGATGGGGTAGATACCGCCAGAGTTCGTGAGTTCCTGACAATGAACCCACCAGAGTTCACAGGGTCCAGTGTGAAGGAGGATCTTGAGAACTTCATTGAGGAGCTTCAGAAGGTGTTCCAGGTGATGCGGATAGTTGATACTGAGCAGGTTAAGTTGGCTGCCTACCAGCCCAAGGGGGTAGCTAAACTCTGGTTTGACTAGTGGAAAGGGAGTTAGGCAGAAGGGGTGCCAACAATTACTTGGGCAGTGTTTGAGGAGGCCTTTCTGGGATAGTACTTTCCCAGAGAGATGAGGCAGGCTAAGGTAAGAGAGTTTCTGAACTTGAAGCAGGAGAATATGAGTGTACAAGAGTACAGCCTTAAGTTTACACTTCAGCTATGGTGGCAGATATGAGGACTAGGATGGATCTCTTCGTGTCTGGGCTCTCTCAAATGACTAAAAGAGAGGGTAGGAATGTGATGTTGATTGGAGATATGGATATAACTCGGTTGATGACATATGTGCAGCAGGTAGAGGAGGAGAAGATGTAGAATAAGGAGGATTTCAGGAGTAAGAGGGCCAAGACATCAGGCCAGGAGTCAGGCAAGAGAGGGACTGGAGGTGGAGGTCATTCATCCTTCCAGCCTAAGACAGCCGAACCAGCACCCTCATCCACCAGTGCACCTGCATCAAGAGTCAGGAATGAGCAGGGATCACAGCACCGCAGATTCCCGGGCAACCAGTCACGGGGTAAAAAGCTCTATCAAATCGCTATCCTACTTGTGGTAAGTGTGGTAAGCCTCACCCTGAACAGTGCTTTTTGGGCACGAATGGTTGTTTCGAATATGGGTAGGTGGGGCATTTCTTGAAGGATTGTCCTATGGGGAAGCAAAATATGAGAGACACCAGGTCACAAACAATCTCTTCGGCACCACGGGGTAAGCCACCTCGCTGGGGTACTATAGTAGGGACAAGCTGGGGCACAAACCGCTTGTATGCCATGGGCACCAGATAGGAGCAGGAGAACTCGCCATATGTGGTCACAGGTATGCTCAAAATCTTTACTCATGATGTCTATGCATTATTAGACCCAGGAGCCACATTGTCTTTTGTAAACCCATATGTAGCTGTGAAGTTTGGGGTCAACCAGAATGTCTTTTTGATCCTTTCAGTGTTTCTACTCCTACTAGAGAGTCGATTTTAGCCCAAAGAATTTATAGGGGATGTCCAGTCTCTATTTATCATAAGACTATTGTAGCTGATTTGGTGGAGTTAGATATGGTAGAGTTTGATGTCATCCTAGGCATAGATTGGCTTCATGCTGGGTATACTTTCGTAGATTGCAGAACCAGAGTAGTCAAGTTTCAGTTTCCTAACGAACCAGTCTTAGAGTGGAGGGGTAGCTCAATTTTCCCTAAAGGCCAGTTTGTTTCATATATCAAAGCTAGAAAGTTAATCTCCAAGGAGTGTATATATCACCTAGTTAGAGTCCAGGATTCTCGTGCCGAGGCACCATCTCTTCATTCTATTCCAGTTGAATGAGTTCCCAGAAGTTTTTCCCGAGGATCTTCCCGGAGTCCCTCCTGATAGGGAGATAGACTTTGGGATAGTCACTCTTCTAGATACTCAGCCCATATCTATTCCACCATACCGAATTTCTCCTTCAGAGCTAAAAGAGTTAAAGTTGCAGCTGAAAGACCTCTTAGATAAGGGTTTCATTAGACCAAGCATCTCACCTTGTGGTGCTCCAGTTCTTTTCGTGCGTAAAAAGGACGGTTCTCTTCGAATGTGTATATATTACCGTCAGCTGAACAAGGTCACCATTAAGAACAAATATCCTCTTCCCAAAATTGATGACTTATTCAACCAACTTCAGGGTGCTACCTATTTTTCCAAGATAGATCTTAGATCCGGGTATCATCAACTTAAAGTTAGAGAGAATGGCATTCCTAAGACAGCTTTCAGAACCCGATATGGTCATTCTGAGTTTTTAGTCATGTCCTTCGGGCTAAGAAATGCACCAACAACTTTTATGGACCTTATGAACAGGGTATTGAGGCCATACCTAGATATTTTTGTTAACATATTCATAGATGATATTCGGATTTAATCCCATAGTAGGGAGGAGCATGCAAACCATCTTAGAGTTATCCTTCAGACCCTCAAGGATCAGTAGTTATATGCCAAGTTTTCTAAGTGTGAGTTCTTGTTGGAGTCTGTGGCATTTCTGGGGCACATTGTGTCTAGTGAGGGTATCCAAGTTGATTCCCAAAAGATTGAAGTAGTGAAGAATTGGCCAAGGCCCACATCTCCAACATAGATAAGGAGTTTCTTGGACTTGACAGGGTACTACAAATGGTTTGTAGAGGGGCTTTTTTCTATCTCAGCTCCCGTGAGTAAGCTGACTCAAAAGAAGACTAAGTTTGAATGGTCAGAAGCTTGTGAGAAGAGTTTCTAGGAGTTGAAGGCTAGGCTGACTACAGCTCGGTCTTATCCCTACCAGATGGAGTTGATGATTTTGTAGTATATTGTGATGCTTCTAGAGTTGGCTTAGGTTGTGTATTAATGCAGAGAGGCAAGGTGATAGCATATGCCTCTAGACAGCTTAAGATTCATAAGACGAACTACCAAACTCATGATCTTGAGCTTGCTGTAGTGGTGTTTGCTTTGAAGATCTGGAGACACTAACTTTATGGTGGGCATATGGATATATTCAAGGACCACAAGAGTTTGTAGTATGTGCTTGGCCAGAAGGAGCTGAATTTGAGACAGAAGAGATGGTTGGAGGTGCTGAATATCATCCAGGTAAAGCTAATATGGTTGTTGATGCTCTTAGCAGGGTGAACATGGGGAGCACAACCCATGTTGAGGCTGAAAAAAAAGAGTTAGCTAAGGAGGTCCACAGACTAGCCTGTTTGGGGGTTCATATTGAAGATTCTAACGAAGGCGGGGTCATTGTCAGAAATGGGCAAGAGTCATCCTTGGTGGTAGAAGTGAAAGAAAAGCAATACAAGGATCTCATCCTTACCCAGTTGAAAGATGTTGTTCAGAAGCAGAAAGTATTAGTGTTCTCAAAAGTGGGAGATGGTGTCCTGAGATACCAAGGCAGGTTGTGTGTGTTGAATATTGACGGCCTTAGAGATAAAATCTTGGCTGAGGCTCATAATGTCGGATACTCTATCCACCCTGGTGCAACGAAGATGTATGGAGATTTGCTAGAAGTCTATTGGTGAGGGGTATGAAGAAGGACATTGCAGAGTTCATGTCTAGATGGCCAATCTGTCATCAAGTTAAGGTTGAGCACAAAAGGCCTTGTGGTGTAACCCAGAATATAGAGATTCCGGTGTGAAAATGGGAGATGATTAATATGGACTTCGTAACAGGCTTACCTCGATCCTATAGACAACATGATTCGATATGGGTCATAGTAGACAGAATGACCAAGTTAGCTCATTTCCTTCTGTAATCCTCTTTTTTTTAATTCGTTTGAGCTCCAAATCTCTTTATTTTCACGCTAATTTAATCTTATAACTAAAATACACAATTTAGCACAATCCGTAAAATTTATGCTAAAAAATGATAAATAAAAGTATTAAATATGAGGTATATAATGACAAAAAATATGTATATTTTGACCTAACATCAACACCTCACACTTAAACTTTTGCTCGTCCTCGAATAAACATAAAGCTCATCAAAAAATCAAATAGGACCACCATTTTGGTTGATACAAACAATTTAGACCATCAAAAAAATTCAAAATATCTTGTACACAATCATTATGCAAGATATACAAATAAACAACAAACTTTTAACCTCCTAGCCTCAAGGAAGGACTCTAACTTATCAAATTTAATCTTGCTCACCTATTCTCTCAAAGAAAGTTAATAACATCCCCTATCTATCATGAGACAAGTGCCCTTATATGACGAAATAGTCAACACACTCAATTCAAAAGATTGAATATAAAGTAAGGACTTTGTTAAAGAATAACTCTCACACTCACAAAGAATTCACATGTATGCACAAAGAACCATTGACTTGCCCATTATGTACATCTCCACTAATTAAGCATGCTTGAATAGAATCAAATAGGACTTTAATGGGTTGTAACTTAGCCTAGGGGATGGGTAGGAAAACTATATAATAGTGACTTGTACTTCCTTAAGCACTTTGCACTTTTAGACTTCACCACCCGTTATCCTCTTTTCTTTTTTTTTTTCAGCCCTCTCTTCAATAATTATTTCACTAGCAATTTCATCTCATCAAGAATATTTCCATTTTTTTTTTCAAATAATTTTCTTTTTCTTCTTTTTTTTCACGATACATTCTCTCAAAGAGAGCTTTTTCATCAGCATGTAGCTATTTTGATCACCTTTTACCACTTAATCATCCCCTTTCTTCAAATTTAACAATTATAATAAGTTTATACTACAGTGCTCAAGGAAGCAAAGTGCAAAAACTAGGGATTCAACAAAAAATCGGATCAAGGTAAAACTATAGCTACCAACAAAAAAGCTATAGGCTCAAATGGGCTAATAGTGATATAATATCTAAAAGCTAAATTTTAGAAGACAAATCAAAGAAAACCTATTATTATCTCCTAAAAGCAATACTTTTTATTTAGCTTCAATAGTACACAAGACAAGTTCTAGACTTATATGCAAATCATGGAATAAACAAGTTCTCACCACACATGGCACACATATCAATCAAGATGGATCAATTCCACTTTAAAGAGAGACAGAGTCATAACAAACTAAAAAAAATAAAATAAGCTATATATAGAGTCACAATCATGAGCCTAGATGTCAAAAAATCTGCAATTTAAATAGCAATCAAGCATTCATTGGAAAGTACTACTCAAGATTAAGCCTAAATAGCCAGTACCAATGAAATCAAAGATTTTTTTTTTCTCTCCAAAAAATAAAAATAAAAATAAAATAAATAAACTTTACTTCCTAAAAATAAAAAATAAATAAAAGATACTCAGTTCGAAGGAACCCCCAACCCCCACCGGAAAAGAACTAAAAAGAAAAATTAAGGGGTGAGCTAAGTGTGCTTCTATTAATTAAAAAAATAATATTAAAAATAAGAAAATAAAAATCTTTTTGTAATTTTTTTGGTTTTAAATTTTTTAATTTTTTTGTTTTCTTTTTAAATAAATATAAAATAAACCCTAAAGCACACTCCACCCTCAACAATATATTTGCAAGAATTCCCGCCCCACACTTGAAAAGATGCTATGTCCTCAAAACATTAATTAAAATTTAAAATAAGGGTTAGAAAAACTCCCTAAAGCCTCTAGACCTAGCTAGAAGCATATTCTCTCAATATTCATCGACGGTTATATGCACCCCACA
This sequence comes from Solanum medicagineum, assembly GCA_026153255.1. Taxonomy (NCBI): domain Eukaryota; kingdom Viridiplantae; phylum Streptophyta; class Magnoliopsida; order Solanales; family Solanaceae; genus Solanum; species Solanum medicagineum. Next base: position 12,329,874 of record JAPFFP010000080.1, read on the forward strand.
CTTAAGTTCAAATTGGTCCTTTGCTTCAAATTTTGGGTACTCAGACTTCCCTAATCTATAAAAAATATAAAAAGACACAAAGAAGGAAAAAAGTGACACTAAAAAAAAAGATAGAAAATTAAATAAATAAAGAGACAAATATAACCTAGCAAAATAATTAATTTCTAAGTCCCCGGCAAAGGCACCAAAAGTTGCTTCCCTAGCACATGCAAGTGTACCTGGTCAACCCAAGTAATACTGTGGCTCTTTTCAGAAGCCGAATGTCGAATCCAAATGACTTGTTGATTCATTATTTATTAAGTTATATTAATTCTAATTATTTATTTAAGAAGTGAACTATTAACCATGATGAGATAGATTTCTACTCAATCAATAAATGAATCGATCTAAGATTATGGTTTAGCTAATAATCAAGATTAGCATCAATTTCATTAAGTTATGTGATTATCTGGTTGCTGATTCACAGGGTTTAATTTACCTAAGCAGGATTGCATTCCTCTACGAATCTACTCTCATTGACAACCTAACTACATCGTTGAGCAGGGATAGACATGATCAATGAAATGCATTAAAGAAATCTTCCTGTATTTGAACCAAACGAGGTGGATAGATAGGTGTCACAAGTCTCCCTTACACGAATCATCCTAGTCTCATAGAACAAACAAGCTCCCTATACCATGTGTTCTATCCACTCGAACATCTCTCGAGTCCAGAGCAGACAACAAGTGTATTTCACGTTTGGCCAGACTATGAAATATAGATTAAAGGAATATAGAAAGAACTAATATGTTAAACAAATATCTCGAATTAATAATGACTGAACAATCATCTTATTTTCTACCAAAACCTTAGAACGAGAAGTTTAACTTCACATAGACATAAAAAAATTACCACAAATTATTCAAAGATAAATATAAAAATAAATAATAATAGAGAAGAAAATATGAAACCAAAATTCTCTGGCCTCCACAGCGACTTCTATTTCTCTCTAAGTTAAAAGTTTATGAAAAATCTAATTTTATGGAATATTTATAGGTTTAGGGAAAAAACATCCCAAATAAAATAATTGAGTCCGAAACAAATTGGAAAACCCAAAATCGGAAGGAACTGGACCTTCAAATGCATGTGTTGTCTTCGATCCTTGTTACTGCAACGTGAAAGCTTACTCCCAATTTGTAAATTGCGAATTTCAAGTTGCAATTTGTTCAAGCTTTTATACGTATATAATAATATATATTATTATATTCAATTTATTCCATTAAGCTGCTTGCTTAATTTTCCTTCTGCAATCCTTTTTTTTTAATTAATTTGAGCTCCAAATCTCTTTATCTTCGCACTAATTTTAATCCTATAAATAAAATATATCCTGAGCTAGTCGGGCCTTCAAAGTCACAATCTTAACATTCTTGGCTGTAGTGCAGTAGTAAGCTCCTCCAGTTGGTCCTTTAGGGCCTCTTGTTAAGCAATTAGATCAGAGACTTGAGACTTTCTAGTACCAGCTCTCCTCTCATTGCTCTCACACTCCACCAAAGTAGTTTGGGAGAAAAACCTACTTGATGGTACTTGGTATTCCCCCCTCTTCAGCCGCACACCAAAGTACTCAAAAACATGGTTCAACAGATATCTATAAGCAAGACCATGTTTTCCATCTTTCATGGTCAATCACTATGGTGATGTGCTCAATAATCAAGGTAGGGAGATTGATTGCCTCAAATTTACTGAGGGCCTCCACAAGGAATAGGTCAACAGTGGTAGCAATGGTCCTTTTTTCTGTCCGAGGCAGAATGACCTTATTGAAAAACTCAAAATAGAGTTGGTATCGCCATTTCAAGAACTTCTTCGACACAACAACAACACTCAGGTTAGGTACCTTCCCAGTCTCTACCAAGAATCCCTTTGTAAGGGACCTATCCACCACACTCCTTATCCCTTCCCTTTCAACTTTAAAAATAGTGCCTAACACCTCCTCATCTACTCAGAAAGAAATATCCTCTACAGAGGTTTTGAATCCCCCATTCTTCTGAACTCAATGTTGTAGTAAAATTGTCTGACTTCCCACTCAAACAAGTGGTCCCAGCCTTGCAGAACAACAACATCAACTAGGTCCCTCATACCTGGGGGCTCAAACACTCGCCCACTCAGTACTTTTTGCTTTTCCAAAACTTGTATCCTGTCTTCCCTACTCAACACTTTTTCAACCTTTGCCTTTTTTACCTGTGAGCCTAGTCCCCTAGTGGAAACAAGGCCACCCCATTTGACTTCCCTTTTTCCCTCTTTTTCGATTTATCATTCTTAGAACTCTTAGTGCCCTTCGATGAGGCCTTGGTTATCTCTATGTCCAGTTTGAGAAGCACTAGGTCCTCATCAGACTTAGTCACACTGTCTTCCTCTTTGTCATTAACATGTACCAATTTTTCACCCAGAATTTCCTCACCCTCAACCACATTGGTAGTCCTCAGTTTTTTCTTTTTGGTAGCTTTGAACTTACTTGCTTCCATTGCATCACTCATCAGTTTGCGGTGAGTCCCCCTAGTGGGATAGACCCTAATGATTTCCGGAGAATCCTTACTAACTTTCACTTTTCCTTTTTTAGTAGCAACCTGGTCTCTCGCTTAATTTGGATTTGATGTGACATTTGGAGCAATCTTCTTAAGCTTCCAGATTAGCAAGACATCATCTTCATCATCCTCTTCTCTTTCTTCATTCTCAGCAATAGTGATAGGCTTGACCTCACTCATGGGAGTTTGATCAAATATGAGGCTAGCCAAAACTAACTAAAAACCAGGTGATTTATCCTCCTTCTTAGTGAATAGATCATTCTCTTTAAGTTCAGTCATCTCCTTAATCACCCAGTTTTCCCCCTCAACCAAAATATTAGACTCCGTCTCATTTTCAATCGGCAACTCTACATCGAAGTGTTTTTCCAGATATGGAGCTGGAAAAGGGACCTGGTTGAGATGATGTAGGCTGATCTTTAGTAGAAGCAGTAGTAGGAATGCTTGGAGGCAAGCCTTCAATAGTGAAACCAGGTGCCCCAGTGGGAGAGTCAGGGGAACAATCCTAACCCACAGTTGGAAAAAATGGTTCAGTTTTAGCGGGGGAGGTGGGTGAATGAGATGATGGAGAAATCATGTGGGTCAAGGAGAGCAACTCCTCATGTTCCATGAGGGAGTGTGGATAGGTGTAGAGGAAGTGTGTCAATTTTGTGGGACAAAGGTGTCTTGTTCCCAGATGACATTTGGTTTTCTAAAACTTGAGAAGAATGAGACATTGTAAAGGGATTGGCAAGAGAGTATGCTAGTAAACGGATAGATCAAACATAAAAATGAGAGAGAAGGTGGTAGGTTCAAGGCACTCTATAGAAGGGGAAAAGACATGTCTGGTTCTGAATTGGCTGTGTTGTTTCGGGGATTGGGTTGAAATGGCATCTATTTACAAAAGCTGAATCCATATGAATGGTTCTGACATATCTCATTAGTGCGATAATGCTATGCAAGAAAGACTAGCATTGTAAGAGAACTAGGTCCCAGATGATTAGAGATGTTTGAATGAATTTCCTTCAAGGTTACTTTATCAGGGCCTGTGAGATTGTCGATCATGCTAACCTGCAAGGTACAAATAAGAATTTAAAATACTATGAATCAAACTCAGATACCTGCATATGAGTTCTAGCAAAAAATAGGAGAAATATCACCATCACGAAGGATCAGATTGCTTCTATTTGATCAATCCTAGTCTAATTCAATTCCGCTCAAACCGGTCCCTACCAAGTGGCTTGGTGAAGATGTCAGCTATTTGATCCTTTGTTCTACAGAACTTCATGTAGATATTTCCTTCACAACCTGGTCCTTCAGAAAATGATGTCTCATATCAATGTGCGTTGTTCTCTTATGCTGAACAAGGTTTTTGTCCATGTCTAGTGCACTTATGTCATCATACTTCATGGGTATGGTATCGGTCATAACTCTAAAGTCCTTGAGTTACTACTTAATCCAGAGCAATTGTGAGCAGCAAGCTACAACAACGATGTATTTAGCTTTAGCTGTGGACAAGGCAACAAAATTACACTTCATGGTACCCTAGGAAATGAGAGAAGATCCAAGAAAATAGTCCATTCCAGAGTTACTTTTGCGATCAACCAGGTACCTTGCAAAATCTTCATCTACACATCCTACCAATTCAAAAGAGTAGCCAGTTGGGTAGAATAAGGCCAAGCTTTCAGTGCCCTTGAGATATTGCAAAATCCTCTTTGTAGCCTTCAAGTGAGACTTCTTTGGGCAAGCTTGACATCTAGCACACATACTTATGCTGAAAACTATGTCAGGTCTATTAGCAATCAAATATAAGAGTGACCAAATAATCCCCTTATACATGGTCTCCCTCACCTTGGGACCAGGTTCATCAGAGTCAAATTTTGAACTAGTCCCCATAGGAGTATCAATGGGTTTGACATCCATCATCTGATACTTCTTGAGAAAATTCCAAATGTACTTTTCTTGACTGATAAAAGTTTTCTTGATCTGCAACCCAAGAAAGAAACTGAGCTCTCCCATCATACTCATCTCAAATTTTCTCTGTATCAGGTCCCTAAATTCTTGATAGAGTGAATTCGTAGTGGCACCAAAAATAACGTCATCAACATACACTTGCACAACTAGCAGATTTTTCCCTCTAGTCTTCAGAAATGGAGTATTATCTATTTTACCTCTCTTGTATCCATGATTGAGTAAGAATCCAGACAATCTCTCATACCAGGCCCTTGAAACTTGTTTCAAGCCATAAATGGCCTTGCCTAATTTCATCATATGGTCTGGAAACTCAATACTCTCAAAACCTGGTGGTTGCTTTACAAAGACCTCTTCCTTAAGGTGTCCATCGAGAAAGGCACTTTTTACATTCATCTGAAATAATTTGAACTCCATGAAAGCAGCAAAGCAACAATAATTCTAATGGCCTCCATCTTATCTATCGGAGCAAATGTTTTATCATAATCAATGCATTCTTCTTGATTAAATCCTTGAACCAGTAATCTAGACTTGTTTCTGTTAATGGTACCATTTTCATCAAGCTTGTTCCTAAACACCACCTGGTCTCTATCACAGATCTGTCAGATAGCCCTAGGACCAGATGCCAAACTTACTTCTCTCAAACTGAAACAACTCCTTTTGCATGGAGTTTACCCAATCTGCACGATTGATAGCTTCCTTGACATTTTTAGGTCTATAGAGGAAAAAAATGCTACAAATGACATGAGATTTCTGGTTTTGGACCTGGTTTGTATCCCAAAATCCAAGGGAGAGACCAGATTGTCCATTGGATGAGATTGATGCTTTCATCTCAACACCCTTCCTGCAGGTTGACTCTGACTACGTGCTACATCAGGGCTAGTTTCTTCATCTGGTTGAGCAGTGTCCATTGCTTGATCATGTTCATCATCAGCTTCTTTAGGTTCTCTGGATGATGTATTAGGTCCCTCTGTATGCTCCTTACCTGTATCTCCACCTTCATTATGGGACTGACTCTCAGCTTAGGGATCATTTGTTAGACCCCGTAAATTAATTAAGTCGAAGTAAGTTCACGGTGCTTAATTGTGGTCGGAGGGTACATTTAAATTG
>JAPFFP010000080.1:12335588-12352971 GCA_026153255.1 Solanum medicagineum
CTACATTTTTCTCCTACATTAAATAGTCATAGTTACTGAATAGTCCAAAATACCCATTTAAATATTTTAAGATAAATTTTGTAGGAATTCAAGAGCACTAATTCTTAAAATGAGCTAGCGGGTCGTTACAAACACGTTATTAACACAAAACTTTGCCCACTTCAAGATATTTCAAATAGGCAAAAGGGTAAAAAATTCATTTTATTAAAATGTCGAACATTTCAAAAGTTGAATTTATTGTCCTTAATATTTCTGGAACTAATCATGGGCACTAAATGTTGAACTACATTTAGAATCAATGGGTCTCCATTGAAGATAATAGTAAAGTATCTAGTCAAGACCATGCCAAAACTATGATTTTTCTTCGCCACCATTTTGACGAGGGGTTAAAATTATAATATCTGACAATAAAAGATCCCCTAAAATTGTGGAAGAATCTAAAAGAACGATACGACCACCTGAAGTTGGTCATCTTTCCACGAGCACGTCATGATTGGTTAAATCTAAGATTATTAGATTTCAGAAATATAACTGAATATAATTCAATACTGTTCAAAATTATATCACAACTAAATTTATATGGAGAAGAAATAACTGAACAAGATAAGCTTGAAAAGACATACTCCACATTTCCCCTCGCAAATATGCTCCTGCAGCAGCAATATCGCGGTATGGGATTTACTAAATATTCTGAATTACTTTCCTGCCTTCTTATTGTTGAAAGACACAATGATTTATTAATGAAAATCATGATAGTCGGCCTGTTGGTTCTTTGCCACTACCTGAAGTGAATCAAGCGAATTATAACCAACGAGAAAGAAATCATGACCTCAGAAGTGGTCGTGGCCATAGAAGATATCATGATAGTCATCTCGCACCGGGACACGACCAACAATACAAAAAGAAGGAAGAAAAGCAGAAGTTTTTCCAAAGAAAAATTCAGAAAACATATGTCATAGATGTGGAGGTAAAGGGCACTGGTCAAAGACATGCCAGTCATCTAAACGTCTTGTTCAGCTATATCAGCCATCATTAAAAACAACCAAATTCAGAGACAAACTTTTTGTCTGAAGATAATATAGAACTTATGCATTTGAATATGACGGACTACTCAAATTTTCTAGGAGGAAATTTAAATATTTATGAAAATATAAACAATGATAAGCCTGATAATGTTTAAAATAATTTTCTTTATTTATGTGTGTGATTATATTTTTATTACCCATGAAAATGATCATGTCTTTCTTAATATTATATTTGGCTGTTCATTAATATGCATGAGACATAAAATAAATATTTACTTTATTACTTTTCCTTTATATCCTGTCAAATAATAGCCAATTTTTACAATAATAATAATATGAGAAGTGACACACTAATAATAGTAGAACCACTTCGATCAATTATAATTAACAGCCGACTTCTCTAAGATTTCTTATATTAATTACTTTTCTCTTTGAAGAATGGATATGCCTCATTTTTTATTTGGATCAATAATCAACCACGAAGATATTTGTGTAGTTGACAGTGGAACAATTCATGCAATTTTTAAAGATGAAAAATATTTTTGTACTTTACTTAGAAGAAAAGCAAATGTCACTACAATATCTGGTAATACAAAAATAATTGAGGGCTCCAGAAGAGCTATTATATTTCTGCCTACGGGGACAAAAATTATTATAGAAGATGCATTGTTCTCTTCTAAATTCCCTTAGAAATCTGCTAAGTTTTAAGATATCTGCAGAAATGAATATCATGTTGAGACACTAAATGAAATGAATATTGAATACCTTGGTATAACCAAGAGTTTCTCGCAACAGAAATATATTCTGAAAAATTGCCGACTTTATTGTCTGGCCTATATTATGCAGAAATTTATGCCAATGAAGCAAATTCGATTGTAAAGCAGAAGTTTACTGATCTAAAAATTTTGTGCTATGGTATGACCGAGTAGGTCATCCTGGATCAATAATGATGAGACGAATTCTTGAAAGTTCCACTAGTCATCCACTAAAGAACCTGAAGATGCTTGCGAATGATGAATTTTCATGTGCTGCTTGTTATCAAGTCAAATTAATTGCCAGACTATCGATCCTGAAGGTCGGCATCGAATCCCCTAGATTTTTGAAACGTATACATGGGGATATATGTGGACCTATTCACCCACCTAGTGGAGTGTTTAGACATTTTATGGTTCTAATAGATACATCATCAAGATGGTCTTATGTGTGCCTTTTATCATCCCGCAACCTGGCGTTTGCGAGGCTACTAGCACAAATAATAAGATTAAGGGCGCAATTCCCAGATTATCCAATTAAATCTATTCGTCTAGATAATGCTGAAGAATTTTTATCCCAAGCTTTTGATAATTAAAGCATATCAATTAGGATAAATATTGAACATCCGGTAGCTCTTGTTCAAATTCAAAATGACTTTGCAGAGTCATTTATTAAGTGCCTACAATTGATAGCTAGACCATTGTTTATGAAATCAAAATTACCACTACCGTGTAGGGTCATACTATCTTACATGTAGCATCACTTGTACATCTCAGATAGGCTAATTATAATAAATGTTCTCCATCACAATTAGTATTTGGTCATGAACCAAATATAGCTCATCTCCGAATTTTTGATCGTGCGGTATACGTGCCTGTAGCACCACCGCAACGTACTAAGATGGGCCCTCAATGGTGGTTAGGTATATACGTTGGGTTTGACTTACCCTCCATAATTCGATACCTTGAACCGTTGATAGGAGATTTATTTAATGCTAGATTTGCAGATTGTCGGTTTGATGAAATAATTTTTGAGCAATTAGGGGGAGAGAAAAAGGCCCCAAAGAGAAAGAGAAATTGCCTGAAAAGTCTCATCTCTATCTAATTTTGATCTACGAACACGTATCTATGAATAGGAGGTCCAGAAGATCATCCAATTGCAAACAATAGCAAATCAAATGCCAGATGCATTTACTGATTTGAAACGGATAACTAAGTCACATATCCTTGCAGTGAATGTGCCTATCCGGATTGATGTCCCAAAGGGACCATCTGCTAGTATCACTGCTTCTGAATCCCAAAACGCCTGAAGCGTGGTAGACCAGTGGGTTCAAAGGATAAAAATCCTATAAAGAGAAGCATAAAGAATAATAAACATGATACTACAAAAGAACCTCCTGAAGAAGGTCAAGACTTGAGAAATCCTAACATTCCTAAAGAAATCAGTGAACTTGAGACTCAAGTGAATGAAGAACTTCCAATAAGTTCTACTGATTATGAGATAAATTTAAATTGATCGAAAGTTACAGTGGATAATATTTTTGCATATAATGTTGCACTTAACATCATGTAAGAGAATGAGGTTATTGAGCCTAAATTCGTCGAAAAATGTCGATGTAGAGATGATTGACCTAAATGGAAAGAAGCAATTCAATCTGAGTTGAATTCACTCTCTAAGCATGTGTATTTGGACATGTAGTCCAAACACCTGATAGTGTAAAATTAGTTGGCTATAAATGGATTTTTGTGCGAAAGCGAAATGAGAGAAATGAAATTGTAAGATACAAGGCACGCCTTGTTGCACAAGGCTTCTCTTAAAGACCCGATGTCAACTATGAAGAAACATATTCACCTGTTATGGATACAATAACTTTTTGATATCTCACTAGGTTAGCTGTACATGAAAATCTTGAAATACATCTAATGGATGTAGTTACAGCTTACCTATATAGTTCACTTGACAATGAAATTTACATGAAAATCCTAGAAAGATTTTAATTGCCTGAAGCATCTAATAAGTCTCGAGAAATATTCTCAATCAAATTGCAAAGATCATTATATGGTCTGAAACAATCAGCACGTATGTGGTACAATCGCCTTAGTGAGTACTTGATAAATAAATGAATATATAAACGATGTCATTTGTCTATGTGCTTTTATTAAGAAAACAGGATCAAAGTTTGTAATACTCGCTATTTATGTTGATGATATAAATCTCATTGGAACTCCTGAAGAGGTCCAAAGGTAATTGGATATCTAAAGAAAGAATTTGAGATGAAAGATCTCGAAAAGACAAAACTTTGTCTGGGTCTGTAAATTGAACATTTAGCAGATGGGATTTTTGTTCATCAATCTGCCTATACTAAGAAAATATTAAAACAATTTTATATTGACAAAGCACATCCGTTAAGTACTTGAATGGTTATTAGATCGCTTGAAGCGAATAAAGATCCATTCCGTCCTCCAGAAGAGGATGAAGAACTCGTTAGTCCTGAAGTACCATATCTCAGTGCTATTAGAGCACTAATATATCTTGCTAACTCAATTAGACCTGATATAACATTTTCTATTAATTTTATAGCAAGATACAATTCTTCCCTAACACGAAGACACTGGAACGGTATTAAACATATTTTGTGATACCTTAAAGCTATAATTGATATGGGTTTGTTTTATACTAATAAAGGTTGTGCAGACCTTGTTGGTTATGCAGATGCAGGTTATTTATTAGATCCACATAAAGCTTGATCTCAAACAGGCTATCTGTTCATATACGAAGAAAGTGCTATATCATGGCGATCTACAAAGCAGTCCGTAGTTGCTACTTCTTCAAATCATGCTGAAATAATAGCAATTCTTGAAGCAAGTAGAGAATGTGTGGTTGAGATCGATGATACATTCCATCCAAGAGAATTCTGGACTGAAAAATGATGTGAAAGTACCCACAATCATATTTGAATATAATGTCGTGTGTACAACTCAGTTGAAAGGTGGCTTCATAAAAGGAGACAGAACAAAACAAATTTTCACCAAAATTATTCTACACACATGATCTTCAGAAGAAAGGTGATATTGATGTACAACAAATTCGTTCGAGTGATAATCTTGCAGACTTATTCACTAAGGCATTACCAACATCAACATTCGAGAAGCTAAGATATAAGATTGGAATGCGCCGTCTCCAAAGTATCAAATGAAGCTTTCATCAAAGGGAGAAAATATGCACTGTACTGTTTTTCCCTTAGTCAAATTTTCCACTGGGTTTTTCCTGGCAAAGTTTTTAATGAGGTAGCTAATGATGCGTATTAAAGTTATCTAGAACCTTTCTTTTACATGGACAATTCAGGGGGAGTATTAAAGAATGAATGTCCACTAGTAAAATGGAAAGGAAAAGTTTGTTAATAATGCATGTTATGGGCCAGCATCATAATGATGCATGTCTCTTTTCTTCATTATATATAGCCTTGTGGAGAGTAAGGAAAAAAATGAATACAGAAGTGTTGAAACATATAAGAGAAATAATATCTCCCTCTCTCTCTTTCTTTAATATTATACTACTCGCTCCTTTCTCTCTCTCTCATCTTTTTATATTTAGATTTAATATAGTAATATACTGTTATCAGTTCATAACATATTATATTTTATAAATGAATATAAAGTTGTCTGCTTGAGTTTTCTGGTTATGCTCCTTTATTATGTAGGACACATAAAAATATTTCGTAGACATTTTAATTAAATATTTTTATGACAGTTGTTTATTGACGCGCTGGTTCAACTATGATTTTACAATATTACCCCTAATAAAACATTTTTTCAACTGTTTCAACTATGATTTTACTGTATCATCCCGATAAATTATTTTAAGTAATGTTTATAATAAAATTAAGATAAAATAAATTTTTTAAATGGACAAATAAAATTAATAATGATTATTTTAATATCTTTGAATAATTATATTTGTGTAGAAAATGAAGTACTTTTAAAAAAAGATATACTCCCTTTGGCACTCTTTGATTTGACACGGTGTTTAAAAACAAAAGGAAGTCTTTTAAATCTTGTGGTCTAAAATCAATTTTTAGATATTTGTATAGTTGAGAATCATTTCATTAAGGGTTAAAGAAGGATTTTAAAGTTAAATTGTTTTCAATTAGAGTAAGATGACATTCTTTTTGGAACGAATCAAAAAGGAAAGGAGCCTACATAAAATGGGACAGAGAGAGTAAGATAAATAAATCAAAAAGTTTATGTATATTACTTGAAATGATGTAAAAAATATAAGAATTGTTAATTTAAAATTTTGGTTCTTGAATTTTATCAGCATGCTTGTTTGAATTGTCCGTTTCTACTCATTTATCATATAGGACCCATAAAAATACTTCGTGAACTTTTTAATTAAATTTTTTATAATAGTTGCTTATTGGCGCACCTGCTTCAACTGCTTAACTTTATTTCTTTAGCTGCTTGAACTAAATCAATATTACCTCTAATAGAACATTTTTATGATTTCATTATATCACCCCGATCAATTATTTTAAATCATATAAATAGTAAAAATCAAGATAAAACAAGCTTCTTTCTAAACTGAAAAAATAAAATTAAATAACTATTTTAATATCTTTCAATGATTATATTTGTGTCAAAAAAAATTACTTCAGAAAAATTAATGTATAAATAAATTAAAAAGTTTATGTATATTACTTAAAATGATGTAAAAAGTACTATAAGTCATAATAATTGTCAATTCAAAAGTTTGGTTCTTGAATTTTACTAGCGCCACATAAGTTGGAACCGCAAGAGTAGCATACATCGTTAAAATTTAAGTACAACAATTAATAATTTAACAAAAATATAAAAAATTTGATTAATGTGCAAAATTTTATATGCGCAACGTAAATTGAAACAAAATAAATAACATAAATTATTTAAAATTAACACAAAATGTACTCACAAAAATTAACAATTGAATTTTTTTAAAATATATAAAAAATCTATCGATGTCAAATCGAGATTAAAAATAACATATATGGGCTTGTGTCTGATTAATTTTTTTTAACCAAATTAAATATTATCTCCTTTTTAATGAATTGTTCATATTTAATTTGGTAAAAAAAAATTAAGAAAATTTATAAGTTCTATGATCTTAAATTAAAAATATGTCAAATTATTTAGCGAAAACATTTTTTAATCTTGTGATAATTTGTCATGAGAAAAGTTAAATTTAAAAGTTATCAAAAAAAAAGAGAAAATATTCTTTTTAAGATAAACTTAAAAAAAGGACAAATAAATTAAAACGAATGAAATATCATATTTCAAATTTAAATTTAATAAAAATAATCAAACATATTTATTGGGCCCAAGCAACACGTAGCTGCCTTTACCAGTATATATAATATCTCAAGATTCCAACCTACCAATTTTAATCCTAATTCCTTTTTCGTTCCAAACAACTCATGACTAATTTTATCCAAAAATATAGATTAAGCTGTTTTATTCACTTCAAATATATTTATGGGGATTAATTAATAATCAATTTTTACTTTGTTTCCATTACAGAAAAAAACTAACATACCCAATGAAATCCCGCAAGTGGGGTCTTGGGAGGATAAATGTACGCAGACCTTACTACGACCTCATAGAGATAGAGAGGTTGTTTTCGAAAAACCCTCATCTGAAAGAATCAAGCCCCATAAGTAGAAGATACTAGACATGGAAAAAAGGGACTAACGCATGCATTGCCACATAACTTCCTCCTCCAATTACAAAGAAGCAAGCTCTCAAAGAAATATGAAACAGATTCAAAAATGGTCTGATGAAAGTGCTCAATAAAAAACAAACATCCACTTAACTGAGCTTGACCTACACTATCATATCCCCAAATACACACGCAGCACCTGGTGGGCAGAAAGTGGAAAGTCCTCTATGTTCCAACAAAATGTAAAGCTAACGCACAAAACATAAGGAGAAAATCTATCAAACACTAACTATAATACAAGAGCAAAATAGGGCAGATGCCTCATGCACCCACGTCCTCCTCTTGCTGTCATGATACAAATGAAAACAGTGGTTGCAGTAAAGAGCAACACAATCTGATTCAATCTACTCAAGCTTCAAGTTTTGCCACCTTTCTCGGTTCTAATTGACCAGTTAGAGGGCACTGCATTTCTGTCCAACTAATTGGAACCATTGCACCACCTGCAAAAGTTTATCAACTACCTTTTAAGAACCTAAACCCTGCAACCTGAGGAAACACTGGAACATGTAATAAGTAATAAATAACATCTTCCTATAAGTAAATATACTAGCTTGTGCAACTAAACTAGCTCTGATATCAACTCAAATCACACCTAGGCATCTAACTTAGATGGAAATGCAAAGGTTTTCACACAACTATCCCCTCCATATGATGATGTGTTTTTGGATTCAAGTTTTCCACAGACGAAGGAAAACCCTCAAGCTACACCCCTTCCCCCACAACTCAAGTGGAATTACTCTAGCGAGTGAGTTGGTGGTATGTGTTCTATTTATACTTAAATCTTCAGAACCAGTCAGTCGTGCTCTGAATCAAATTTAACAGCATCACAAAGTCAACCGAAAATGTTAAAGCAAAACAAAATAGTTGATGGAGCCTTACCAGCTGCACTTTCAGCAGATACAACACCCAGCTCATTTTTCGCAGTTGACAGATAATATGCTCGTGCATCTCCAAGTGATAGCTTTTCAAGAAAGAATACAACAAATTATACTCAAATAAGGAGCAAGTCAACATGCTTTACAAACAATTTTAGTTCCAAGAAATCACAACAAAGATTCCCCAATATTGCCAACGCTAAGTGCCAATGGCTCATAATGATTCTTTAGATCAAAGATGGACTAAACTGCAACCACAGTCTTCTACTGTAAGTTAACCAGTTAACCTGCACCTTAACATGTCTGCTGAATTTGGAATTTGACTCTTATACTCTTTGCATATTTTAATTTTTTACTTCAGTTGCCTGGACAATATTACTAGCTGTTTACAACCTTAGGCAACTTTCGGGGATTTGCATACACTCATAATTTTAATCCCTAAGCATAAAATTTAATAGGAGATTACCACCAATGCACGAACAATATCACCCGGGCGGAAGGACAAATGCATGTCGACTTTATCAATCTCAGTTGCTCTGACATCTTGTTGCCTGTTCATTCAGAAAGTTTCAGATTTTCTGTACCAATATCTTGCAGCATTGCGAGTCAACTAGGATGCATATAAAGCAACTCAACATGATAAAAGATGCAATTCTATAAGTCATATGGTAACTGAAAATTACAACTTAAAATTTAAGGCTTAATTCTGCGACTATTCAGTAAAATATGAACATAGTGATATTTGAAAATACCAACTGCTGTGATTCAACAAATGGATGTAGAACTGGAGACTGAAACCCCATATGAATTGCATGCACTAAGAATAACAAATATATGAGGGGTGTTAAAAGTGAAAAAATAGTATTTAATGGTCAGCAATCTAAGAGCAGTTGTTAGGCTTTATGGTGGATACATGACTAACCAAAGGAGTCATCTTTACTGGAAAGGGAAACAGCATAACAAACATCCTTACCTTCAATTATGCAATAACAAGAAAGAAATACATGCTGCTTGCTTTTACACAATTCACAGATAGATTAAACGGTTGATAGCTTCAAAAATATTAATTTAAGCGTTAAATTTACACCAATATCCACTGGACTACATTTTCCTATAATAGCTAACACTTCCATCAAAAATTTTAAGTTAAAAAAATTTATTCAAAATTTGTTAGCTTTTCTCCAAAAAAGAATTAAATCTTTTATTAAATCGTGCATCATGTGATATTTAGAGTATTTCAAATGTGATTGACCCGGCAGAGTGGACAAAAGAATTACTCAGACTCTATATTTCTGCTTAAATTTTCTCTGTCCTCTACCCTTCTTTTCTTTTGACAAGTTTTTATCCCCTTTGCTTTCAACACAAGATTATTGTGAAGGTATTAAGCATCAACTTTACCCCGACTGTAAAATTAATCCAACACAGCCTGACAAGGAAATTTCAGAGATAGAATATCTATATTTTTTTAATGATTTTTTCTTTTTCTTTGGACAAAGGGAACAATTTTTTTATGAAAATTTTCAGAAACAGAATATCCCCTACACATGTTACAAAACACAAACATATTGAACAGTATAACCATGTATTTATACGGTTTCCTGCTGCATTGTGGATGATTCTTGACCTGCAACATAATTTATCCAAATTTGAACTAAAAGATACAGGAGTCCATAAAAATAGCAGTAACTTTTTCTTTTGAGAAAGCAAAAAAGAAAAAATAATAACAATAACAAAAGTAACTTTATGATCTATGATTCATTACATGAAGACCATTTTCTAAGAAATCAACGCAACAATGTGCAATTCGGTCATTATAATTGTATGGAGTAGAGGTTTCAGAACAAAACATAGCGTGTGAATCATTTACAGCAAATCAATCATATTTTGCACGTTGTGACACTTAGAATGGTTAGTAAGATTATATCGTGTAGACAATTAGCATGAAAAAATCAGTAGGCAAACTTAACCATGGTAAAATGATCTGCGTTAATATGGTACATACTGTTAATAAGTTCATGCAGGGATGCAACTTGTACAAATACAAAGACCACATATTACATAGAGCATCCATCATACACCCTACCGATACCAGAACATGCCCTGATCTATCTCCTATCATAAAAGACCAAGGCAGAAATCGTCCTCTCAAAGAAGAAACTTATACTGCTAATACTATGTATTTTTCAGTCCAACTATCATCAGTACCTGGCATGAAATAAACACCACTACTATCTCGCCATTCTCATTTAACTTACCCCATAACCGTTGGTTAAAAAACAGTTATAAACCAGTGCATATTCTATATTCATTATGTCTCATACTCCATTACAAGAGCAATTGTTTTGCCAAGTGAGGCCCTGTATTACACCCCAGCAGAGTTCTGCATCCATTTTGTCCAAAACACTTGAAAAATGAAAAACCCTTGATGAAATCTCTCTTAAAGAGTTGCCCAAAACTTGTAATCATAATTTTCAACTAAAAAAGGAAGTCAAATTGACTAACCTAATAATGCCGGTGAATTTCTCACGCACAGATTTGGAATCAACACACACTATGTCTGCCGAAGCCGTTCTAGCCATCACCTTAGTAACCTGTCACAAAAAAAAAAGGCAAACTCATTGAAAAGAGAACTCATCTAAAAAGTTCTGTAGAAAAAAGGAAGTCCACTACTTATATAAATCCAATTAAATTTAAAAGATATAGTTTTAACTTGTGAGAATGTGAGAAATATTGAAGAATAATATTATTGACTTATAGTTATATTAGTGCCTATGCGCCCCAAGTGGGCCTGGATGAGGAAGTCAAAAAGCTTTTTTGGGAAGAGTTGGATGAGGTTGTGAGAGGTATACCTGTTACAGAAAAAATCTTCACCGGGGGAGATTTTAATGGGCATAACGGTGCAACTTCTAGTGGGTTTGAAGATGTCCATGGAGGCTTTGGTTTTGGGGAGAGGAATGGAGGAGGGACGTCTCTTTTGGATTTTGCTAGAGCCTTTGAGTTAGTTATTGCTAACTCATGCTTCCCAAAGAGGGAGAATCACTTGATTACCTTCCGTAGTACGTTAGATAAGACTCAGATTGATTGCTTACTCATCCGGAAGGGCGACAGAAGCCTTTGCAAGGTTTGCAAGGTTATTCCGAGTGAAAATATCTCCACTCAACATAGGCTCCTAGTGATGGACTTACAAATTAAGAGAAAAAAGAAGAAGGTTACTTATGCCCAAACGAGGATTAGATGGGGAGGCTTGACTCCTCTTTCTTGAGAGATGGGAGACAAGTTGAGTAGTTTAGGAGCTTGGGGGAGTAACGGAGATGTGAACAGTATGTGGGACATTACTGCTGGTTGCATTAGAAAAGTAGCTAACGATGTATTAAGGGTTTCGAGAGGGACTTTTGGTGGACGTCAGAGTGATTGGTGGTGGAATGAAGAAGTTCAAAGCAACGTGAAAGCTAAGAAGGTTGCTTATACGGAGTGGTTGGAGTGTAGGGATGAGGATGAAAAGTGAAGGTTAAAGGATATCTATAAGACGACGAAGACAGAAGCGAAGACAGCGATGACGTGTGCTAAAACAGCAGCATTTGAGTGCCTATATGTGAAGCTAAGTGATAAAGACCGGGACAAGAGATAGTATAGGCTCGCTAAAGTGAGAAAGAGGAAAGCTCGCGACTTGGACCAAGTGAAGTGCATTAAGGATGAGAAGGGTGAGGTCTTGGTGGATAAAACCTCCATTAAGCTAAGGTGGCAAGCCTACTTCCATAAGCTCCTAAACGAAAAAGGAGATAGAGATATTGAGCTGGGCGAGTTGTCACACTCCGATGGTCATCAAGATTTTGGTTATTGCAGGCGTTTCAAAGCTGAGGAGGTTAGGTATACTACTAGTAGAACGAAGAGAGGCGATCGGTCCCGATGAGATTCCAGTGGATAATGGTCAAGGATGATATAGAGTGGTTGACTAGGCTGTTTAATGCCATTATGAGGACTGCTAAGATGCCCGATGAATGGAGGAGTACAATGGTCCCATTGTACAAGAACAAGGGTGATACTCAAAACTGTAACAATTACAGGGGTATCAAGTTGTTAAGTCACACTATGAAGATTTGGGAGAGAGTGGTGGAGATGAGGGTGAGAAAAGAAGTGTCTGCTTCAGAGAATTAGTTCGGATCCATCTTGTTCGGAGATTAGTGGAGAAATATAAGGAAAAAAGGAAGGACCTTCATATGGTGTTCATTGATCTCGAGAAGGCATATGACAAAGTCCCGAGGGATGTCCTATAGAGATGAAGGGTGTTCCAATGGTGTATATTAGGGTGATAAAGGACATGTATGACGGAGCTAAAACTCAAGTAAGAACGGTGGAAGGAGACTCAGAGTATTTCCCTGTAGAGATGGGGCTTCATCAAGGATCTGTGTTGAGCCCATTTCTTTTTGCCTTAGTAATGGATGAGCTGACACGATCTATTCAGGAGAACGTTCCATGGTGTAAGTTATTTTAGACGACATAGTACTGATTGATGAGACTCGGGTAAAGTTAATGACAGATTGGAGGTTTGGAGACAGGCTTTGGAATCTAAGGGGTTCAAACTGAGCGGGATCAAAACTAAATACTTGGAGTGCAAATTTAGTGTTGTAAGGGATAAAACAAACTTTGATGTAAGCCTTAACACTCGATCCATTCCCAAGAGAGAAAGCTTTAAATATCTTGGGTCCATTAGAGTAGCAGCGATATTGATAATGATGTCACACACCATATTAGGACAACATGGACGAAATGGAAGCTTGCCTCCGGAGTTCTATGTGATAAGAAGATACCACCTAAACATAAAGGTAAGTTTTACAGAACGGTGGTTAGACCGTCCTTGTTGTATGGGGTAGAGTGGTGGCCAATCAAGAACTCACATGTTCAAAAGATGCAGGTTGCGGAAATCAGGATGTTGAGATGGATGTGTGGACATACCAGGAGCGATAAGGTTAGGAATGAGACCATTTGGGAGAAGTTGGAGGTGGCTTCTATGGCCGACAAGATGAGGGAAGCGAGATTGCGTTGGTTTGGACATGTGCAGAGAAGAAGTAATGATGCTCCTGTTAGGAGGTGCGAAAGGTTGGAATTAGGTGTTACTCGAAGGGATATAGGCAGACCGAAAAAAATATTGGGGGGAGGTGATCAGACAAGATATGACGAAACTTCATCTCACCGAGGATATGACCTTAGATAGAAAGAAATGGAGGTCGCGTATTAGGGTAGCAGGCTAATGGGTTAGCGAAGGTAGAATGATGTCCGACCTAGTGATATAGTAGGTTAGTAGTAGTCGATTTTATCTTATGTTGCCATTATCCGTCTTATATTTGTTACTTTTTTGGTTAATTCTTTTAAACTGTGACTTTTTTGTACTTACATACTATCGTTTGCTTTCAATATTAGTCGTTCGTCCTTTTTCTGATCTTTCCCTTTTTTCCAATATCTAGTATTTTTTGCTTATGGGGCTTGATTCATGAGAGAAGGGTTTCCCAGAAACCTCTCTATCTCTATGAGGTAGTGGTAAGGTCTGCCTATATGTCACCCTCCATAGACCCTACTTGTGGGATCACACTAGGTATGTGTTGTTGGTGGTGGGAATTTACATTACTAAATAGAGACCCTATTTATAGATACTACAAGATAATCTAAGTCCAAGTAAGGACAACATACTATCCTATTTCAATTCTAAATAGGATTATATATTCCTACCACACAAGCATTGGTTGTTAAGTGGTCGTGGATACCTTGACCTTTGCACCATAATTCAACCGAGGAAGCCCATGCTAAATAGTTGGAACTACCCATTAATGGTTTTGAAGTGATCATAGGATTTGAACTTCCTATTCCTGTACCTTTGGAGCCAAACATATTGATCCCAAAGCACATCTTCTGAAATCAAACTTTTTGTGGTCAAAAAAAGAGGAAACCGATTGCAAGAATCCAAAATCCAATAAAAAGGGGAAAAAAATAATGATGTCATTGGAAATTAGATTTGTCCACCAGAACCTGGTCAAAAAATTAAAAAAATATATGTGGTCTACCTCGGAATGCAGAGGCGATCTCACTAAACAAAAATTCAAAATTTGGCCGAAAACTGTCTGGAATCACTGAAAAAGTCGTCGTAAATTGCTTGAAATCGTCGGAACCCTAATTCCGATGATCGGATCTGGAAAAAAGTGATTGGGGTTTGGTAGGAATTACTGGCCAACCCCAGCAGAAGAAAAAAATGTCAAAAAAATTGACCGGACAAGCCACACGAGCTGGCGCGTGTCCTAGATCTCACCGGAAACTACCACCTTCGAGCAGCGCGTGAGGGCGCGTGAGGGGCTGTTTTCCTGTGGTTCTGGTTGGATTTTGGTCGCCCAAGCTTCTTGAGCCTAGTTATGGTGTTGGTTTTCGTACAACACCCACAGAAACGAAAGTGACACAAAACAACCGATGCACAGTGACTTTTCCTCACCGATACTCTGATACCATGTGAGAAATATTAAAGAAAAATATTATTGACTTGTGTATTTACATTACTACATAGAGACCCTATTTATAGATACTACAATATAATCCAAGTCTACATAGAGACCCTATTCCAATTCTAAATAGGATTATATATTCCTATTCCTATTCTAACATAATAACCTAAAGAATCTACACCCGCATTATCACAATCAAGAATGAGTTTAAGCAAAGAAAAGTAGCATAGATAAGTACCTAAGTTTTTTATTTCTTTTATAATACAGTCCTACCTGCTTGAAACCAGAGCATATAGTACCAGTTCTATGATATTATTGTCAGCTTTTATGGCCCACGTATGTTGTTAATATTCATCTTGGTTTAGTATTTAATTACTAACTAAATTCAAACGGATAATGTCTAGGGAAGTTATTAAACCGTCCACTACTCATGTTGCTGGAAGTTACTGTAACTTCCCACCATCATCCATTATGATCGGTGGAAGTTACTATAACTTCCCACCACCACCCACTACTTATTAGTGGGAAGTTGTGGGTATGTTAGTGGGAGATTATGGAATGATAATGGGTGGTTAAGGGGCATGATAGTGGGAAGTTATGGCGGTTAGTATGGGTATAACTTCCCCTACTCATGATGATGGAAAGTGGGATTAAAGTGACTGGTCCTCTCTCTGCCTATAAATACTGAAGATTACTGCAGTTTCCATCAACAGTCATTCTAAAAGAAATCAGTATAAGGTCAAGAAAGAGAAAAACTAATATCTAATCAAGAACAAGCAAAAGGCTTCCGAACAAGCAATCAAGTCAAGATCTCATGGCCGATTCTGGTATGTTTTCTTGACTAAACTTATGCATAATGTGGAAATCATATAGTTCTACGATCTTGAATTAATGATAAGATTACATGTTAGATTGTTTATGTTTGACAATCTGAATTACCGTTAATCCTTACATGTGGTATCAGCGCACGGTTGAAGAACTAGTGATTTTTCATTTTGATTATGTTTTCATCAACTTTATGAGTCCTATTTATGAAATTCTAGGAATCATAATTACTGTTAGTTACGGATGTGTAGAAGTTTTAATACTTTTGTTATGTTAACTTGGAATTATATGTGAGATTTGTTAATCACCAAAGTGGTCTAATCTTTGAATGGTAAATTCCAAAATAATGATTAACTTAATTCAATTATCCATTCTTTTTGATGCTTATAACTGATATAACACTTAAATGGATAAATTGAAGTTTTGGGTCATAAGGCATTTATGGATCGCCCAAAGGTTAATTATTTGTTTTATAACCATTAACATGAACGTGATAATTTAGATATATTGTTAATGATATTTATTTATCCAAAGATAATGAATATTATTAATTGATATGTCAAAATTATCAAATAATGTTTATACTTAAGCATCATTATATGTAATGTTGTATCTTGATGTTCGCCCAAAGGAGGACATCAATATACATTTAAGAGTTAATAAACCATCTCTGAATCTAATAGTATAACTCAAAGCATTACTGATTAGCATAACCTATTTGCAGCATTTCCCCTTCATTCGTGTTCTGCCTCTATTACGACCTTTAACGGACTTAACTTCTCAGACTGGTGCGAGTAGATCAAATTTCATCTCGGAGTTTTAGATCTGGATGTTGCACTTTACACTAAGAGACCAACTGCTATTACTAAAACTAGCAGTGTTGAGGAAAGATCCCATTATAAGCACTGGGAGCGGTCTAACAGATTAGGCCTAATGTTCATGCGAATGAATATTGCGGGCAATATTAAGACTACTCTTCCCAAGACTGAGAATGCAAGTGAATTTTTGAAACTTGTGGAAGAATCCTCCCAAACTGCTGATAAGTCTCTTGCTGGGACACTAATGGGTACTTTGACCACCATGAAGTTTGATGGTTCACGTACTATGCATGAGCATGTCATTGAAATGACAAACATAGCAGCAAGACTTAAGTTCTTGGGGATGGAAGTGGAACAGAATTTCCTCGTATAATTCATCATAAACTCATTACCGTCTGAATATGGCTCTTTCCAAATGAACTACAACACGACCACCAACAACAACATACCCAGTAAAATCCCACAAGTTGGGTCTGGGGAGGGTAGAATGTACGCAGACCTTACCACTACCATAGAAGTAGAGAGGCTGTTTCCTGGGAACCCTCATCATAAAACCCGTAAGCAAGAAGAACTAGATATGAAAAAAGGAAGGGAAGGGAACAGAAAATAGCGACTAATAATGACAGTATGTAAACAAGATAAACTAACAAATAATATGACAGGTAAAGCGAACACATGACAAAAAAACACCTAACCCTACCATTAGCCTGCTACTCTAATTTGCGATCTCCACTTTTTTCTATCTAAGGTCATGTCCTCGATAAGATCAAGTTTCGTCATATCCTGTCTAATCACCTCCCCCCAGTACTTCTTCGGTCTACCTCTACCCCTCCGAGTATCTCCCAAAACCA
>JAPFFP010000080.1:12353071-12363557 GCA_026153255.1 Solanum medicagineum
GAAACAACTTAATGTTAATGAGTCATCATCTCAAGTACGTAAGAAGGAACATAAGGATGATAAGTGTCGTTTCTATGGAAAACTTGGACACTTTCAGAAAGATTGCCTGGAATGTAAGGCATGGTTCGAGAAGAAAGGTAGGCCTTGCGCTTTTACATGTCTCGAATCAAACTTAACTGAAGTTCCTCATAATACCTGGTGGATTGACTCTGGTTGTACTGTTCATGTTTCTACTGCGATGCAGGGATTCCTTACAACACATATCATAAAGGAGAATGAAAGATTTGTGTACATAGGGAATAGAGTGAAGGCTCTAGTTGAAGCTATCGGGACTTACCGTTTGATTCTTGATACTGGACATCATTTAGATTTGTTAGAAACTTGTTATGTACCTTCTCTTTCGAGAAGTTTAGTTTCTTTGTCTAAGTTAGATAAGACTGGATACTTTTTTAATTTCGGTAATGGATGTTTTAATTTGTTTAAGCATAATTGTCTCATTGGTACTGGTACTCTTGTGATAGCTTATACAAACTGAATCTTGATAATCTGTTTGCCGAATCACTCTTAACTTTGCATCATAATATTGGTACCAAACGAAGTTTGGTGAATGAACAATCTGCTTACTTGTGGCATAAACGTTTGGGTCACATATCCAAAGAAAGATTGGAAAGATTAGTTAAGAATGAAATCCTTCCAGATTTGGATTTTACTGAACTTAACATTTGTGTGGATTGTATTAAGGGAAAACAAACAAAACACACAAAAAGGAGCCACAAGAAGCTCACAGCTTCTTAAAATTATACACACTGATATATGTGGTCCTTTTGACATTACATCTTTCAGTAAGGAAAAATACTTTATCACCTTTATTGATGATTTTTCACGTTATGGATATGTCTATTTGTTGCATTAAAAATCTCAAGCAATTAATGCCTTCGAGGTATTTATTACTAAGGTTGAAAGACAACTAGACAGAAAAGTGAAAATAATTAGATCAGATAGAGGTGGTGAGTTTTATGAAAGATATGATGAAACTGGACAACACCCTCGTCCATTTGCTTTCCTAGAAAAGCATGGCATATGTGCTCAATACACAATGCCAGGCACACCATAACAAAATGGTGTGGCGAAAAGGCATAATCGTACACTAATGGATACAGTTAGGAGTATGTTGAGTAATTCATCTCTACCTCTTTCTTTGTGGATGTATGCTTTAAAGACAGCCGTTTACGTACTAAATAGGGTTCCTAGTAAAGCAGTTCCAAAGACACCTTTTGAACTATGGACTGGTAGGAAACCTAGTTTGAGGTACCTGTATGTTTGGGGTTGTCCGACTGAAATTAGAATTTATAATCCACAAGAAAAGAAATTGGATTCAAGAACAATCAGTGGTTTCTTCATTGGTCATCCAGAAAAATCAAAGGGGTATAGATTTTACTGTCCTAATAATAGTACGAGAATTGTTGAAACTGGAAATGCTAGGTTCATTGAGAATGGTGAAGTTAGTGGGAATGAGGAACCACGTAATGTGGAAATTAAAGAAGTTGAGGTTCAAATTTCTCTACCTTATACTTCTAAAGTTGTTCTTGAAGTTGTTGTACAATCTAATAGTCAACAAGAACAACAAATTGATGCTCCTACTAATCATGATGAAGCCATAATTGATGAACAAACAGTAGATGAATCAAAACAAGTAGCATTAAGGAGATCTCAAAGACAAAAGAGATCTACTATTTCTGATGATTATTTGGTATATCTGCACGAGTCAGAAATTGACTTGGGAATTGATAATGATCCAGTCTCATTTTCGCAAGCCATTGAAAGTGAAAATTCTAATAAATGGATAGAAGCCATGAAAGATGAGTTGAAGTCTATGGAACATAATGATGTTTGGGACCTTGTGGAATTACCTGAAGGTTGCAAAAGAGTTGGATGTAAATGAGTCTTTAAGACCAAACGAGACTCAACTGGCAACATTGAACGTCACAAGGCCAGACTTGTTGCCAAAGGTTTCACTCAGAAAGATGACATCAATTATAGGGAGACCTTTTCACCCCTCTAGAAAAGATTCACTCAGAATTATAATGGCTTTAATAGCTCATTATGACTTAGAGCTACATCAAATGGATGTGAAAACTGTCTTTCTGAATGGGAATTTGGAGGAAGAAGTTTATATGAATCAACCTGAAGGGTTTTCTGTCAAAGGAAAGGAACACATGGTGTGTAAACTTAAGAAGTCAATATACGGACTTAAACAAGCTTATTGACAATGGTATCTTAAGTTTAATGAAACTATTGTCACCTTTGGATTTAAGGAAAGCACCGTTGATCGGTGTATATATCTAAAGGTTAGTGGGAGTAAGTTTATTATGTTAGTTCTGTATGTTGATGACATCTTGCTTGCTACGAATGATATTGGTTTATTGCACAGTACAAGAAATATCTCTCTGCCAACTTTGAAATGAAAGATATGGGAGAGGCATCCTACGTGGTTGGGATAGAAATATTTCGAAATAGATCACAAAGATTGTTGGGATTGTCTCAGAAAGCCTATATTAATAAAGTGTTAGAGATATTTAGAATGGAAAAATGTTCATCCAGCCCCATTCCAATTCAGATAGGAGATAAATTTAGTCTCAATCAATATCCAAAGAATGAATTAGAACGTAAGCAAATGAATGATATTCCTTATGCATCAATTGTTGGGAGCCTAATGTATGCCCAGACATGTACCAGACCAGACATAAGTTTTGTTGTTGGGATGTTGGGGCGTTATCAAAGTAATCCAGGAATGGATCATTGGAAAGCTGCGAAGAAGATGTTACGATACTTGCAACGAACAAAAGATCATATGCTCACTTATAGAAGATCTGATCATCTTAACGTAGTTGGATATTCAAATTCAGATTATGCTGGTTGTGTGGATACAAGAAAATCCACATTTGGATATTTGTTCCTAGTAGTTGGAGGAGCAATTTCATGGAAGAGTGAGAAACAGTCTGTTATAGCTGCATCCACTATGGAAGCTGAGTTTGTGGCATGCTTTGAGGCCACAATTCAGGTTAATTGGCTGCGTAACTTTATTCCAGGACTTGGGCTAGTCGATAGTATTTCTAAGCCGCTGAAACTTTACTGTGATAATACGGCAACAGTCTTCTTCTCTAAAAATGATAAGTATTCAAAAGGTGCTAAGCATATGGAATTGAAATACTTTTCAGTTAAGGAAGAAGTTCAGAAACATAAAGTGTCACCACAATTATGATTGTTGATCCTTTGATGAAAGGATTACCACCCAAAACATTTATTGAACATGTTGAAAGAATGGGTCTTATGGATAGCAAAGAATGACTTTTTGTAAAGATTTTATTATGTTTAAGCAATTGACACTTTGAGCTCAATTATGTATGTTTCCGTTATTATTGCCTGTTTTCTCTTGTATACATTATGTTGAGAATGATGTTGACAGGTTTTAGTTTAGATAAAGATATTCTAAACATTATCGTTGGACCATTATGGATTTAAAGATGGTGCTGTGTAATATACTAATATTGTGGTACATGGAAGGAATTATGTCAAAGAAAGGATATATGATCGCCATGACTCGAATTAGTTGACACATTCAAAACGACAAATGATGTTGAATTTAGTAATGTGCACATAGAAATTGAAATGTTTATCAAACCATTAAGTTATTGATGTTCCGTGTGCCAAGTGGGAGAATGTTAGCTTTTATGGCCCACGTATGTTAATTTTATGGCTCACGTTAATATTCATCTTGGTTTAATATTCAAAAACTAACTAAATTCAAACGGATAACGTCTAGGGAAGTTATTAAACCTTCTACTACTCATGTTGGTGGAAGTTACTGTAACTTCCCACCATCATCCATTATGAGTAGTGGAAGTTACTATAACTTCCCACCACTCTTATCCTAACTTCCCACCACCACCCACTACTTATGTTAGTGGGAAGTTGTGGGTATGTTAGTGGAGATTATGGAATGATAATGGGTGGTTAAGGGGCATGATAGTAGGAAGTTATGGCGGTTAGTATGAGTATAACTTTCCCTACCCATGATGATGGAAAGTGGGATTAAAGTGATTGGTCCTCTCTCTGCCTATAAATACTGAAGATTACTGCAGTTTCCATCAACAGTCATTCTGAAAGAAATCAGTATAAGATCAAGAGAGAGAAAAACTAATATCTAATCGAGAACAAGCAAAAG
The DNA here is from genome assembly GCA_026153255.1 of Solanum medicagineum. Classification (NCBI taxonomy): domain Eukaryota; kingdom Viridiplantae; phylum Streptophyta; class Magnoliopsida; order Solanales; family Solanaceae; genus Solanum; species Solanum medicagineum. Next base: position 12,357,297 of record JAPFFP010000080.1, read on the forward strand.
GCTTCCGCACAAGCAATCAAGTCAAGATCTCATGGCCAATTTTGGTATGTTTTCTAGACTAAACTTATGCGCAATGTGAAAATCATATAGTTCTAAGATCTTGAATTAATGATAGGATTACATGTTAGATTGTTTATGTTTGATAATTTGAATTACCGTTAATCCTTACAATTATTTCAAAAAGGGAACCTGAAGTTTTACAGTCTACAGTAAGTCTAAAAAGGAAAGTACTCACAGTTCTTTCTTTCTCTTTTTTATTTACAATTTCTTATTTTTTTTTTGTTGTTTACAATTATATAACAACAACAAACCTAGTGTAATCCCACAAGCGGGGTTTGGAAAGGGTGAGATATATGCAGGCCTTACCCTACCTTTGTGGGTTAGGGAGGTTGATTTTGATAGATCCTCAACTCAAAAGAGAAGTTTCCGAAGTAAGGTTGCAAGGAACATTACAAAGAATAGAAAGATACCCAGTAGATGAAGTAACATATAGTAATACACATCGAAGAATAAGAAACTACACGACTACGAAATACTACTACTAATAGGGAGGAGCTAGTCTCTGCCTCTCCTATATAAATTATGACACCACTCGACTACCTACTACCTTACTACCTGAATTCTTGAACCCATTACCTTCTTATAGGGTCTCGTCCACACTTGGTTGAAGTTATTTTACAGTTATATAATTATTAAAAAAAAAAGTAGAGAAGATAAAAGCATGAATCATAATATCAAATCATAATTTTCCACTTTCATGGAATTCACCAGAAGAACCAAAAACAAAGTTACCCAAAATAAACTACGATTGACAAAAAGTGATACAACTAGTAAAGTCCTCAGCAATTTATTTCTTTTTTTGACAGTTCATAAATTGCTCGGCAATTTAGAAAAGAAAAACAAAAAATTAGGAGCCGCTAAAGCACACAAGTTCACCCAATGGCAAAGAGAAGGAAAAAGAAAAATGCCACAGCTACCTTGCACCGCACATCTGACACCTCTAGGTTAAAATTTTTAAAGAGAAAAACATGAAATGTATCATATAATAGCTGTATTTGGATAAACTTAATCTTTGAGACAAGAAACAATGTTGCCTATGGACAATGTCTTACACTCGGGCAGTAACTGATAGAGAGAGTGATGATTGTGTCATCATACTCAACAAAGAGTTATCAAATTCAGGTCATCATACGCTAACACAGAATCTTCATGAAACTATCATTATATCATCTTAACCAAGAAAACTCACTCTAGCAAATACAATGGAACCAGGCTGAGGAACTGCTCCGTGGGCTTTATGACCAGTAACTTCGACTTTTGATCTCTGATGAAGATTGACAAATGGAGAAAAAGATATTTAAAGAAACAGAAAGTGATGAAAGACAGAATTATCAGAAACAATTGGATATAGATAAATGTGCCAAAGAAAAATCTCATGACTGCACATGCTCATGCATGACAGCTCTTAAGAATCTGCTACCATTATCCATCTCACAGCGTTGTAACTAAATCAAACAATGAAGTTCTTTGATCAAGCTATGTATGAAGCAAAATATCCGGTGAAAATTGGAGTATAATGCCTTCTTTCTTTTCTTTTTGGATCAAACCATTCCAGATTGCCTTTCTTTGATAATTCATCAGCGTTTAAGGCATTTGACCCATTCAAGAAAATTCCAATTGACACCAAAGGGCGTGGCCCAATGATCTATAAAGTGGGTTGAGAACCATTATGTCTCAAGTTCAATCCCAACAGAAACAAAAAACACTGGTGATTTCTTCTCGTCTATGACATGATAGACAGAGTTACCAGATACTTGTTATTGGAAACTGGTCTGGATACCACAGTTATTAAGAAAAATCCCAATTGACAAAAGAAAAAAGCTGCAAGTTGAAAACACAAATAGCAAAAGAAAACTCAGAGAATATCCCTACTATATGCTAGGATGGAACATAAATATCCCATTCACATAAAAGAAATTATAGCTAATTAATAGCCGTCCCTTTTGCAACTTGGCATGCGAGAAAAAGAGGAATCAGATAATCTCCATTTCTTTCTTTTATATTGTGTGTGGGGCACCACTACTTCAGCAGTGAAGAACAATTGCCGAGAAGAAGGAAAGGAAAACCTTTCTCACAAAACTCATTCAATGTATTGGTTTTTAGCATTAGCCTAGTAAAAAACCAGTCAAACTGTACCATGAACACCTCTATAGACATTAACAGACTCCAAAACAGTAAGATTGAGAGAGGAACGAAACCTGGTCAACAGAGTCGGAAGGCGGAGGTATAAGAGAACGGAATCCAGTGAGAGAGGCGTAAACGGTGCCATTCTCGGTTGATACGTAGGCCCCCTTGCCGGCTTTCAGCTGTGAGGCTTTACCTAATACTTGTCCTGGCGTCACCAACTCTTGGGTATCAGCTTCCATTGACATCCTCATTCTCTACCAACGGCTACTCCTCTCAACAATAACTTTGTTTGGGGCTTTTCGCGGTGTTGGTTCTCGGAATTAAGGGTGTTTGCACTAGCTTATTATTAGAGAAAAGGACTCGAAGTGAAGTTACCCATCATCTTTTATTTGGAGCACTATTAATACATAATATTTAATATAAAATAATTAAAATAATCTATTATTTTTGGATTTGGATTCAAAGTCATCTATATTCTTTTACTTGAAGTACTACTCCAAATTTTTTGTTAAATTTTAATAAAATGTCTTTGACTTTAAATGCAAAATACCATCTTCCAATAACCTAAAAAACATGATAAATTTATTAACAACCAATAAATTTTACAAATTTTTCACACCAATGTATCCATATTTTGAAGATATAAATTTTTTACCGTTTATTAAATTTGATCTTATATTTGATTTGAAGATATAAAAGTTAAAAACTTTACCATTTATTGAATTTGATTTTGTATTTGGTTTGCAGATTAACATACTACATCGTTTTGCTAAATCTGTTTATCAGAAATATTCGATTTAAACTTCATCGATTCAGTATAACTGATTTCTAAAACAGTAAGAAATGATTATGAAGCAATATAATAATGATTCACGAAACTTTAATGAGGAGAGAAACAAAGGAGTGAAATGCATCTTCAAGAGATTATATCAAATTTTTTATAAGATCAATCTACTCCTCATTGCTGATTTTAAGCATTACTATGCTATTGAATTAATTTGATCACACTGAAGAGCTTGATGAAGATAAATAACAATCATGAATGTAGAGATTTTGTCTGAGGCAGTGACCCAAGTGTTTCTTTTAGCATATGGACATACTGGTGTGAAAAAATTTACAACATTTATTGATTGTTAATAACTTTTATCATTTTTTTAGGTTACTAAAAAATAGTATTTTGCATTCAAAGTCGAAAATATTCTATTAAAATTAACAAAAAGTTTGGAGGATGACCAAAAGTGCACCACTGTAGTAAACATTGTGTACTATTAGTGCTCCAAGCAAAAGAACATGGATGACTTTGAGTCCAAACCCAAAGATAATAAATTATTTTAGTCCTTTTCTCGTAAACATTATGTACTATTAGTGTTCCAAGTAAAAGAACATGGATGACTTTGAATCCAAGCCCAAAGATAATGGACTATTTTAGTCCTTTTCTCCTTATTATTGGTGGTTTGGGTTTTGAATAAAAAAGTTAGAAAAGTATTTCTAAGTATTATTTTTTGGGCCAAATTTTTTTTAAAATAAGTGAAAGGTTAATATTAGGATATCTCCTATTTTTTACTTTTAATTGTGACTTATAAATTACTTTTTATTCGCTTATTCAAATAGACACTAATTTCATTTATGTCATACTGAAAAACTAAATAATATAGAAGAATGACGTCAACGTCAATCACATTCAACTTAACTAAGTCAATCGGGATATCTCTATGATAGACGAAAATGGTACCATCTCTATAGATTCGCTCAACAAGGCAAATTCATTGCTGGGAATAGAAATACTGAAAGACTAACTTAATAGTCACCTATGGGTTATAGAAGGCAATGTCATATTGGAATCAAGTGAAGCATGAATATCAAGGGAAAGGACTCGAAGCATACCAATATAAATATTAGGTGAATACTCTTTGTCTTGGCAACTGGCCATAGCATAGAGACAGTTTGACCCTCCGTTTGTCCCAATAATATTACCTCCTGATTACCTCAAATTGGTGGTGTTGCCGAAGAAGATTAGGCTTTGTTATCCCACTTCAGACACTCATACTGAATATAACCCACCTAAACACACTTATAGCAAACATTAGTACCCTCATGGTACTGTAACACCCGATAAAATTACTAAAATATCCCTAGAGGAGAGATATGCGCATAACGCGTCTTTCTATGCTCCGATGGTGAATTTGAGGCTGGATGTGCGATCAACATGAAAAATTGAGTGGGAAAATGATCTTGGTTGACTTTTAGAGCAACCAAATCAAAAGATAATTTTTCGATGAGAAAACGAATTCCAATAAGAGTGCGTAACAGGTGTGCGACACACACCTGCCGCAGACTCATACTTAGTTTTGGTCCAAATATTTTCTATGGGATTAGAAAACTTGATCGGAGAATTTTTGGCGAAAAACTCCAAAAATAGGACAAGTCTAAGTCGTAGACCCTTGTTCCCGAGGCAAATATTTTTCCCAGTTTTGTGAGGTTTTTCAACCCCTCCTAACTTAAACACGATCTAAATGGGTCATTTTGGGCGTAAAAATAATTTTTATCCCAATTCTAAGTCCTTTTCTAAGTTCTAACCAAGACTAAGGCTAAAGAGAAGAGAAGAAGGACGTAAATTCGAGGAGTTTGAGGAGAGTTCTTCGAGGATTGATTCTCAAAAGTTTCACACCAGGTATGTAAGGCTAAACAAAAGTATAAAATTGTTCTTTCATGTGCCCCAGTGATGGTAATAGAGGAGTTGAGAGTCTAATGAGTCTATATACATGATTCTTGAATATTTGCTTGAAAATTATATACACATTACATTTATTTTCATATGTTGATGATCATCATAAACTTGATTTCCTGAATTAAATACTTTTCATGAGTTATTGTAGAACCCTATATGTATTTTGTGAAAGCATACATAAATGAACCTAGGGATGGCGTTTAGAGCCTTGACTTGAGTATGTTGATTGTAATTCTGATGTGAGTATGAGGTTAAGTTGATTGAGCTTGATGATCCTATGAGTATTCACAAATGAGTTCTAGATTCTTGTCTAAATGACTTACTCTTAATGATGATCTGGAGTCCTTGAGTTATTAAATGAGCACTTAGTTGATGAGTTGATTGAGATCTTAGGCCGAAAGGCCCTATTGAGTTGAGTTAATGAGATGATGAGAGTCTCTATGAGACTAATTGAGATGATGAGTGCCTCCACGAGGCTAATTGAGATGATTGATTGAGTTGAGGAGTTTTATGAGCATTGAGTCTTGGGAGGAGTATCGAGCACCAAAATGAGTAAGAGTAAGTCTCATTCACACTCATTAACTCATTGCCAAGCGTAGGTGAGGATTAGAACTATTACATTGAGCTTCCCTCTTGAGTTAAAGTCCTTGAAAGCAATAGAGGACTTGTTGAGGTTAGATCCCTAGTGGATCTGATTCATTATTTACTTGGAAAGTACGGAACGACTATGACAACATCAGTGAAATTATTGTACAATCACTGTCTCATAAGTGATTGTTGTCAGATAAAAGAAACTCTCATATAGTCCCATACTGAGTACTTTGAGTTGAGTTGAGTTCTATTGAGTTGAGCTAATTGATGAGGTTTGATTGGTTGATGGATCAATTGTATACTCTTTATTCTTGCTTTAGATAGGCATTTGACTTTTTGATTGAGTATCTTCTGAGTTGATATTATTTCTATATTATTCTATCGGCATCTCTTTCGTTAAACCATTTTACATATTCGTACATTCCACGTACTGATGTACCCTTTGGACTGCATCATTTTATGATTAGAGGCAAGTACTAGAGATCGTCAACAGGCACACCGTTGAGGATCTTTACATCTAGCTGAGTTGGTAAGCCTCCCTTACTTTGGAGGATCCTGCTTTATTTTCATCTAGCTTATTAGAGTTAGACTTTAGTTAGCTTTACTTTTGAGTTCAGGTAGCTATGGGTCTGTCATTAGCACCATTTGATAGTGTGAGGTTTCATAGACAAGAATTGAGTTATTGATGTTGAGATTCTGTTGAGCTAGTTTCTTCCATACTAGCCTGTTTATTTAATATGATACTTGAGACATTA
>JAPFFP010000080.1:12364876-12400556 GCA_026153255.1 Solanum medicagineum
AAAGGGACATAAAATATAAAGGAGTATATGAATGTAAATAATTTACTCCAGCAAGACATAAACTTAACTTTCTCTTTTCTTTTTCCATGTCCTCTCTTGCCTAGGCTTTTGTCTTCTCACAGTAGACTCACATCATGAGCAATTTTGAATTGGTAAGGTTAGATAATTGGTGATTCTCACGAAAATTATATAGTTGTAATTGACATCACCTTTATATAACATTATTTCCTCATTGATTAAACTTCAATAAAAAGATTGGGCATGTAATTAAAATTTAAAATCTAATAACTTTTTTCCTTGCTCTGTCTTATCTTCAATCATAAATTCAAAATTCAAGGGTATATTTTGACTAATTTTTCTCTAGCTTTAATTAAGTGAATAATATATTTGTACTAAATATATAATAGCTAGTCTTTTGCCTATTGAAATGGTGTCACGATCCCGATTCATCGTGATTGGCACCCACTATCTTTCGATGGGAAAACAACTACTGCTATCCAACTATTCATACTATGATACTAATATGAAATATGTATTTAAAGATGTGAAAACATGTTTAAGTAGTGGTCAAGATAGTCCAAACTTTAAACCTCTAGAACTTGAAAATCATTACACCAAAACTCTACCAACAACCTAGAGAAAAGGGATGGAACCCAAAAATACTAAAGTAAAACAATATCTAAAGCTATCTAAGTCCGAAGGAAGTGGACTAAGATGATAGATGAAACAATAGCTTGAAAGAATGAGCTCACCCTTGAATTTCACAAATCAACAATCTATTAGCTGAGGTCTATTAGGAGTCGATTAAAGATTCTTTGAATTCCATAAATCAACAATCTCCTAGCTGAGGTCTGTTAGAAGTCCCCTGAAGACGCTTTGTATTCAACAAAGAAAGAGCAAGTGCAGTATCAGTATGTCCAACAACATTGTACGTACTGGTAGGATCGCATGGCCGTTTCGGTAAACATAACATATACAAGTAATCCTAACAAAGTAAACCCACACATAATGATATACTATCAAGTTATCAATTCATGATCAGTATATAGTTTTACAATATCAATCTCAATGTAACAGTCACAGATGACCCTCTCATGAAATTCATACCAATTGTTAGTACATCAGATCAAATGACACCCGTTGCAATAGTTAGTTTGTATGTTGGCCTGATATTCAATTCAATATATACTGGTGTAGTACCTGATCCAATATGTACTAGCATGGTACTCGATTTAATATGGTGTGGTACTCGATGTAATATGACTTTCGTGATACTTGATCTAACAATCACAGTTACAATCACAATGCATGCTTAAACACTTGCGAAATCAAGTAACGGGTTCATACAAATAATTTGTGAACAAGTATCATTTTATCAGATTCATCTCAACTGTGTACGAATTTAACTATCTGTGCATGATCATAATTATATGACTAATGGTGAAGAAATTGACATCACTATCTGATTATTGCTCATCTTGTGTAACAATTGATATGAAAACATCAAAAGTTGATCTATTATTAAATTCTATGTTATGGTAGTATTATCCATATTGTCATATTTATGATGTGACTGTGTATCATCTTGCCTTACTCCAATGTGGCTGTCTGTTATATTTTATATAACCAGGTAAGAAGTTGCATATGATCAAGTAGAGAGTAGTTGATGGGTTGTTACAAAATTTATGTTTTGATACTATTGTATTTGTGTTAATGAGACCTTGAAAAAGAAAGTTTGAGTTTTTGGCTCCGTATAAGCTACTCTTGCAATGAAATCTCACTGTATCAGGGTTGTCATAGCAAAATAGGTCCCGCTATGGTGAGCCAGTACGAGTAGAGGGGGATAAGTCTTAAACCGTCTTAATTTGATCATCTTGAAAGTGAGTTACTATTGCAGTGGATAAAGCAACCCAAGATCGTACTAGGCCAAGTACGACTAGGGTTAAGGTAATCCTAGACCTACTCGACTAACATCTAAATCCGGTAAGATTACAATTTTGGGAGAAGAGATAGGGTAAAACTATTGAACATTATCAAAGAATTATCTATTACAATCTTCCACTGATTATACCCATTGTACATATTAAGGAGATGAAGAAAATGAATGTTGCCTTTTAATAAGGAAGACATTATCTCAACAAGGTCGTTTAGTCGACGAAACTAGCGAGATTTTGCACTTATGCAACTGGATTCTAAGGCTAACAATGCGGAACAATTAAAGGGAGATGTGCGTGATTTTTTGAACTCTAAGATTGCTACGAAAATATATATGATGGAAATAGTTGGTCTAAATATGGGACAACAATGGTTGGGAATCATAATTCTTTGACTACTATTGTGAAGGAAACTAGTGTAGTTAATAGAGTCTCAAAGCTAAATACAGGTCCTAGAAGCAATAAAAAAGGCTGCAGACCAATAGGAACTATCTGAAGCTTCAAGGTCAATGAAGAACAATTCTGCTCAGACCAGCAAGAAGGGTGTGGTTCTTAGAGATCAAGGTGATATAGGCACAAACTCAGGTGTTGTTGAACCTATAAAAACAACATAACCTCATAGGTTAAATAATCTTTTGATTCAGAAAAGTGGCATTTCTGACATTAGAACTGCTATAAATAAGAGGAAGGAAATTGATGGTACAGTAGCAATATTGCTAGACAAGGATTCGAACAAAGGGAACGAAGTTGGTAGTAAAGATAATTAGAACATCGTTGCACATAGGAAGGTACCATCTAATGTTTCTCTAGGCTCATGAAGCGATTCGGCAAATGATTTATCATGTTCGAATAGTTTTAATACTTTTTTGAAGGATAATAGAAAACAGGATAATGTTATGGCTCCAACATTACACTTTTCTAATCCTAAAGTAAATAAGATAATTCAAGAATGTCACGCTATCATGATACTCAAATCCAATCTGGCGATAAAGTCACCCATTGTCACGCCCCGAACCTAGGGCCTAGACGTGACCGGCGAATGAGGGACCCGAAAGAACCCCAAATAAGCCTCAAAGCATATCATTACACATCCTTGGTCACAGAAGCAATTAAAATGATAATAAAAGATAGGCATAAACAAGGGGAATCAGGTCTAAGGTAAAGAGTTAAACACTTGAATAACATAAATGAGTCAAAGCTAGAGTGTAATACATAACTTGTCCAACAACACCTCTAGATATAGAACTTAGCGGGGGCCAAGACAAACAACCGGGCTCACCCTCATAGTCATAAATATTCCAAAATATACAAGTTGTAGTCTGAAAATAAACATGAAAGAAGATAGATATTATCCCCGGACATGAGGACTCACCAAAAGCTAACTTTAGCAATCCGTCTAGCCACGAGGAGGATCAATAGGGGCTCCGATTCCTACATGGTAACATCATGTAGGCATAGAGTATGCGTTAGTACGTTTGAATGTACTAAGTATGCGGGGTGCAATGCATGTAACTTACCAAAAACCTGCACATCGACGTTAGATGACAAGACACATAATATGGAAAGAGTTGAATATCGACGAATGTAATATACGAGATGCTATGAAGTCATGATGCATGAAATGCAAATGATGTGCTTATATATATATATATTGGAGATATGACCTCAACCGACATAAGTAAGACCAATCGACTATTACTTGGAATCCCGATGAAATCCCCTCATCGGTAAAAAGGTGATATACTTGCCAAAGGAGACCATACTTCACCTTACGGGACAACTCCCTCTTCGTATGAAGTAACCTTCCTTACGGGACAACTCCCTCTTTGGATAGGATTTTCACAAAATCACAAATCAAATCATTTCTTCTCTTAACGGGACAACTCCCTCTTCGGATTGAAAAACTATGCCAGGCACATAGTTCAAGGAAATGGAGAGGGCCCTTGGGGATACCCCTAACATCCCCAATCCATCGGTGCTAGGTGGTCATACCACAAGAATAAATATTCATATATATACATATATACACTTACAACCGACGTAAATCATTTCTAAAACCATCTCAATGCATTCTTAGATTTAAAGGCCAAAACATAATTTGATAGTTCTTATACTTATGCATAGGAATAGCCCATTTATATACAAAATGGTGCATGCACCCAAAGTGCTCAAAGAGCCAAAATCAAAGACATATATGTGATTACAATAGTGTCATAACCAACACTTTATCAAAATCATACCATAAAACAAAATTGAGCTTAAGCCATAACATAATTTCTCAAAATAATCCATGCACATGAATGCATATGCTATGAACAATGAGAGAATGACATGGGTAATTAATATTCAATCTAAAATCAACGTTTATAATATGAAATTGAAGTGAAAAGATAATTAAATCCACATTTAAATTCATATTGTAATCACCCATGCATTTAGAAGTCTTAAAGGGGACATTCATACTTGAAATTCCATAAACCCCAAAGAAAATCCTCATGTAATAGTTTAAATCACATTAAAATCATCAAATAGACACTACCCATGCATAATTAGAATTTTAGGATTCATAATCTTCAAAACCCCGATTTAAAGTAATTAGAAATCCATGAGATTGCTTAAAAATAATTTTGGGTCTCCTAGATTGAAAAGAAGTCAAGGATCAACCCGCATACCTTAGACCTTAAGTTCCTTGAAATTGAGTTTGGGAAGAATGGAAGCTTGGAAGTGCATCTTGGAATCCAAACTTGTTCTTGGGTTTCCTTGAAGTTGAATTAGAGCTTGATGGAGGCTTTTGAGAGGATTTAAGAGTGTGATTGAGATGAGAGTAGTGAGTTTTATCCTTTGGAACATTGTTTAGTCCTTTTAGGAAGGTTAACATAGCATTGGAAGTCTAAAAAGGGCATTAGAGTAATTAGCATTTACGAAAATGCTATTAGTGAACAGATGGAAAATTTGAAAAAGTGATGCTCCACGGAAGATCCCACGGGTCGTGTGGCACTCCATAGGTCGTGTGGAGTGCCTGTGAAGAGGTACTTGGTCTAAAAATTGAAGTTGGAAATCGATTGAAAAAAGATGCCTCGTCGCGACCACTGAGGCCTCCACGGTTCATGTGGAGGCTCGTGGCACCATACTTGGTGCTGGAAAATGTTGCCTAGGCTTCACACCAAGGATCACGGGTCGTGCACCATTCCACGGGTCGTGGTGAGGGGTGTGGAACAACACTTAGCAAGAAAACTCCCCCAAACGCCCACTAGTCCTCTATTGTACTCACCCCATGACTAGCCACACGGCCAGTGGTATGCCACACGGCCCGTGCCACTGGTCATGCCCCATGCCTTAGGCCAAAATTTGCCTTTTCCAACTTGCCTTTTCCAACTCAAGACACCTTGCATAGTCCGTACAAGGCACAATAACATGTTAAGGTGCCCGTGGGGCTTCACTGCACGGGAGGGTCTCACGAAAATGGTCATAACTCCTTCATTCGACATCGGAATGAGGTGAAACCAAGTGCATTGCGAAGCTATTATCTTCCAACAAATACGAAGGAAGATAATTGAGATTACAATGGAATATTATGGGATGAAGTGAAGAAATTCAATCACACAATTGAAAATCAACAAACCACGCAAAGGGATTTCATTTGACATGTCTTAGGCTACCCAGTTCCAAATGTGCTAAGAGTTATGCTTGTTTAAAGTCGACCCTTCTACCGGCACTTGTGTCGAACTTAGCCAATGAAAATCCTTTTGAACTTGGCTTGTCGTAAGGGCCCATGACAGCCTTAAACGACATATATAAGCTTGGAAATTCTGGGACCTTACATCATCTCCTCCTTGGGAATATTTGTCCTCGAATGTGGAAGAACAAAGCTTGAAAGACTTGACTTAGAACACGAAACCTCCAACCGTGTGGTCAATGCATAGTTTACTAGTTGAAGATCATAAAGTAGTTAAACTCATGCCAAAACTTTATTCAATTCATTTCAAACATAATGTAAATCATTTCAATGCACATGCAAGAACGCCATGCCATGAGACTCAAGAATTGAAAAGGTCGGGACCACTTGGGAAAAGAAAGAACCTAGTGCCTTACACTTAGGTAGATTGGAAAAGACAGGGATGTCGCCTTATCAAGATTGCTTCGGCGTCTCCGATGGTACTTTCAACTTGTCGTTTTCCCTAATGGGTCTTGAAGAATGCTACATCCTTATCAATCATTTTTTCTACCCTTCCATCAAATACCTTCACCTGAACCTTCTTCTAAGTCAACTTATCCTCCACAACACTCATAACCTCAAAGAGTTCTATAGCACCTAGAGTCACCAACACATCCCCTCAACCTAGAAGCACGAAGAACCGGATAAATCACTTCCCTATTCATAGGAAATTCCCATACTTATGCAATCTTACCAACCTCCATCTACATTCTATAAGGACTCATAACCCTAAACTCAATTGTCAACCTTAAACACGCTTAGTCCACTTGGTACCCTAAACCACCATCTCTCCCATAGGAGACAACCTCCACTCTACCATCCTTTTACCCAAGACTTCCAACTCTAATAAGGCGGAATCAAGGCCTTGCTTAAACTAGACCTCCTCAACCAAAGAAGAGTTGGAACCACTAAGAACACTATACTACCATTCTCAACTTTCCTCAACCTAACTTTCAATCTAACCAACTGGTGGATCCTAGTAGTCACCTCGTTATCGCCATTATCCACATGTGTTAGGCTACCACTAGACACCCCACTTAGAGCATCAACCATAACATTAGCCTCAAAGGGGAAATGTCGCACACTCATATCACAATCCTTAAGGAGTTCTAATTAACCACCTTCTTGTTATCCTCAACTCACACCTATCATATTTAGCAAACAACCTATCATCTCCCAAGACTTGCAACACTACCCCCAAGTGATTCACAAGCTCTAAATAATTCAATACTCTATTGCTAGAGGCCACCACAAACATGCCAAGGTAGGGTTTTTAAGACCCTATATTCATGAAACCATAAACACAACCGGTGCATAAGCCCACCAAACAACGCTACCAATATTCGAAATGCTCATTCCTAGTCCGAAAGGACAATTAGGGATATCACCCACCCTCATCCACACTTGGGAACGAAACCCGAACCTCAAATCAACCTTAGAGAAGTGATAACCCATTGTAGTTGACCAAATCAATCGACTCAACAAAAAGGATAGACACCAAAGGTCCACACAACAACTTGGACACACAAGAAGCCCCACTAGCAACCAAAAGAATAGAGAAGAACTAGTGGCACACTGGGCCTAACAATGCATGCAGATCAAAGCCAAGGAAACTTCAACTTACTAGTAATAGCATTGGGCACCTCATCCCCTTCTTGAGCCACTTGATCAACATGACCACCTCGATCCAAAGGTCGACCACCCTTGCACTTCCTTAGAACAGATAAACAATCAACTAGCTTGTGACCCACTTTATTACATTCATAACAAGTATTGGTCCTCCTCAAGCATGGACCACCATGGTTCTTTCCACACCCTCGACACTTGGGATTAGTCATCCCACCATCACCTCTTTCTGGTTGAGCAAGAGAACAACCACTAACTTTGCGCCCAAATCCACCACAACCCAAGCAAGCATTAGACTTCTCCAAACATAGGCCGCCATGGCCCTTCCCGCACTTTCGGCATCTAGGCCCTTCTACCCCTTTATCACCTCTTTTACCCATTTTACGCCTATGAGGACAATCTATTATCTTGTGACCCTCCCCTCCGCAACCATAACAAGCATTGATTTTCTTCAATCATGGGCCATCATGGCATCTATCATATTTTTGGCACCTAGCATAAGGCACCACACCACCCCTATCTCTCCCCTTGGAACCTTGTAACTTACCCTCAACACGGGCCCTCTTGGCCGCCTCATTACCTCTCCTCTCACCACTAGATATCTCGAGAGCGCCCACTTGTAAATTGATTTAAGTTGCCAATGTTGTCACCGCTTTGGCCATTACCCATAGAGCATTACGAACCTCCGCATTTGAGATATCACCATCTTGAGTAGCTTGAGACATATCCTGAAATGTAACAGTTAGGGATTAGCAATAAGCCCTAGGGGACCTAACTCTATCGCACGACATAGATCATGAAGAGGTGAAATATTTCCTAGAACGCCTCATAGCCTCCTATTCATAGTTGTGGTACATAACACAATGATGAATAAGACTCTAAATGATGTAATGTGTTGGATTCCGACGATCTAACAACCTAAGGCTCTGATACCATCTTGTCATGCCCCGAACCTAGGGCCTAGACGTGACCGGCGAATGGGGGACCCGAAGGAACCCCAAACAAGCCTCATAGCATATCATTACACATCCTTGGTTGCGGAAGCAATTAAAATGAAAATAAGAGATAGGCATAAACAAGGGCAATCAGGTCTAATAAAGTTAAACACTTGAATAACATAAATGAGTCAAAGCTCAAGCGTAATACATAACTTGTCCAACAACACCTCTAGACATAGAACTTAGCGGGGGCCAAGACAAACAACTGGGCTCACCCTCATAGTCATAAGTATTCCAAAATATACAAGATATAGTCTGAACACAAATATGAAAGAAGATAGATATTGTCCCCAGACATGAGGACTCACCAAAAGCTAACTTGAACAATCCGTCTAGCCACGAGGAGGATCAATAGGGGCTGCGATTCCTACATGGTAACATCATGTAGGCATAGAGTATGCGTTAGTACGTTTGAATGTATTAAGTATGCGGGGTGCAATGCATGTAACTTACCAAAACCTGCATATCGACATTAGATGACAAGGCACATAATATACAAAGAGTTAAATATCGAAGAATGTAATATACGAGATGCTATGAAGTCAGATGCATGAAATGTAAATGATGCACTTATATATATATTGGGGATATGACCTCAACCAACATAAGTAAGACTAATCGGCTATTACTTGGAATCCCGATGAAATCCCCTCATCGGTAAAGAGGTAATCTACTTGCCAAGGATAGACCATACTTCACCTTACGGGACAACTCCCTCTTTGTATGAAGTAACCTTCCTTACGGATTTGGATAGGATTTTCACAAAATCACAAATCAAATCATTTCTTCTCCTTACGGGACAACTCCCTCTTCTGATCGGAAACCTATGCTAGGCACATAGTTCAAGGAAAGGGAGAGGACCCTTTGGGATAGCCCTAACGCCCCCAATCAATCGGTGCTAAGTCGTCATCCCACAAGAATAAATATTCGTATATATATATATATACACACACACACACACACACACACACACACATACACACACATACTTACAACCATTATAAATCATTTCCGAAACCATCTCAAAACATAATTTGATAGTCCTTATACTCATGCATAGGAATAACCCATTCATATACAAAATGGTGCATGAACCCAAGGTGCTCAAAGAGCCAAAATCAAAGACATATATATGATCATAATATTGTCATAACCAACATTTTATCAAAATCATACCATAAAACAAAATTGAGCTTAAGCCATAACATAATTTCTCAAAATAATCCATGCACATAAATGCATATGCTATGAAGAATGAGACATTGACATGGGTAATTAATAATCAATCTAAAATCAACATTTATAATATGAAATTGAAGTGAAAAGATAATTAAATTCACATTTAAATTCACATTGTAATCACCCATGCATTTAGAAGTCTTAAAGGGGACATTTATACTTGAAATTCCATAAACCCCAAAGGAAATCCTCGTGTAATAGTTTAAATCACATTAAAATCATCAAATAGACACTACCCATGCATAATTAGAATTTTAGGATTCATAATCTTCAAAACCCCGATTTAAAGTAACTAGAAATCCATAATATTGCTTAAAAATAATTTTGGGTCTCCTTGATTGAAAGAAAGTCAAGGATCAACCACATACCTTAGACCTTAAGTTCCTTGAAATTGAGTTTGGGAAGAATAGAAGCTTGGAAGTGGGTCTTGGAATCCAAACTTGTTCTTGGGTTTCCTTGAAATTGAATTGGAGCTTGATGAAGGCTTTTGAGAGGATTTGGGAGTGTGATTGAGATGAGAGTAGTGAGTTTTTATCCTTTGGAATATTGTTTAGGCCTTTTAGGAAGGTTAAGATAGCATTGGAAGTCTAAAAAGGGCATTAGAGTAATTAGCATTTACGAAAATGCCATTAATGAATGGATGGAAAATTTGACAAAGTGATGCCCCACGGAATGTTCCACGGGTCGTGTGGCACTCTACGGGTCGTGTGGATTGCCTGTGACAAGGTACTTTGTCTAAAAATTGAAGTTGAAAATCGATTGGAAAAAGACGCCTCGTCGCGATCACGAAGGCCTCCATGGTTCGTGTGGAGTCTCACGGGTCATGAGGAGGCTCGTGGTACCATGCTTGGTGCTGGAAAATCTATCCTAAGCTCTAGGAAAAGGACCACGGGTCGTGCACCATGCCACGGGTCGTGGTGAGGGGCATGGCACAACACTTAGCAAGAAAACTCCCCTAAACACCCAATATTCCTTTCTTGTACTTACCCCACGACCAGCTACACGGACAGTGGCAAGCCACACGGCCCGTGCCACTGGTCATGCTATATGCCTAAGGTCAAAAATGGCATTTTCCAACTCAAGACACCTCATACGGTCCGTACAAGGCACCACGGCCCGTATAGGTGCCCGCGGGGCTTCATTGCACGGGAGGGTCTCACGAATACGGTCATAACTCCTTC
Organism: Solanum medicagineum; assembly: GCA_026153255.1. Classification (NCBI taxonomy): domain Eukaryota; kingdom Viridiplantae; phylum Streptophyta; class Magnoliopsida; order Solanales; family Solanaceae; genus Solanum; species Solanum medicagineum. The sequence goes on from JAPFFP010000080.1 coordinate 12,375,570, forward strand.
ATCCGATATAGGAATGAGGTGAAACTAGGTGCGTTGCAAAGCTAACTCAAAGGGAATTCAGCTAACATGTCGTGGGCCACCCAGGTCCAAATGTGCAAAGAGTTATGCTTGTTTAAAGTCAACCCTTCTACCGGTACTTATGTCGAACTTAGCCAACGAAAATCCTTTTGAACTTGGCTTGTTGTAGGGGCCCATGACAGCCTTAAACGATATTTATAATCTTGGAAATTCTGGGTCCTTACACCCATAGTTACATTGAAGGTCTTAGGTCACGAGGTCCCTTCCTAATCTTTGGAGTCGGTTGTAGAACTTCATTGGAAATCTGGGAAGCTCCTATCTTGCAAAGAGAAGGATAAAAATTTGACGAAAGGTATGTCATCACCTTTCAAGCTATTCTCACAAACGTTTTAAGTATTTCAAAGAAAAAACAGGGTGAGATGAGTGCTTCTAGGTGGGCTAATCAATTTGGTTGATGAAGAAGAGAAGGTTTCACTTCCTTTTTTGGATGTCCAATAAAGCCCACAAGCTCTAGCTTTTGTGCCTAAAAGTGTTATTGCAAAGAAGAATGAAATAGAAACTTTAGCATTGAAATTTCATTCCACTAATAATAATGCTATTGTTTGGACAATGAATCTTCTGATGAGGATGAGGAAGATAATGTTGGATGAATGCTTTGATAAAGTGGCTAGGTATGGAGATATCTCACCTAGGCATCAAAGAAGTGGAAGCAACAAAAGCAAAAAAGAAGAAACATAGTAGGCAACAAAGTTGGGATGGCAAAATAGCTGGAGAGTTTGTTTCAAGGCATCTACCAATGCGTCTGACAAAACAAAATCATTTGACCGTGTCGATTGATTCAACAAGAACCAATAATGTTATGTCAGATATTAAATGAATGGAATTGAGATATGGATGGAATATAATGAAATAGAGCCACTTTGAGGTTCCCTCTGAAATGAGGCATGTAAGGGAGCCACTACAAAGAAGTTCCGGGAGTTACGATGGAAGCTTCAAGCTCACAAAATATTTTTGGTAATATTAGTAAATGCTATTCGAACCACCCTTTTTCAATACATATCAACGTTTCATATAGAAGTTATTATCTCAGCAATAGTGTCCTTGCCCATGATGAACTAAAATTATTGGGGTCTCCAAATTTGATATAATCAACGTGTTTTTTTACTTATTTATTTTGGAATATGATGTGAATTATTAAAGATATATGTGTGAGGCATAAGTAGCAGTCAAAAATTTGTATCCATTTTTTCTGATATTATGCATGGATCAGGTATATCATGGTGAATTCTTCAGAAAAAATTGTGTCTTCCACAATGAAATCTGATAAGTGAGATCTCGAGTAAGTGTTTACATAATCTTCTTCTGTTCGAAGAAATGATTCATCGAAATAATGAGTCATCGTTGATGGCTGGGGAGAGGAAAGGTTCTTGATTTTGAGGGTACTTCCGGGAACAGATCCAGTGAGACGGGGTGGGGCCTGTAGCTCAGAGGATTAGAGCATGTGGCTACGAACCACGGCGTCAGAGGTTCGAACCCCTCCTCGCCCACAACCGGCCCAAAAGGGAGGTACCTTTCCCTCTGGGGGTAGGAAAATCATCACCGGGATAGCGAACCAAAAGCTATGGAACTTGGGTGTGGGTCTTTTGTCGAGGGGTCCAAATGGGTTAGACTTGAGTAGGTTGAAAAAAGACATACAACCTTGGCAGGAAGGGCGTTTCCCGAAATATATGAATGAATTTTTGTTTCCTTTTCCTTCAATAATTAACTTCCTTAAATACTTGTCAAGTTAAATAGTGGCACATAAAATGATACCGAAGGAGTAATACATGATAAATTTTTTGTTTCCTTTTCCTTCAATAATTAACTTTTACGTAATTATAGAAACTTTTCAAATTTCTAGACTTTGAGCTGTTTTGATAATTTCCAATTACGTACTCTGAACGGAAAAAGGTCGTTTGTCCGTTTGCAATAACAGAAGCATAAACTAACGTCTACATATACTTGAAACAAATTTCAAAATATTTCCAATTTCGTCTCCAAATGTCTCGGTCCCCTTTGATTGGCAGCGTTGGACCCTCCTTAATCGGGAATCCATTATTGCTGATACATCGGCCACCGTCTACATTCCCGGTCATCCCTCTCCGGCAACTCCCGTTTTGAAATTTAAAGTTATCGGACAGTAAATCGAGGAGTTTTGAAGATCATGCATTTGATCTCAAAGGTAGCCAAAGGTATGAAATCTCGTAAAATGATAAGTTTAAAGTTAAATTCATGTACTCGTTGACATAGTCGATTTTTTTTTTCTATTGATATGAGCTTATATTTTGCTCTTGCTTTGTAGAATGGGTGAGTTTCATGAAGTTGAATTCAAAGTCCGGGACTATGAATTGCATCAGTATGGTGTTGTAAACAATGCTACTTATGCAAGTTATTGCCAACACTGTAAGGTTAATGGTTTCGAGCACGTAGTTTAATTTCTCGTGCACATACAAATATATTCTAGTATTCTTTATGAGAGAGAAAGTATTAGTTATCAATTATAGGTCTGCGTACATTCTACCTTTTTCATACCTCACTTGTGGAATTCCACTAGATATATTATGTTGTTGTAGGGAACGTAGTTATCAACTTATAGATAAAGGGAAAAAAGATAGCAGCGCTCAGTTATCAATTATGAAGTTAGTCTTTTTCTCGTTGTTTCCCCTTAATTTCCCTAAGTAGAAGTACTTACAATAATAACATATCCAGTGGAATTCCATAAATGAAATTTGGGTAGAAGAAAATGTACTAGACCTTAGCACTAGAGGTAGAGAGATAATTTTTTAGAGAGACTGTTTTCTGAAAAGAAGTCTTTGTGTCAACAATTTTGTTATTCTGGGATTGTTGCTCTAGTCTCTTGTGAGTTTTGTACAAGGACCTTAACGCGTCGTTGTACTTTATATTACATAATACTGGATATGGAATACTACATGTTAAAGACTTTCATATGACAATATTATAACTTATGTTGTAGTAAATTATGACTTAATTCTATTATTTTTCAATAAATGAAACAGGCAGTCATGAGTTTCTTGAAAAGATTGGCGTAAGTGTTGATGAAGTGGCACGCAATGGTGGCGCATTAGCAACAGAGCTGTCACTCAAGTATCTAGCACCTCTAAGGGTATGTACATCATTAAGATCCTCGTCGTGGACTGGAGTTTTAATTGCGTATGCAGAAATTTTTTTAAGTTATATCATTTAAAGGATAAAAATAGTTTGAGAAAAAATTTAATGGAGCTTTTGTTTAGGCCATCAAAAATTTGAGACCTCTTACTAGTGAATTTTATGAAAAAATTATTTTGTTTAAATAATGATATAAAATCTAGATAAAATAATTATTACTGACAAATAAAAATAAAAAATTTCAAGTACCTAATAAAAAATAGAATAAAATAAAAATACTAATATGATATGAAAACTCGAGATGTTGAATGACGGTAATTGATGAGCAAGACCTAGTTTTTTCTGAAGAAGCTCATAAGTAGATATAAATATAAGGAGTCTAATAATATTTTTATTTTTTATCTAGCTATAATTCTAATTGATAAAGAATTCAAAAATTTTAAGTTTTATTTCAATTCTATTTCTAAAATAAGCTAGCAATAAATTGATTTTGAGTGAAATAAAATGGGCTCGTAGGTTTTTAATGAGGGGTCAAGAAGAGGAAGGAAAAAAAGGTCAAGGAGAGGGAAAAAAAGAAAGTGGGGACATCTCAATCCTTTTCAGAGCCTTTTACCATACGAGCTGTATGCAGTTTCAAATAAAGGACTGTCTTTTTATTTATTATATCGATATTTCTTTTTATATATATCTACACACATATGTATATTACGTAAAAAAAATTTATGAAGCCATATCACGTGACACCCCTTCCACCAATATAGATCTGCCCTTGTTTGTTAGTGTTGTCAACTGAATATACTTATGTTCTTTAGATAAAACTTACAAAAAATTGACCTAATTATCTTTTTAGTATATTTCAAAAAGAATAATTTTAATATATTTAACATAATTTTAATTTAGGATCACAAAATTAGAAACTCTTTTTTTATTTTATTTAAAATTTCGTGTACCCGTTCAACTGCTTAAAATTTGCACTACATATGTTAATCATTTCTTTCATCACCGGTTCAGAGTGGAGATAGGTTCGTCGTGAAGGTGCGTGTCTCCGATTTTACAGCTACTCGTTTGTTTTTCGAATACTTCATCTTCAAGCTTCCAGATCAAGAAATAAGTTACCTCCATTATTATCGCTTGGAATATGACATTTTAATACTAAAGTGTATTATTTTCTTTTGTGATACTTATGTAACCACAACTCATGTTCTATTAATTATGCTTTGTAACTTATGTAACCACTAAAGTATAATCCATCTATTCGTTTACGTACATTACTATCGATCCACTTTATTCTTGTTCAAGAAAAGGATAGAATTTCTCATATATAAATAATGATATTTCCTTCTTTGTGAAAAAGGGGTAAGAATGAAAGTAAATAAGAAAGTGTGGAAAAATATTGTACTGTGTAGAGAAGTTAGTATAGTGAAAGATAGTTGAGACAAAAAAAATATTCTAAGTATTCAACTATATGTATTTACTATATAAAAAACATATTTATATATTGAAGTAAGATATTTTTATGTAGAGCTATTTGGATTCTTTAACTAGTTCAAAGTTTTTTGAGTCATACGATATTGTTGTTGGGTTGTTGTATGCTCAAAGCCACAAGTCAAAAGATATATCGATAAGTGCAATATTATTTGTGCCTCAGCCTGAATATACTTTTTATTTGTTCTTAATTTTTCACAGCCTATCTTGGAGGCAAGAAGAGCAGTAGTGTGGCTTAATAAAAGTTAAACGTCCTGTCCGAATTCCGTCAGAGATCAGATCAAAATTAGTTGAGTTCCTTTGCCAGGAGGCATCTAAATAATGTGCTTGCCAACAAAATCCAGGAGAGTTCTTCTGCAATCTATATATTTTCTTTGGTTAAAATATGATCGATCACTTTTGCTCCTTCGCTTTTTAATAAATTCTTAATTTAGTCTCTGTCTCTGTCTCTGCATTTTCACAAGATAGGAACAAAGTTACAGTCATCCTTCTTAAACTTCACTTGTGGAATTATATTAAATATGTTGTTGTTTCTGAACTTTATCCTTGTAATAAGCACACTTGATCTTCAATTAATTGAAATGTGCACTTTTAATCCATTTATTTGCGAGTAATAATATGTATAAGCTTGAATAGATCAAAATCTTTTTTTGAATATAGTGAGTTTTATTCCATCCATACTCCATATTTAAATTTTATGATCGCTTAATTACCTTTTGAACTGGGTATTTTGATAGCCTCGACCCTCTTAGATGTTGATGCGGTCTCTTTTAGACGAATTGAAAAACTCAACTTTCAAGCAGGATAATTTTCAATTATTAATTATCACATAAATAATATAGTGATTTATTTATTCTAAATGTATTACTCTTTATTTTTTTAAAATATACATTGTATATATATATTTTTTTCAAATGGTACCTGGGGCATTTTTCTTGTTGATCAAGCATCATCATATCATATCATTATATATCATTGTCAAGACCATTCTCTTAGTTATTTCATCTCCATTTGACCCTTTTTCGTAGGAAGTATTATTAACAACAACTTGTTTAGTTTTCTCGTGTTACTAATGTTATTTTTATATTTTTAAAAAATGCACGCATATTGGGAGATTGATTAATTTAAATTTACGTCAAATAGGGCTCATTCGATATTATCATCATCATCCAACTAACTCCATGATGATGATGTAAGCAATCGAAGTCATCATCATCTAACTAACTCCATGATGACAAAGAAATATGTGTACGGATTTACGTAATTTGGATCGCAAAATGTTTATAATCTAACATGAAATTCTATCATAAACTCAAGATCGTAAAATTATATGATTTTCACGTTAAACATACAATTGCAGTAATTCAATCAAAAATTACTTACTTGAATCAGTCATGACTTTCTACTTTCTTGGACGGAATTAAGCGGAAGCACTTTATCTTTCTAAACTTGTTTTGTTTTTCTCTCCCTTTACCTTGCACATAGTTCTATGTGGATGGAATTCCACTGATGGAGTAGGTTATTCCCTTTTATAGGCAGAGAGAGGACCAATAGGTAGAGAAAGGAACAATCGGTTAATTCCCACTGCAATCAAAGTAGAGAGTGAAGTTATAATCAAACTAAAACTTCATCAAAGTAGAAGAATGTAGAAGAACTTTATCAAAGTAGTGAGAAGAGAAGTTATAGTCAAAATAAAACTCCTCATATTTATCCTATTAGAATTTAATTAGTAATTAAATATTAAATCAAAATAATACTAATATGAGCCATACAACTAACATATGTCGACGATAATCTGAATATGAATATCCAACCATATTAAGATGATTAGATCTTCTGTAAGTGAGCATATGATCTTTTGTTCCTTGAGCGTATCCACACTTTGGCTATGCAACCTTCTAGAAACTTTCTACTTATAATAAATTAAAAATAGAACATATCATGCACATATGAAATCTTTTACCAATTGTAGTAACATCAAAAAGATAACAAATGAACTTTCTTTGATAATGATCCAGTATCCCAACAGTGAAACTTATGTGGTCTTGTACATACTTGGGCATACATTAGGCTCCCAATGTTGATGCATAAAGAGTATTTTTCATTTGCTTACATTCCAATTCACTCTTTGGACATTGGTTAAGATTAAATTTATCTCCAAACTGAATTGAAACAGGACTTGATGAACATTTTTCCATTTTAAATCTCTCAAACTTTATTAATATAGGGTTTTTGAGACAATATAGACAATCCCAACAATCCTTGGCGTTGTATTCCAAAATATTTCTATCCCAACCATATAGGATGCCTCTCTCATAACTTTCATTTCAAAGTTGTTAGAGAGATATTTCTTGGTTCTGTGCAACAAATCAAGATCATTTGTAGCAAGCAAGATGTCATCAACATACAAAATTAACATAATAATGTAAGGACCCAGTTTTTTGTATAGATTTAGTGACGCTTGAGATTTGGTTTCGGAAAGGTTTTGCCAAGGTGACACCTTATAGAACCTCCAAGCTCGATCTAAGTCCACTTTCAAGCCTTCAATTCAAGCTTATTTATGTTTTTAAGGCCATCATGGGTTTCCTACATCAATCAAGTTAAAAGAAATTTCATTTGGTAAGTTTTTCACAAGTACCGATAGAAGAGCCAACTTTACATGGGCATATCTCGTAGCACAAAAGGAAATGGGTGTTCCACAATCTATCAAATCAAATATATTTAAATTAGATTTCCAACACACTTGGTTTAACCTCATTTAGAGTGCAGATGAAAAAGTTATGTCCGTTTGTGTAAAGCCCTCCTGTGTTGTGTTGTCACCATTCTTCTAAGGCAAGCCACACGGGCACCCAAACGGGCCGTGTGGCATCTCACGAACCATGGGGATGGCCTTGGGCCTGAAATGGCTACTTTTTTTCCAAGTAATATGCCACGACCAGCCACATGAACTGTGTGGTGTGGTACGGGCCATAAGGCCCTTCATGAGGCTTCCGGAGTGAAAATTTTTCTAAGTGTTGAGTCAAGTTTTAATTTCCAGATTTTTGCCTAAGTGCCATGGGCACTCCACATGGACCGCGGAGTGCCACACGACCCGTGTAACCTCAAGTGAGGTGAATCCGGCCAAAAATTCAATCCGATTCATTAACGACGTTTCCGTAAATCCAATTATTTCTATTGGTCTTTTGGGGATTGCAATGCCATTAAGTGGTCATCTAAAGACCTTAAACCTATTTCAAACATTCAAAAAATCACTCATATTTTAAACTTTCTCAAAACAACTCTCAAAAGAAATCTTGGAGGTTTCAATATTTGGAGCTAGGGAACTCAATTCTCCTTCAAATTTTTTGGGGTTTCATCATCTTGGTAAAGATATGTGGATTTTAATCCTTGGTTACTTCCAATCAAGGAGACTCAAGTTATTTTCAAGAAATCTACATGAATTTTGCTTACCTTAATTTGGGGTCTTAAACTATTTTGATTTCTTAAATTCCAACAATGAATGAGTTATGTTTATCTATGGATTTAAAGATGAATTAAGCTTTGAAATATTGAAATACATTGTTATTATGAATATTTGAATATGCATGGTCCTTAAATGTTTGAATCTAAGCATAGGTGATTATATTATGATTTCAAATGTGGATTTAACTATATTTTTACTTGAATTTCTTATAATATTGATAGTTTTAGATTCAATCTCAACTGTCCATGCCATTCTCACATCATTCATAGCATATGAATTCATGTTCATGAGAATTTATGAAAATTATGTTATGGGTTAGGCCAAATCATGTTTTATGATATGATTTTGATAAGATATTGGTTATGACGACATTGTGATCACATATATAATTATGGCTCTTTGAGTATTTTGGGTACTTGCACCATTTTGTATATGAATAGGCTATTGCTATGCATGAGTATTATGATCACGAAATTATGGTTTTGACATTTGAGCCTAAGTATGAAGTATTATGAGTGGTGTTTGGCTTTAAGCCCAATTATGCATTGAAATATTTTGCCAAAACTTGTATCTCTTGAAAGCAGTATAACTACGTATATTATAAGTATTCTTGTGGGATGACGACTTAACATCGATATCAGAAGGGTTCTGTCTCTTTCCTCAAACTATGTCCCTAGCATAGACTCCTTTCCAAATGAAAGGCCCGTAACAAAAGATGCCTCCAAAACGGGGTTGCCCGTGAGGAGAAGAAATGATATGATATGACTTGATATGCTATATGTGAAAATCCTTCTGAAATGGGAGACCTGTAAAGAAGGTTTCTTCATACGAAATGGGAGGCCCATAAGGTGAAGCATGGTTTACCCTTGGCAAGTAGACCACCTCTTTACCGATGAGGGGTATCATTGGGATTCCAAGTAATAGCTCGCTTGGTCTTACTCATGTTGGTTGAGGTCACATCCCTACTATATATATGAACATCATTTGCATTTCATGCATAATGAATTTCACAACATCTGGTTATACTCATTCCTTGCTATATATATCTCTTTCTATATTATGTGCCCTTGTCATCTAATACGAAAATGTAGGTTTTTGGTAATTCATGCACTGCATTCCACATACTTAGTACATTCAAATGTACTAACTCATACTCTTGCCTACATGATTTCACCATGTAGGAACCGAGGACTTTGATCATCCATCGTTTGATGCTTAGCTTGGATTTCAAGTTTATTTGTGGTGCTAAGTCCTATCTTCCAAGGACGATACATCATCTATCTACCTTTGATACTTTCATTTCTATATGTATTGAGGGTGAGCCTGGGTGTATGTTTTGGCCTCCCGACCCATCTATCTAGAGGCATTGTCGGACATCTTGTAAACCTCCTCACGTTTTATACTATGTATTATGATTTAAGTCTATGTTATGGGTTGGCTATCTTTGACTATCATTATGAGAGTTGGTTATGTGATTTATGGCTTGGCTATATTTTGTGATGGAAAGATGCTGACTCCCGAATTTCTCCCATAGAGTGATTCCTATTTTTTCTCCCGATAGAACTATGTGTTTACGTTGTGTACGCTTCGAACCGATGATGCGAGTTTTGGTATCTTGAGGCTTATTTCGGACTCTTGGGTTCCCATTGGCCATGTCACATCTAAGCCCTAGGGTCGGGCCGTGACAAATAAACTTACTCCCACCTGAGCTTCAGATATATACACCAATCAATGGTATTTTCCTTAAATACAAAGGTGACAATAGTTGTATTAAATTTAAGATAGCATTGTCAAGAATCTTGTTTAAGTCCGTATATTGATTTCCTAAGTTACAGACCATGTGTTTGTTTCCTTTGACAGAAAAACCCTCAGGTTGATTCATATAAACTTCTTCCTCTAAATTCCCATTTAAAAAGGTTGTTTTCACATCCATTTGATGTAGCTCTATGTCATAACGAGCTACTCAAATCATTATAATTTTGAGTGAATCTTTTCTAGAGACAGGTGAATACATCTCCTTATAGTCGATGCTATCTTTTTGAGAGAAATCTTTGGTAGCAAGTGTAGCCTTCTAATGTTCAGTGTTGCTAGTTGGGTCTCGTTTGGTCTTAAAAGACCTATTTACACCTAACCTTTATGTAATTCAACAAGGTTCCAAACTTCATTATGTTCCATAAACTTCACTTCATCTTTCATATCTTCTATCTATTTTTAAAATTCTTACTTTTAGTGGCTTGTGAAAATATGATCAGTTCATTGTCAATTCCCAAGTCAATTTCTGACTAGTGTAGTTATACCAAATAATCATCATAAATAGTAGATCTTTTTTTCTTTGAGACCTCATTAATGCTACTTCTTGTGATTCATCTATTGCAGGTTCATCAATTATGGCTTCATTATAATTAATAGGTGCATCAATATGTACAACAACTTCGAGAACAACAATTTTAGAAGAACTGTAGGGTAGATAAATTTGAACCCTAACTTCTTTAATTTCCACATTACGTGATTCTTAACTCCTACTAACTTTACCATTCTCAATGAACCTAGCATTTTCAATTTCAACAATTCTTGTACTATGATTAGAATAGTAAAATCTATACCCCTTTGATGTTTTTGAATAACCAATGAAAAAGCCACTAAGTATTCTTGAATCTAGTTTATTTTCTTGTGGGTTATAAACTCTAATTTCTGTTGGACAACTCAAAAGATGCACTTGCCTTAAAATATGTTTCCTACTGGTCGACAATTCAAAAGGCGTCGTTGGACTGCTTACTAGGAACCTTATTTAGTAAGTAAATGGCAATCCTTAAAGTACACATTCACAATGAAAGAGGTAGAGATGAATTACTCAACATACTTCTAACCATATCCATTAATGTATGAATATGCCTTTCTTCCACACCATTTTGTTATGTGTCTGACATTGTGTATTAAGAACATATGCCATATTTTTCGAGGAATTTTGCAAATGGACCAGGGTGTTGTTCAGTTTCATCATATCTTCCATAATACTCGCCACCTCAGCTTGATTTGATTCTGTTCACTATTCTGTCTAGTTATCTTTCAATATCAGCAATAAATATCTCTAAGGCATTAATCGCTTGAGATTTTTCATGCAACTAGTAAACATATCAATGACATGAAAAATCATCATAAAAATGATAAAGTATTTTTCCTTATTGAATGATGCAATATCAAAAGGACCACATATATCAGTGTGTATAATTTCAAGAAGTTGTAGGTTTCCTATGGCTGCTTTCTTTGTGTGCCTTGTTTGTTTTTATTTAATACAATCCACATAAATGTTAGAGTCTGCAAAATCCAAATAGGGAAGGATTTCGTTCTAACTAATCTTTCAGTCTTTCTTTGGATATGTGATCTAAATGTTTATGCCACAAGTAAACAGATTGTTCATTCACCAATTTTCATTTGGTACCAATATTATGATGCAAAGTTAAAAGTAATTTGGCAAACAATTTATCAAAATTCAGTTTGTATGAGCTATCACAAAGAGTATCAATAACAATGAGATGATTAAGCTTAAGCAAACTAAAATATCCATAACCAAAATTAAAAGAGTGTCCAGTCTTACATAACTTAAACAAAGAAACTAACTTCTCAAAAAACAAGGTACATAACAACTTTCTAACAAATCTAAGTGCTTTCCAGTATTGAGAATCAAACGATAAGTCATGATAGCTTCAATTGGAGTATTCAATCTTTTTCCCATATACATGAATTTTTCATTCTAGCTTATGGTATGTGTTGTAATGAATCACTGCATCAGATTAGAAACATAAATAGTAAAACTAGAGTTAATCCACCAAGTATTAAAGGGAACTTAAGTTAATTTGATTCATGACATGTAAAAACACAAGGCTTACCTTTCTTCTTGAACCATGCCTTACGTTTCAGGCAATATTTATTAAACAATGTCCTAGTTTTCCACAAAAACAACACTTATCATCCTTATGTTCCTTCTTACGTACTTGAGATGAGGACTCATTAATATTAAGTTGCCCCTATTTCATTTAACATGCTTCTTTCCTTTCTTTCTAACTGCATGATGACTCACAAAGTTGATGGAGTGGGTTCCTTGATTCTTAAGCCTTATTTCCTCTTGAACCAATATTCCATGCAATTCGTGCACATTCCATTTGTCTTTCATGGTGTTGTAGTTCATTTGGAAAATGCTATACTAAGACAATTAATAATGAGTTGATGATAAATTACAAGGAAATATTTGCTCCACTTCCATCCTTAAGGATGTAAGTCTTGCTGCTATGTTTGTCATTTCAATGACATGCTCATGTATAATACATGGACCACCAAACTTCATAGTGGTCAAAATATATATTAGGGTCCCGGCAAGAGACTTATCAGTAGTTTGGGAGGATTCTTCCACAAGGTTTAGAAATTCTCTTGCATTCTCAGTTTTAGGAAGAGTAGTCGTAATATTGCCTGCAATATTTATCTGCATGAACATTAGAACTAATCTATTACACTGATTTCAGTGCTTATAGTGGGACCTTTCATCAAAACATTGCTAGTTTCAATAATAGCAGTTAGCTTCTTAGTCTAAAGGGTAATATTTAAATCTCAAACTCCGAGATAAAATTTAATTATTTTGCACTACTCTGAGAAGTTAAGTCCATAAAATGTTATAACAGAGGTAGAGTGCAAATGAAGATAAAATACTGCAAATAGGATATTCTCATTCGTAATACTTTGAGTCATGAGTTTAAATATACTATTAGATTCTGAAAGGGTTTATAAATTCTTAAATGTATACTGATGTCCTCCTTTGGGTGAAACATCAAAATATAACTTTACACATAATGATGCTTTAGTATAAATTTAACATTATTCGATAAGTTTTGAAAAATCAATTAATAATATTTATTATCTTTGGATAAATAAACATCATTACGGTACATCTAAATAATCGACCTTTGGGTGATCCATAAATGTCTTATAACCAAAGACTCCAATTTATCCATAAAAGTGTTATATCAGTTATAAGTATTAAAATAATGGATGGTTGAATTAAAGTTTAATCATAATTTTGGAATTAATTCTTTCAAAAAATAGACTACTTTGGTGATTAACTAATCACACATATAATTCCAAGTTATTTTCACATAATAGAAGCATTAAAACTTCTACATATTCGTAACTAACAATAATTATGATTCCTAAAACTTCATAAATAAGATTCATAATATTGAAAGAAAACATAAATCTTAATGAAAAATCATTAGTTCTTGAATTTGCACTCTGATATCACATCTAAGAATTTATCATAATTCAGATTGTAAAACGTAAACAATCTAACTTGAGATTCTATCATAAACTTAAGATTGTAGAACTATGTGATTTTCATATTAAATCTACATTTGTAGTTATTCAACTAATAATTCCTTACCTGAATCAGTCATGACTTTTCTTTCTTCTTTGATGGAATTAAATGAAGGAACTTTATTTTTCTAAACCTGTTTTGTTTTTCTCTCCCTTTACCATGCTAACTTTGTCAAATGTTTCCTATTTTAGTAAAACTTCATCATTATCATCCTTGATGCAATTTATTTGTTCTATATCACATACACTTCTTCATCACCATGGCATGCCTATACAACTTCATATCCCTACCTTTTCACTTGAGGTTTGCTTATAAATGCACAAAAAAAAAAAAAAAACTAAATTAATTTTAGCCATCGTGACCTCTAGCGATGCTATCTTCTTCGTTGTCTTATACTTCTTCTTATCCCTCATATTGTCTTTCCTATCTAAGATTTCCACTAACACCATATAAGCAACCTTATTGGCTTAAATATATTCTTGGACCCCTCCATTCAACCATCAATCCCTTTGTGCCTAATTGGGTTACCCCTTGAGAAACCTAAGACTTGTCTAGTTGCTTCTCTGATGCAGTCATATACTCTAGTTGCGCCTTTCTACTCCCGAAGCCCTCATAGCCACGAACTTCTTCCCTATCTCCTAATCTTTGTCCAATTTAGGCCTCCCTATCTAATCTTTGTTTGACCACATGCAACCATCTTCGTCTTCATCATCATCATTCTTCCATCTAAATTCATAACAATAAGATTATGACTGATTGTAAGATTCGCACTGGGGATAGTCTTACAATAATTACATAAACCTGTGTCACCCTTCCTGAGGAGACAATAACTTACTGATGTCTTGCTATTGCAATACAAATGATCACCTAATGTTTTACCCCTTTTTAAGAAGCTCGAGTTTGCTATGACCAACTCGAAAGCATTCATGAAGTTTAAAAGAGAAGTCCTTCATATCTATACTTAAAGTCGTAGGCATCCTGTATGCCATCATAACCTCTTGAAATGGTCCTTATCTGATCATTAAAATCTCTTTCAATCAAAATTTTATCAATCTATAAGATATCTCTCCCAACCTCGTCCAACTTCTCCCAGAAATGTATTTTTCTCCTCCCCCTCCCCATCCAAATTCACTTGCGATGCATATGTATCAATTACATTAAGAGTTACCCCTCCCAAAACTGTTTTCACGAAGATGATTTTATCATTCACCCTCCTAACCTCTAACTCCGTCTCCCCGAGTTCCCTATCCACCGAAATGCCTAATCCATTCTTATTTCTTGAGCTCCTTGAGCACCAATATTTAAACCTATCTATATCCTAGCGTTAGTTCCTACCCGTTTGTTATCATAACCTGAGTCTACGCCCTGAACATGGACAGTAATCAATGCCATTGCTGGCCCGAGCATAACCATAACAAGGCATTAGACATTAACATATATCTAAAGATGAGAAAAAGAATACATTTAAAAGAATTTGAAGAGAGAAGTTTCATCTGAAAACAGATTTCACAATGCAAGTCAGAAATTTAAAACCATTTTCAAAGAACACGAAGGTCCAAATGTCATATAAATATCATCTGTCTATGAAACCTCTAAACATAAATGAATAGTATTGACCGAGATAAGGCCCCTGATATACCTTAAACAAACATAATTTTTTAAAACATGTACACGATGCCCAAGAAATCAAGAGGTGTTCACCAATAGCAAAAGATATGAAACTTTGCGAGAGGCCTAATCATGTATCCATGTGCCTGAGTCTTAGTGACAAATCTTTATAAAGAACCTTGGAAGAGCATACTGAACTTGGAGAGACCCCTTTCTTGATGTTCTTAAGATTTGGGAGAAAGAGAATTAGGAATGGCTGATGTTTCTATTCATATAAGATGCTACTAAGCTATAATATGGGTTTAGGAAAAATAATTAAGAGTAAACTTTCAAGAATATCATTCTTTTAATAAAAGGAGACAATTCTTTTGGCTGATATCATTCAAGAATATCATTCTTGAAAGAAAAGGAGACCATGAAAGCCAAAGATAATGATCTTTTAACAAATCTCGTTGGCCAAATTGGCAATTTAGAGGCTCCATCACCAAATATTCAATGGATTACCAAAGGTGGGACTTTGGATCGCAAAAATGAATAGTTTTTAAAGGGACTTGGGCCACTTTAGTGATGCATTTTGGTATATGCCAAATTAAGTATTTGGCGGTTCATCGAATGGACAGGTGTCATAGCTGAATTTCCTAGTCTGAATATATTTTAGTAAAATAACCATAACTTTCTACTTCAAGTTCGGATTAGTCAACGGTTGGAGGCGTTGGAAAGAATAATCATAGAACTGTAATTTGATAGGTTGTAGTCATTAATTCTTCATATTGTAGAGGATATAGCCATTTGGGTTTGATTCTTTCATGATTTCACGAAATAACTCCATCCGTAAGGAAGCTTTTAACTTGACTTGGTGTTAGAAGTTCCTTATAACCTAAACCACATCAGATATGCTTCTTACACTTAAAAATGGACCTTAAAACACATGTACACTTCTCACACATAGGAATGGACCTTAACGCACATGTACAAGTAGGATATCACTAGTTCCAATTTATACTCTCACGACGAATGGTTTTGATTCTTAACATAGAATTTGCACGATGTGATATTGTTTTCCTAGATATAAGCTACATTGATCTTGCTATTCTCAATAGTCTTCACTTACTTGATAGACCTCCCTTCAATATCCCCAAATTCCAAGACACAACTCACAATCTAGGAACTCCCATGATGCACACCATCCTGGTCCCCAAGCCTAAACCCTAACCGAGGATACAATCTTAAACTACTATCATATGCGGAGCACAATAATACAGGTGATAGAAATAGTCAATTATACAAAAAGATAATCAAGAAAGCAACTAACAGGCAAAACAAGAATTAAAGTAGTGAGACTAACAAGCCAACAATAAAATGGGAATGTAAGAAAGAAAAACATATAAATAAAATACAAGTACGAATAATTAAACATAGAATGAATAATCAACTCAAATTAATTCGATATACCTAATAACGATATAAAGTAGCCTATTAAGAATGTTACAATAGCAATGCAAGAATAGCAAAATTATCTAAATGAAATAACACGACTAGAATGGCGGAAAACAAATTGAACAATCAATTCAAGGCAATTTAATTCAGAAAGTCTAATAGAAACATCAAATAATAGAGCAAAAATGCTAAAAATAACTAGGAATGAGTGACATAATACCAACAAAATATCAAAACATGAATGATAGAACTTGGGTCTAGTCGACAACTAATGAGATGATGAGGATTGTTCGGAGATGATCAAAGCTCATCAACAGGGTGGATTACAAGAATTAGGTTACCCAGAACTCTTCGCCAAAAAGGGTTTGGTTCTATCATACTTGTAGTTTTGCAGATGTGAAACAGATACACATAATAGAACAATAACAACAACAACACACACAGTGGAATCCCACGAGTAGGGTCTGCGGAGGGTAGAATGTACGCAGACATTACTACTACTTCATAGAGGTATAGAGGTTGTTTCCTGGGAAACCTCATCTCAAACACCCATAAGCAGAATAAACTAGATATGAAAAAAAGGAAAGGAAAAGAAAGGGAATAGAAAGAGCGACTAATAAGGCAAAGCACTAGATATAAAGGCAATGTAATTACGCTAAAAGTAAACACACATAGTGCTAATAGTGATAACATACGATCTAAATATATCACTACTCCTACTAACCTACTACATCAAAGAGTTATATGTCAACCTACCCCTACCAGTCTATTAGCCCTCTATTCTAATACGCGATCTCCACTCTTTTCTATCTAAGGTTATGTCCTCAGAGAGATGAAGTTTCGCCATATCTTGTCTGATCACTTCTCTCCAATACTTTTTCAGTCCACCTCTGCCCCTCCATGTCACCTCTAAATCCAACCTCTCGTACCTCCTAACAGGAGCAACAGTGCTCCTTCTCTGTACATGTTAAAACCAACACAGTCTCACTTCTTTCTATCTTGGCATCCACATAGGCCATATCTAACTTCTCTCCAATGATTTCATTCCTAATCCTATCCACTCATAGTATATCCATACATCCATCTCAATATACTCATCTTCGCAACCTGCATCTTCTGAACATATGAATTTTTAATTAGGCAACACTCCACTTTATATAACAAAGATGGTCTAATCACAATACTCCTGAGGCAAGCCTTTATTTCATCTACACTGCCCCAATACGATGTATAACATCATCATCGATATTGCCACTAATCTGGATGATGGATCCAAGATACTTAAAGCTTTCTCTCTTTGGAATAGGTTGAGTAGCAAGCTTTACTTCAATGTCTACTTCATCTCTAACAACACTGAATTTACACTCCAATTTTTCTGTTTTGGTTCTGCTCAATTTGAACCCTTTGGATTCCAAAGTATATCTCCAAGCTTCCAATCTATCATTAACTTTAGCTCGAGTCTCATCAATCAATACTATGTCATCTGCAAATAGCATACACTATGACACCCCTCCCCGGATAGACTGTGTCAGCTCATCCATTACCAAAGCAAAAAAGAAAAGGGTTCAACATAAATCCTTGATGGAGTTCCATCTCAACAGAAAAATACTCTGAATCTCCTCCTACCGTTCTCACTCGAGTTTTAGCTCCATCATACATATACTTTATCACCCTAACATACACTATTGGGACACCTTTCACCTATAGACATCTCCATAGGACATCCCTCGAAACTTTGTCATAGGACTTTTCAAGGTCAATGAATATCATATGCAGGTCCCTCCTTCTCTCCTTATATTTCTCCTGTAATCTCCGAAAAAGATGGATTGCTTCAGCAATTGATCGTCCCGACATAAATCCGAATTGGTTCTAGAAAATAAACACTACTTTTCTCACCCTCGTCTGCACCACTCTCTCCCAAACCTTCATAGTGTTACTTAATAACTTGATACCCCTGTAATTGTTACAACTGTGAATATCAATCACCCTTGTTCTTGTACAATGGAACCATTGCACTCTTCCCCCATTCATCGGGCATCTTAGCGGTCCTCATAATAGCATTAAGCAACCTAGTTAACTACTCAATACCCTTCTTGACCATGTTCTTCCAGAAATCTAGCGGAATTTCATCAGGACCGATCGTTCTATATCTATTCATCCTACTAATAGCACGTCTAACTTCCTCAACTCTAAAACGCCTGTAATAACCAAAATCTCGATAACTATCAGAGTGTGACAGATCACCCAACATAATATCTCTGTCTCCTTTTTCATTTAAAAGTTTATGAAAGTAAGCTTGCACCTCATCTTAGTGGAATTCTCATCCACCAACACATCACCCTTCTCATCTTTAATGCACTTCACTTGGTCCAATTCATGAGCTTTTCTCTCTCTTACCTTTACCGGCCTATACAATATCTTGTCCCTGCCTTTTTCACCGAAATCAACAGACAACCGTTCAAACATTGCTGCCTTGGCACTCATCACTGCCATCTTCGCTCCTGTCTTCGTCGTCTTATAAATACATTTAAGCCTTATTTTTTCATCCTCATCCTGACATTCCAACCATATCGTGTAGGCAATCTTCTTGGCTTTCACTTTGCTTTGAACTTCTCCACTCCACCACCAATCACCTTAACGTCCACCAAAGGTCTGGCAACCCTCTTAATGTAACTACCCATGGTATTTAACGTAATGTTCACATCTCTGCTACTACTCCAAGCCCTCAAATTGTTTAACTTTTTCCCCATCCCCAAGAAAGAGAAGGAGTCAGGCCACCCCATCTAATCCTCGGTTGGGCATAAGTAACCTTCTTCCCCCTACCCCTCTTAATTTCTAAGTCTATTACTAGAAGCCTTTGTTGAGTGGAGATATTTTCACTCGAAATTACCTTGCAATTCTTACAAAGGCTTCTATCACCCTTTTGGAGGAGTAAGTAGTCAATTTAGGTCATAGCTACGGTACTACGAAAAATAACCAAGTGATGTTCACTTTTCGGGAAATATCAGTTAGCAATAACCAACTCAAAGGCTTTAGCAAATTCCAAGTGAGACGTCCCACCTCCATTCCTCTCCCCAAAACAAAACCTCTATGGACATCGTCAAAACCACTAGAAATGGCACCAATATGCCCATTAAAATCTCCCCCAATGAAAATCTTTTCTATGGTCGATATATCCCTCACAACCTCATCCAAATCTTCCCAAAAACACTTTTTAACTTCATCATCTAGGCCTACTTGAGGTCTATAGGTACTAAATGTATTCACAATATGACTACCGACCACAAGTTTAATAGACATTATCCTATCATTAGTCCTCCTGACCTCCAAACAAACTGCCTTAGGTCTTCATCTACTAGGATTCCTACTCCGTTCCTATCCCTAGAACTATCCGAGTACCATAAGTTAAAACCATCTATGCCTCACGCCTTAGTACCTACCCATCTGGTCTCTTGAATATATGCTATATTAATATGTCTCTTCTTAAGGCTCTTTACTAACTCTATGGACTTCCTTGTAAGTGATTATATGCTCCACGTCTCTACTCTCAACCTAAGTAAGCCCGTTCCCCTCTTACCATTACTACCCCTCACCTCTGGCACCGACCGACGATATGACCCTACTCCACCATCAGACCCCAACGCCACTAACTTCACTAAGAACTACTAATTCAACAAACTAGTAAACACTAGAGAAACAACAATCTCACGAAATAACAATGCAAAAATATAGAACAATTAAAGCTAAACTATAATTTATAATCCTATAAAATACAAGAGGGTCACAATAAAAAGCAATAATCATAATATATAACAGATAGCCTACAACACTAAGATGCACGGAGTATGCGAAACAATCTCAATATGTATGAAGTAAGAAATATAGCAAAAATAAAATATATTAAAAGATATAGCATCAGGCAAGAATTATTCCATAAATTTTGTACTAGACAAGGAATATTAAGAAAGAAATATAAGTGCTATTCAAACCGGAAGTAATGCCAAAAAGGAGAGGATAGAGAATCTGGTGGAACAATCTCAATATGTATGAAGTAAGAAATATAGCAAAAATAAATATATTAAAAAATGTAACAATAGGCAAGAATTATTGAACAAATTTTGTACTAGACAAGGAATATTAAGCAAGAAATATTAGAAGACAAGAACCAGAGAGCAATGTCAGTTATTCAGACCGGAAGTAATGCCAAAAAGGAGAATCTGACCAGAACAAGAGTTTGAACAAGAAAGAAAAGGAGAAAATGAAGGATATCACCAGAGTAATCTAACCAAGAAATTAACAGTTGAACAGTGAAGTTGCCTGATCGAAAAATGATTTTGAATCGCTGCCTGTCATCGCCGAAGCAAGAAGTTACCGGAATCTTGAAATCTGGAATGCAGATCTGGGGTGCCAGCGGAAACTAGAGTTTCTGATTTGATTTGGTTTACAAATAATAGAGCAACAACACTAAAATAACTAAACAAACTAAGCAATCAATTTAATGTAATTTAATTCAAAATACTTTATTGAAACGTCAAATAACAAAGAAAGAATGCTAAAATAAATTGACCAGAAAGATTAACAAAATAATTAAATAAAATATCTAAATAAGAATGATAGAGCCTGAGTGTAGTAAATAGGCTATCCAAATGATGAGGATTTCCTAGACGAATATTGAAGCTCATCAAGAGAGTGGATCGGAGGAGTTAGGTCACCCCAAAACTTATCGCCGAAGAGGGTTTGGTTCTGTTGTACCAGTTGCTTCGCAAACAGTGAACACACAAATCAACAAAGAGAGAGAGGAGGGAAGAGAGATAGAAGTAAAGGGGCGATGTATGATCTTTGACTGGCAAGTAGAAGAAGAAAAAGGATAAAGAGACAAAGGAAGAAAGAGATAGAAATAGAAATAAAGAGGGAAAGGAGCTTTATAAGTGAACACTTATTTGCTTATTTTGTAAATTTCAATGCTCTCATATCTCTGGTGTATATAGATTTGTTCATTGTCAAGTTATTTATAAAGAATGCATATTCAAATTACAATATATGTTTTGGGTAGATAATTACTGTAATGATCTTGAAGCTCATTTTTGACATTTTTGACCAAATTACCATTTTTCCCTTCGAGAAAGTTGCCTTGAGTCATTTTTAGTCATGTCTAAAAGTTGGATTTTGAGACCTTGTAAAAAGTTGGAGTTTAGCTAAAGAAAGAGTTTTTAAAGGCTTAAAATTGGAAATTTCAAGTTTCGTGGTCATTTTGAGTTTCAAGTGTCAAAATTCGATTCTGTCAGTTTCATCAGCTCTAGAATGCTGAATCTAGTCTAAGAGAACTTGCAAAATTGAATTTAGAGTTAAAACAGAGATTTTAGATCCAAAGTTGTATTTTAGTTCATTTTGGATCATAATATAGTCTTTGGTCAACATTTAGAGTTCGGAGGCTTGGATTGAAATTTCATCAATTCTAGTGATTTCGGATGGTGAAACTAATCTAGAAATAGTTCCATTGCAATTTTTAGAAATCTCGTGAATATTTTGAAGTTTTGAGTCCGAGACAAATTTAAATGATCTTTCTTGGGTTCTGGGCCAACGAACTTATTAATTCAAACTTTGATGGTTCCATTGAGTGTGGAACGTCATTTCTGATAGAGTTCCATGTTTGGTTTGTGTTCTCAAGATTCCAAACGAATTCCGAGGGTCTTACCTGTGACTTTTTTGCTGTGCATTTTGCTGTTGTAACTGTTTCTGGTGCAGGTATGGTTTGTACTCCGCGCTCATGCCTCTAGATGTAGAGCTTCGCGTTCATCGAAGAGGACCCATGTTCACGGTGCACTACCAGTATGGCCTCCATTGTCATGGGAGCCTCTCCGTGTTCGAGGAGTTCCGTGGCATTTTGGTTTCCGCATTCGCAAACCATATTCCGTGTTTGCGGAGCACAAAGTACACTTGTATAGTGAGTCATTTTAAAAGATGAAATTTATTTAATTTCTACCATTTTTAATATTCCAAGTTTCGTTTTAGAGAGGAACTTCAAGAGTTTTTCAAGGAAAATTGATTGGGTAACTATTTTCTAACCTATTTCTTCAATTTTCATTGATTAATTTGTGTTTTTGACTTATAATTTTGGGATTTTAATGGTAGATTTAGAGATTTTTCGGATATTGATCCCTAAAGCTAATTTGTTGATTTCTACAACATTTTAACTCCGTTTTAAAAATGATTTTCACCGTTGAGCTCCTTCTTACTTGTTAAACGTTATCATGCATTTATTTTTATATACCGACTACTTTTCTTGGTATGAGTTTTTTTAAACATTTTACCCTTTTCATCTTAATTGATTGATTTTAGTGTCATTCGATTCATTATGTGATTATGATGCTATATTTGAATGTATTTTAGTGATTCAGAGTATCATAGAAAAGGGCAAGCTTTGGATTTGACTTGATCTGAGACTTTATCTAAGACAAGTGGATTTCTAACCTTTTGTTAAGTATGATTGAACCTTGTATGCTTCTATGTTTATGGAATTGAGTATTTTGATGATATAAACTGGGGATAGAACTGTACCATTATAGGTTTTGATCATGGAATTTCAGTTTGAGTATTTTTGGATGTTGTGAATCCTTATACTTGTTCCTATATTATGGAAATTGTACACTAATTTCTGTTGATCTTAAGGTTGTGATAAAGTTGGGAATATATTGTGACTAATTGAGCATTTGAGAATTACTCGATTTCGATTGTTAAATATATGATTCATATGGATATTTGGCATATTCTATTTTCATGAGCATAACTAATATGCTATTATTATGTTCTTGCTTGATGATCCATTGATGATGAAAAACCAAACATAAATAGTTCTGATTAGAGAAAAAGAAAAAAACTGAAAAGCCAAAGGGAAATGGTTCCAGCTATAGAAAAAGAAAAGACATGAAAGGACGAAGGGAAATCGTTCCGGCTAGATATGAAAGTTAATATCGAAAGAAAATGGTTTCGACTCATACATGGTCCATGTGAGGCCCCCATATGTTCTGTTCTGACATGATCATTGGACGCGTATCGTATAACAAACATGCATCATAATTATTTGACATTGCATCACATTAGTCAGATCTCATGGAATTCACTTCATTCCATATCACTCCTTATTTGATATTTTTATGTGTTTGGCTTTTAAAATTGGATAAGAATTGTACCCTTTTGTCTTATGTATCAGTTGTACACTCTATGGGATGATTCTATGTAATGAGCTTTTATTGATACTCCAAGATTGCTTATATTATGTATATTATTTATATTTGTGTTGAGACTTTCTTGAGTGCATATATGTAGTTCCACGGTATGTGGTTGGATATTAAGGAGTACTTGTGTTCTTCATCATTTTACTCTATGTTAGTTTCCATTTTGCTGAGTACCTATGGTTTCATGCTCACCACGTACTACATTTTTGTAGGTTATGAGCCCAGTTCCCCTCATTAGCTTTCTTCATTTTTGGATCGAGCTTCAGGATCACTCGTAAGCTAACTATTTGTACTTTTCAATAGGCCTTCGACGATTTATCTTATGTTATGTTCTATTTAAATACTAAACATTAAGATTTGTATTTTAATTTGCGTATTCTTATTATAAAGGCCTGTACATGTGACACCAGATCTTGGAAGATTGTAATTTTGATTTCCTATGCATATCTATCTTATTTAAACTATTTATCTTCTGTTTTTATCATTATGTTGAGTTTTTAGGGTTTGGGTTGACTCACCTTGGTGGGTTAGGTAAGTGCCATCACACTCGGATTTTAGGTCGTGACAATTTTGTATTAGAGCCACAGGTTTATAGGTTTCACATGTGTATAAGCCCAGTCTAGTAGAGTCTTGAGAATGGCTGCGGTGATGTCCATTACTTATCCTTGAGAGACTATGAGATGACTATTAGGAAATTCTGTTGTATTTCATTCTAATCAATTCGTGCATGAATTTTGTTTAAGTGCTCAGTGATCATGTGTCATTTCGACAGAGGGCGAGAACTAGAGCTATTACTTCTACAGGAAAAGGGAAGGTAGCCCCTGATGTTACTTTTTAGACCCCAGCTAGAGGTAGGGGCCGTGCCAGAGGACGAGCTAGAGGCCGAGGCGGAGGAGTTGCACCAACAGGAGATTATGAGTGAGGTACCTCCCCCGAGCCAACCATGGAGCATAGACAAGAGCAGGTTCCTCATGAGTTGACTGCAATACCACTACTACAAGATACATTTCTAAGAGTTTTTGGTGTGTTGGAAACTTTGGACCAAACAAGTAGCCTAATTGATACATATGGTACTTCATAGACTCGGGTTAGGGTTCTGCCTCAAAGTCAGCAGCAGGCCATCAAGACCTAGGTCAAGTGGAGCATACACTAGCAACATCGATTATTGAGATTCCATCGATAGCTACCTTCATTAGGGAGGAGTAGCACAAATA
>JAPFFP010000080.1:12404521-12428573 GCA_026153255.1 Solanum medicagineum
CTTGGCTCAATTTTGAGCCTCGATTCGTGGTTTCCCGGTTCAATTTTCGTTCAATTATCGTTATTCACCCATAGTAGACTCCTATAGGAACAATTCCAAGTCAAGAACACCTCATAATTTCAATTCACAAATCAACCCACATCAATTCAAACCATCCCAAAGCTTCAAATTCTTGTTCCTAGCTTTAAAGGCATAATTAAATTACTTGAAGGAACAATTTTAACAAGAGAAATTACCTTGAATTGATGCTTGATCACCTCCTTTCCCAAGCCCTAAGCGTTGCTTCCTTGAGCTTCAAGAACAAGACAATGAAAAATGTCTTGTAATTGAGCCAAGGAAGACATATATACACATTAAACTCTTTTAAATAATTCCAACAAGACCTCAAGTTTTTAGATAATCAATTTAGTCCCAAACTTTCACAATTTAATCCAATCAAGGACTTTCGGAATTAACTTCCAAACTACTCCCCCTTCAAAGCCTTAATTCTCATACTTACGTACCACAATAACTCAAATTACAGTGTTAAAATTTTTTAAAATTTTCCAAAGTGACAATTTACCGAAATTAACATTTTTACGGGGCCTAACAATCCAATCCAATCCAATCAGAGTACTATCAGTATAGAACTTTTATGGGAGCTTCTCTTATCCGACAACAATTAGGTATGAGCTAATGATCATACAATAATCCCGTTGATGTTGCCGCAATCGTGCAATACTTTCCAAGGAACAAATTGATCCACACTGGATCCGAAAGGAGTCCTCTATTATTCCAGGGACTTATCAATCAAGAGAAAAAATCTGACTTAACGGTTCAATCTTTTCCTACTCTTGGCGATATAGTTAATGAGTTCAAGTCGAACTTACTCTCACTCAATTTGATGCTCCATACTTCTCCGAAAACTCAGTGCTCATAAAACAATCAAATCCAATCAACCAAATCAGTGAGTCTCTTAATGGATTCTTTCGGCTCATCAATTTTATCAAACCAATTTTTTAACATTTGACAATTCAATTCCATTAACCTTTCAAGAGTAAGCTAGACAATCACGAAGGAGGACTTTCAACCTAGACCAATCTTTCGAGTTCAATTATGCAGATTCATAGTACGATCAAGTTCTATCAATCTATCATCATGCTCACATCCCAATCACAATCAACATTCCCAAATCAAGGCTCTAGACTCAATCCCTAGGTTTATTCATGCAATCTTTTTTGAAAATAATATGTAGGGTTTTCTGAAATAACTGATGAATGTATTTAATCAGTAAAATCAAATTTATGATGATCATCAACATATGAAAATACGTAAAATATATAGAATTTACGAGAAAACATTCATGAAAAGCATTTGTAGAGGTCAACACTTTCACAATCATTCTGTTGCCATCAATAGGGGCACATGGAAGAACATTCTCATGTTTTAGTTTAGTCTTTCATACCTAGAATGAAGAATGGAAAATCAAACAACGAAGATTAGCTTTGAATCTGTTGAACCCTAACCTTCTGTTTTCTCCTTAGCCTTAGTTTAAAGATGAACTAGCGTAAATGATCAAAAATTCACGCTTAGGAATTGATATATGCTTGAAAACGACTTCAAAACGACAAAGTTTTAGTCTAGGATTGCTGGAGAAAGGACTAGAATGACCTTGCTTTTTTAAAACTAATCATCAAGTAATGCGATGGAGCAAGTCTGCGACGCGGACTTATCGCACTTCAATTCATTTTTTTGACGAAAATTTTGAAACACATTCATAAACTATTTTTTCACAAAATAACACATAAATTTCATTGTCAAATGCGTTTTATGTGTAATTTTACGTAAATCAATTTCCGATCGATTCTCTAATCCTGTAGAAATAATAGGACCAAAATTAAGTGCAAATTCGCGACGCAGACATGTCGCACACTTTTTTGAATTTGCATTGTTTCCTCGAAAAATTATCTTTCGATCCAATTGCTGTAAAATTCAACCAAGACCATTTTTCCACATAAGTTTTTGTGCTAATCGCATTCTGGACTTGGATTTGCCGAAAAAGTTTGGGAAGACGCGTTATGCAAACGTTCTCTCAATTAGGGGTATTTTAGAAATTTTGCCGGGTGTCACATAAGTAGAATAGCAATTTTATGAATTTGTGACAATTTTATGACGGTTATTTTAATATAATATGCATTAGTGTGTATATATATATATATATGTGTGTGTGTGTGTGTGTGTGTGTGTGTGTGTGTGTGTGTGTATGTGTGTGTGTGTGTGTGTGTGTGTGTATTTTTATTTTTCTCCACTCTCTTACTTTATGTGTTTCACATTACTTATATTTATTATTAATAAAACCTCTAATTAAAATTTTTTATTAATTATTATATTTAAACAAAATATTTAAATAATTTTGAATATAATTAGAAAATATCTCAATAACGACAATTAAAACTTAATATATTTTAGATTAGGAGTGGCAAAATTAAACCCAACCTGTTCAACCCGCCCAACCCATTGAAGTTTGGGTGGGTTAATAACCCGACCTTTTATTAGTTCAATTCATCTCAACTCAAACCATTTCAACTCATTTAAAATTGGGTTGATATTCAACCTGAATTAACTCGAAAAAGATCTTGTCAAAATATTTTTAAACATTTTTTTTCTAATTTGATATGTTTTATATAGCCAAAATAAAGAAAAATATAATTTAATTAAGTACTAAAAGATTGAAAAAGAACAAATAAAGTAAGTAAAACTTAATAAAAATTGGATACGATTGGGTCTTGACCGGTTCTATAACCCATTACTCAACCCGTCTTGACCCAAGCAAGTTTGGGTTGGATTGAGTCTTGACCCATTATATAACCCGCCCAATTGTCACCCCTATTTTAGATAGAAAAAATTACGCAGATAAGAAAACATATACTGGTTAATTAGCTAACATAGCTATAGCTTGAATTAATTATGGCTCGCACCAAATATTTAGCTATAATTACAGTTTGAGTTTTGTAATATTCGCACGATTTATACAAATGTTGTGCGCGATTATACAAAAGTTGTGCATAAATCAAATTGTATTACTAAATGTACAAATACTGTGAATTGTATAGCGAATTATACAAACGTTGTGCATGAATTATATAGCGAAATATATGCAAACGTTCTATACAAATTGCGAATTGTATAACAAATTATACAAACATATACAAATGTTGTGTGAATTATATATATATTGCTATAACTATAGTTACAAAATGTAATTATCCAAACTATAGCTATGAAGTATAATTAAGGTACTTAAAGTGACTATATGTGAAAATTCGTCTTTTAGATATTGTCGGCATTGATACATTATGGGAAAAAAAACAAGATATAATTCTTACTTATCATTACATGTTATAAGCAACTACTGAAATTGCCAACATAAAAATTTACCTTTTTTTTAATTTAACTTTTTCCCTATGAATTACTTTTTAATGTATGAATTGAAAATATTTTTCACTATAGAGGAAATGGATTAATTTTCAATATCTTATAATCTCCATAAATATAGATAATGTTGCATATTGGCCAATACGTATATATACACTTAAAAAATCACTATTGTATATGAAAAGTACAATAGGTGTGGCATCTTTTTCATCTCAAAACAATAGTAAATTTGATTCATTTCATTTTTATGTTTAAAGGAATACAGTATAGTTAAGTCAAAAATATTTAAGAGTTTGAAATTTTGTATATTTAAATTTAAAGAAATATTTAGTAAATTAAATTTAAAAAACTTAAAGAGTCTTAAATTCAAATTTTTTTTGCATATTTAAGTTGTTTTAAATATAATTTAAAAATATTTCAATAATAACAGTGAAAACTCAAAATACTTTAGACTTAGTATATATCGACACATTATATAAATTATAAAAATAATATTTTTCATGATTGTCTATCATAGTTAACAACAATCCAAGAAAGTCACGTGTTAATGTCTTTTTTGATCAAAAAACGTGTTAATGTCATAGTTTTGTATATGTTTTTGCAAATTTGATAATTTATGAATCATTAATTATATTTCTTATTAATATGGCTTTTAATTGAGTAGATTTATTAATTATTATGTTTAAAATAAATTAAAACTGTATATACTACAATATGTCGTATAATGTGTATAAGTGTAGACCTTTGTTAACAACAATCCAAGAGAGTTACACATTAATATTATAATCTTGTGTCTTTTTGTTACACCAATTTGATAACCTACGAATCGCTACTATATTCTCTAATTAAGTAATTATTTAATTGTTATATTTAAATAATTTTTAAATATGATTTAAAAATATTTAAATAGTGACTACACTTTGACATGATAAATACTGATATATTGTAGAAATCATAAAAATTTATATAATTTATAAATCTCAACCCTAATAACAGCGATACTAGAGTTACATATTAATGTTGTAACATTTTAGCACCGAGTTGGTAATCTAATTGCAAAACTTTAAGCTTTTATAGTGATAAACGTAACAACATTTAAGGCCACATATTTAAGATCGAAATTAACAGTTGATCTCACCTGTGAGAAGTATCAAATATACTCTTAATTATGTTAAATGATCAAATATATTCGAATATGAATTTTTTTCTAGTAAAAGAATTAATTGAATCATGTATTGACCTTAGTCAATAGCAACTCAAAAGAATCATGTATTAATGTTGTAGTTTGATGTCCCTGTGTTATATTTGTGTTATGCCTATTTGATAACTCGTGAATCATTATTTATATTTATTGTTAATATAACTTCTAATTAAATAATTTTTTAGTTATTATATTCAAATACATTTAAATTACATGTTTAAGTAATTTTAAATATAATTAAAAATATTTCAATAACGATATTTAGAACTTAAAATACTTTAGATATGGTAGACATTGATGTGTTGGAGGAAAAATCTAAGAAATAATTCTTATCTAGCTAAATATTACATATAATAAGCAATTATTGAAATTGCCAACTAAAAATTTAACTCATTGTTGTTATGATTTTAATTACGTGATTTTACTTATAATATAATTTTCTGATTATAATTTGAATGATTTTTCATTTAAAATTTCTTCTATCTATCCTTAGAAGTCAGATGAGAGAAAATCAATTTGGTATTTGAAAATTTTGCATAAATATTTTTCTAGTGGAACACTATAAAAAGGACTAATATTTATAATTTTAATATTTGAAACGGATCCCAATTAACAATAACCCAATAAAGCCGCACATTAATATAGAAGTTTGTCTATTCATTAACTATTATATTTAAAAATATTAAATTAAATATTTATATAATAAATGATACTACCGATTAACAAGAAGCCAATAGAGTACTTGCTTGTTGATGTTGTAATCTTGTATTCTAATGTTATGACGATTTGATAGCTTTCAAAATAATTTATTTTTTGTTATTAATATGATCTCTCAGTAAGTAATTTTATGAATTATTATGTTTAAATAAATTTAAATTACGTTTTAGATGAGTTTTGAAGTCCATTTTGAATACATTTTAAATAAAAACAATCAAAACTTAAAATATTTTAGAGTATTAATCCTAGTTAATTACGCTAAGTATTTTTATACTATAACTCAGTTAACAATAGGTTATTTATATTTATAAAAGTATTTACATTTTTT
The DNA here is from genome assembly GCA_026153255.1 of Solanum medicagineum. Lineage (NCBI taxonomy): Eukaryota > Viridiplantae > Streptophyta > Magnoliopsida > Solanales > Solanaceae > Solanum > Solanum medicagineum. The sequence goes on from JAPFFP010000080.1 coordinate 12,410,182, forward strand.
ATAATATAAAAATCCTCTATTACTCCTCCAATATATGCTATTCCTATTTTTCTAAATATGTCTATACCTGTTATAGAATAGAAATTATAAATAAATGAAAACTTTCAAAACTAATTACATATAAAATATTTATAACTTGAAAGATTAAATAAAAGCTAAAAATAAAAAGGAGATTGTATACAATAAATTATTTTTGCTTAATAGATATAACATACGTATTTAACGTGAAAGACATTTACTATTATAATTGATATATCTTATTTAATAATTTGTATCATTTTTAATATTTCCTAAAAATATTAATTCTTCTATCAAATGCACGAATAAGTTATTATTTCTTGTTTAAAATTTTCACCGGATAACTTCAACAAGAAAATCTATTTATGATTTTGATTTGTCCTGTAATGATTATATTTTAATACATTAATTATACATAAAATTTATAATAGGTGCAATAATTAATTTTCAGCATGAAGTATAATTATTTGATTTCAATATATAAAGAGGTTATATAAAATTGAGTTATATTATAAAAATGTTGATGCATTAATTGTTTTTATATAAATTATTTGAAATTAAATTTCATAAATGAATTTTTATATTGTAAAAAGTATTTTTACAATAATGATGTTTCAAAAAAATTATAAAGTAAATAATTTATTTTTAAATTCATTTTGTAAGGTAAATTTGACCAATTTAAGTGGTTAAGTTATACTCCCTCCGTCCAACTTTACTTGGCCCATGTTGATTTGGCACACAGATTAAAAAGTAATAAATAGTAGGGTAATTTTATCAAAATACCCCTTTAATATAATAAATACTATGTCTTAAAAAATATAATGGAGAAATAACTAAAATTAGTGATAAATATAAATTAGAAAATAAATATAAAATTATCTCTTAATTTCATAAAGTAAATAAATATTATTGAATATCTCAAGTAAAGATAGACAAAGTGAGTAATCATTTATTTTCATCATCTTTTAAAAAAGACAACAAATGGAAAATATGTTAAGAATAAATAAATTAAAAAAATAAAATAAATGAAGAATAAATAATTGCAAAGGCATGAGACCATTAAATACTTTGTGGGACACAATTTATTTTGTCAACACAATAAATGCCTTCCCAAAATTCAATAACTTTATTTCTAGAAAAGGAAAAATGACGTTTTTGATCCTTGAATTATTAGGTAATTATAATTTTAGTTCTTATGATATTTGACTAATTACTTTTGATTTTCAATTAAGCAATGTATGTTATTTTAGTCCTTTGATTAACGGATATCATCAAACTTAAGAGAGTAACAAACTATTAGTAAAGCAATTTTGAGAATAACATATAAATTTTATTTCCTTTTGATGCTAAACATTCAAAGGTTCCTTTTGATTGGGGGTGTGCATCGATCGATTCGGTTTGATTTTATACATTATCTGTTTAGTTTGTTGATTTTCAGTTTTTAAATATGCTAAACCAATAAGAAATCGATAAAATAATTTTTATCGGTTTTCGATTTATCGATTTTAAGTCTTTAAAGGTTCAGTTTTCAGTTTACCCGATAAGAATAATAATAAAAATTTGTATTAATAAAAAGCACGAGAATTATGTTTACAACTTGCAAAAGTTATAATTAGTTCATTACAAACTAAAATATTAAAGTGGATAACTGATCACTTAAGTACTATAAAAATTAAAATATGTAAAGTATTGTTATAGTGTCCTATTAATATTAAATGACTAATATATGACATTTACGAAGGGATAAAATAGTAAATTACTATAATCTTATTGGGTTATCGGTTTATCCTATAACCCACTTGTAAAAATTGATATCGAATTGATAACCCAATAATCTTTTTTTTCTTTGAAAACCATTAAAAACCTAATAACCTAATAACCTAATAACAATAAACCAACAATGTTTTTATCGGTTCGATTTATTGGTTGGTTCGGTTTTTGCACATTCCTACTCTTGATGAGGCATAACTCAACAAGCTTCATGCCTCTGTTTCTGTTGAATCAAGCAATAAGCCTAAATATGGTGTCCGTGGAAATCTCAAGAAGTGAATTGCTTGTACGGATAAATAGTCTTGTGGGTATCAATAATATCGAACCCACTTCTAGTTTCTAGTGATGCAATTTTTACTGTATGTTTCTTGGTTGAAGATGACAGTTTCCTTCCCAAATCTTCAGATTTGAACTCACGCTAATAGAATTTCAATGAGAAAATAATTGAAAGATTTTCAAAGAGAGTAATATAACTCAATTGAGTTCAATAAATTAGTGACAAAACAAATATTCTATCATTAATATTTATTATGATTCTTGAAAAAAAAAATATGGAGAATTCAAAGCAGAAAGTATTTACATAATGGGGTGAAGTATAATTCACTTTTTCAACGCAGTTTCATCATCGTAATCAAGAAGAAGGTTTTCTCAAGAAAAAGGGAATTTCTTTGAAGTGTTGAAAGGAAAGTGTTCAATTGCCACAGTTGGAAAGTGTAATAATCAGAACATTTGTTTATTTTTGGGATGATTTTAATTTTAATTAAATGAAATTTATATGTTATTCCCAAAATGCCCTTACTAATAGTTGTTAGTCAGTTAAGTTGGATGATATCCGTTAGTTAAAGGACAGAAATAACACACATTACTTAATTGAAGGTCAAGAGTACTTAGTTAAATATCACAAAGACTAAAATTAAAATTACCTAATAATTCAAGGACCAAAAACGTCATTTTCCCTTTTGAAAATCTTAACTTTATTTTTAAAAAGAAGAGGCTATTCTAGTCTTTTTTAATGTTTGTGGCCAAATTTGGACCAAACTTTTGTGGCCCAATAATACTTCCTTTTTCATTATTGTCTTTCGGTATTTTTAAGCACTGCGGTTTATCTCCTATAAAATACTATCTTCGTTTATTTTTATTTGTCACTATTTTTCTTATCAAGGTTAAATTATATGAACTTTGACCAACATTTTAAAATGTATTTTTTCTTCATATTAATATGAGAAGGATTGCAACTTATAATATTTTTCATATAGTTTTGAACCATCTAAATTTTGAATTTCATATATTAAATTTAGCTATAGTCAAATTGATCTCGAAAAGCGAAACAGTAACAAGTGAATAGAAGAATTATAAAAACTTCATTAAAGGTGAGGATAAATATGAAAATTTTTTAATGAACAATAAAAACAACCCCGAAAATCATAGCAGGAGTATATGAAAATGGCCAACTGATAGATGATGAATGATAATTAACTTAAAAAAAAAAGAAAAAAGAAGGCATTCCAAGTGAATATTTGCTATTTCCTTGCCTGTTTAGTGCTATTCGTCTTATTTGATTAAAATAATAGATACACGTTGAAGATAGAAAGAAATGTGGAATTCATTAGGAAATAATAAAATAACGAGAGACTTTGCCTCCGTCTTAGTTGCATTGTGGATTTCTACCGGGTCCCCCATAATAGAAATGCGTCCCCCATTCATTGGTATAAGCATTTTTGATGTTATAGCAATTGGTATTCTCCGCCAAAATTGATATATCTTGTGGTGCTGTGAGAGTGTTGTCCGAGTCCACAATTTCGAGATTTCTAAAATAACTTGATTTCCTAAATCCATCATCAGCAAAATGGCCTGAACCCATTTGCGTGGACGTATGTTCTCCGTTGGCCCGTGAATTTACGATCTCTCCGCCCCACTCCACCATCGTCGCACGGTCCGCTAAGTGTGTAAATAATTCAGCCGGCCAATAACCCACCAGGGTGTTGTCACCAAACACCATCCACCAATTCCCCACCTTGGGATCCTATACAAAACAATTTTATTTTGTAGCTAAATAATTAATAATATCTTGAGAGCAAAATGCAAAAACACACCTTCCAAATGAGTATAGTAACATCATATTGATTTCCCTCCACGGAAGAAACAGGAGAAATGGCAGCACCAATTGCTATTCTGCTATTTGTTTGGACAAATCCTGAACATAATAGATTGTAGCATCCTGTTGCTTGATATGAATCGCTCTGTTCAAGTTAACAGAAATATTAATATTCTTCGTACCCTAATATCCATATTAATTGGTATGTAATCTTAATAGACTTGGGAAATGATTTAAGAAATTCCTATAAATTAGGCCATCGTCCTCATATACCAACCAATGTATTATTCAAATCAATACGACGCCTTAAGTTGGTGCTCACTTTTCATTTGTGTTTATTGTAGCTGTCACCGTTAATGTTCAACAACTTTCTCAGAAGAAACTATTCAATATTTAGCATGCAATATAAAGATGGTTCAAATTTTTATGAATGCGGCTTTTCAATGTTATACAATCACATCAAGTTATCTACCATGCTTTTAGTGCAATAAATAACATAACAATATAGGGAGACTATGGTGAAGGAAATTCAAAGAATAATGACTGCAAAACACTATAATTAAGAGATGATGACTACAAATATTGTAATTATGAGATGATGACACTTCAATAAAATAAATACTTAATGAATAGAGATTATATTTTATTACATAATTGAGTGTAAGATAGTCAAAACTCTTCTTAATTAACACTTCCTCTATTCTAAAATAGTTGTCTCATTTCACTTCACGAGAATCAATTTGATTAATTTTTAAAATTAAATTAGATTAGATTAATTCAATTGTAATTTTTCACATATCAATATGATGAAAAATACATCTTAAAATATTAATCAAAGTCTATATTATTTTAACTCTTTAAAAGATTGATAAATATTTTCAAAGGAAGAAAGTAATTTTTTTTTCTAAGTAGCTTGTAAGTTGAGAGAGAAGGAGTATTTCCCTCTTCAATTCCAAGAGAGATTCCTTGGTCCACATGTAGTAATTAAATGAAGAAAACTTGGTTAAAAATTGGATGGTGTTTTTGTTTGGACCACTTAATTAGCATTTACACCAATCTAGCTGTGGGAAGTGAGTAGTCATGGTTAATGTGCTCTTTAAATGTTGACTCTTAACAACTCATGTGCCACTATATGCCTTTATGTCGCCTCCATCCTCTTCTCCCTTTCATTTCAAGTTTTTTGACTCTGGAATTCAAGTCCTTTAATATGGCCTCTTTATTTCCATACCACCTTTTCCTAATAATTAGTTTTTTTCTTTTAGTTTGTTACTTACATTGGAGCCCGATCACATTCAGATTCATGGCACATACGGTCCTATTTGGAGGAAAACACTCCCTACCAAGTATTTTTTCATTCGTAAGGCTCAAATCCGAGACATCTAGTAGAGAGAAGAGCAGCCTCATCCGTTGCACCACATCTTTTAGTTCCTAATAATTAGTTGGACATATGTGAATGCATAGTTAGAAATGATTATTTAAATTTGTTGCTTTGAATTTTTAAACGATTTTTTTTTGAATAATTTTTTGTTTGCTGAATCGATAGCAAATATTAAATTATCAAGGAGTTGACTACATTGAGATCTAGACACTTGATTAAAAATATCATAAAATTAGAGAAACTGAGTACTTTAATTTCTTTTTGTCCGGCTACTCTGTTGAGATCTAAACTATATTTGTGATTTCATAAAAAGTAATGGTAAAAATTACGTCCTTAAATTTTTTTAATATATATATATTATTTCATAAATTAAGTTAATATGGGAGGAAGAAAATATTTTCCAGTATACTTGCCAAGGTTTAGATTATAATGTAAGAATTTGGGAAATGCGAATTGAGTAATATGATTTTGAGAAAATCCTAAGTGGGGCATAATTTATTAGGTACACAATACTTACAAAGCACGAAACTCCTCAAATAAACAAAGTTGGGAAGTTTCCATTGACCTAGGAAAAAGTTGACTTTCTACTTATTCTCATTTGATTTCCATAAAAAAATTGCCAAAAATTATATAGGTTCCAACTCATCCTTCTCTTTCAAAACTAATAATCTAATCATAATTTTGAACAATTACATAGACATGCTTCCTCGGTCCATCTTCGCTCATTTACTATATTAAAAATAAATATTCAACAGTATTTATTCACTTAATGAAATCAAAAGATTATTTTACACTTAATTCATAATTTATTCTTATCATTAATTATTTTCAAGATATTATATTTATTATATTAAAAAAGTGATTTGATAAAATTACCTCTGACATTTATTATTTCTTAATCCCTGTATCAAGTCAATAATAAACAACTATTGTTGAATGAGGAGTAATAGATAAAATGAGAAAATAGTCTATTATGATCATTTAGATCAAATTTTTTATATATAAAAATAAAATATAACACTAAAAATAAATTTATAATAGACTACAAAATTAATATTTCCTAAATAAACTCAAGTAGTACCTCAAAATAAAGAAGTTATTTAACATAAATGACTCTACGAAAGTCCGTGCCCCAAAGCAATGCATTTATTTAATAGAGGTTCTTCCCACAACATTTATAATCCTAGTTATATCCCTATTAGTTTTAGACACTACTGTTCTCACGTTGGAATTTGATGGAGCTCTATGATCAATTTCTACTTTGGAATTTTGATTAACATGTGTTTACGTATTAGTTGTTAGAAGTAAGAATAAGGTGTGGGCGGAAGTTAGCTTCCTCAAACTCAAGTGGAGTAGGTAATAATTGCAGAAGCCGTTGTTTTCATACATAATCAACGAAACCATTGTGAGCATCAGGCAAAAAGGAACATTGTATTGTAGGAAAAAGAAAGCTAACCGTCCAATATGTAAATAATCTGGGTCTGCTGTCACCATACAGCTCCGGACTAACCTGACTAGTAGAAGAATCAAGGCTTTAGCAATTTCAATCCAGTATCAATACAATATATCTAGTGTTTTACCTGCCAGCCAGCTTCGATGCTGTTAAGATCCGATCCATCAAAAGATCCAGACAGAACCCAAATCTGAGATAGACTGAACTCGTTCACCACTTCGATCGATGGATCCCACACGTTTATCGTTGCTTTTGCACCATATATCTCTTCAGACCCTCCCGTGTATGCTATTGCGTGCTACCATGTACCCACAAAATTATCAGCCTTTAAATGTCACCAACGACCACCAGTAATCAATTATCTACCTACTACGACACTTCAAATTACGCCTCTAATTATCATTCTTTGTTTCTACTTGTTGATATTGTCAATTTAATTTATCTTGATATGATGATGACTTTGAAAATGGTATGCTCATTACATAGAGTAAATGTTAGCATAGATATAAATAAGCTAATACAGAAAAACATTATTTGTATCATATTTTTTACGATTGTCCTTTGTAAAATCTGCTAGATAAATATTAAAAAAGTTTCAAACTTTGAACAATTCAAATATTTAAACATTGAAAAAAAATAAAACAAGAGATAATGGTACATTCTGAGGAGGAGAAGAGAAGTAATATGGGAAGAATAATGTTGTTATTAAGAGAAAAACATTAGGCTCCTCAACCTAAATTAGCGTAAGAAAATATGAGTCATAAAAATAAGATTACTTTTACTTATGTATACAGTCCCCCTGAAAACCAAAAATAAAGTCAGATGGAAATAGTACCTCATGTCCATTTCCACTAACAACATCAGGAGCATCAACACGGCGAGCATGTCGTTTTTTCTTGCCAAAATCATACAAGGACTTTGCTCTAAGCACATCATGAACCTTACTACGCCGTATCGGAACAGTGCCTATTGGGCAGCGCTCCCCATTTTGGTGCCACAATTGCCAATCTTGTAATACTGCACTTCTGCTATGGTTACCTACTACCTCTCGTTTCACTTTCGGAATCTCTGGTGGAACCTTCTGTACTTACATTCCAATCATTTAAAAGTTAAAAAAGAAAAATACTCTATGATTTAAAAACTTGTTGCTTGTGAGTAAAAGAAAAGAAAAGAAATACTAAAGTGAAAGTAAGGGTTGTTGGTAGTTGAAATGCTTATTATTGTACCACATCTGTCTTCCTGTTTATGTTGGTAAAAAAAAAAAAGAAAAGAAAACTTTTTGTAGACTCATTACAAATGTTATATCATCATTTTATGCTATGAATAAAAGAAAATGGCCTTTAAAAAAGATGATATAACATTTGTCATATAAATGAGCAACAAAGAAGGTTGGTATGTCTAATTTATTACAAAAATCCAAAAAGAAATATACCTGAATCTTGTGATTCTTGAGCAGAGGATGATCCAGAGCTGGTTGTTTTCTTTTATGAACACAATCTATGATATCTCCATCAGGGCTCTGTGAATTAAATAAATTATAATACTCCATGACCTGATTAATGAAGCCAAGAAAGAAATGGACATGATAAATATATGCACCTGAATGGTGAGGACAGGAGGCTTGTTGATTTTTTCCAAGTGCCTTTGAATCCTTTCAAGTCTCAAATTGCTTACTTTTGTGTAGTTCAAACTATGTGCTTGACAACTCAAGAAAGACAAAAGCAAGAGTTGTAGAAGCACTAGAGCAGTGCCCATATTTCATTCAGTGCCAGAGAGAAATTAAACAAGTTTGAAGGAAAGAGAAAATAGAAACTAGACAAGCATTACTAGTGATCAAACATCATGCAGTAAATGCATAGGAAGAAAGGTGGTTGAGTTTCATGATGATTGAGAGCAGAGCAGCAACATGAATATCTGCATAATGGACAGTCAAAGAGAGAAACAAACAATGATGAAAAGAGTTATAAATATATGGGGCAGAAGAAGAGAGTAATAAACCTACCCCTCTTCTCAACAATCCCCACTTTCTTTTATTGCACCTTACTTCAATATTTCCATCTGCCTATCTCCACCATACAATCTTCAACATTAATACTCGCTTTCCCTCCTTCCTTCCTCCCCTTTTCTCTAATATTAATTTTAAATGCAACTATTTATAATTTTTCAGTGACATAAAATTTAACAAAATAAACAACACTTGTAGTTCTATATTGAAATTACAATTAAAGTATTACTAAAAAAATGAAATATTATCACTCTTTGAAAAAGTCATTTTTAACGGGAGTACTTAATTAATATTATTTGGTACCTTTTTCAAAGTGTTGCGAGCAATTCTTTTTCTAAATTCTATTAGATCTCCAAATTAGCCTGCAGAAATCGTGTTGACCTTCACATTAAAGTTTTATGAGAAAAAGACTTGTATGAAAAAATATTACCGAGCTATTTTCATACATTTATACACACACACTAGGATTAGAAAACCCAAATGCATGAGTTAGGACTGAAATAAGAGATACTCCAATTTTATTTATCCATTATATTAAAAATATTAAATATTCAATAATATGTGTCCAAATTAAAAATTGATAAATTATTTATCTATTTATGTCCATTGTACCCTTGCTATTAGATACTATTTAATACCTAACGCATTTCTCAAAGTATTAAATCTAAAGAATTCAAAGGATAATATAATAATGCTATCCACATAATTTTTTTTAATTCTTGAGATGTATGTCAAATCAATACTAGAAAATATTGCTGGATGGAGGAAATATTAAAATGGACTAAATTAGAATTTGGCTATGACTCACATAAATTTATTTTTGACTTAAACTAGGTTGGTTTAAGCTAGACTAAAATACAGGTTGAATCATTATTCGCTTAATTTAAACAATACTAACATACTAATGTATTTATAAAAGGAAAAACAAGACCAATTTCGTGAAAAGAAAAGGCTAAAAAAAATTAAAGATATGAGAATTGTCTCGGGACCAAGAAACGGGGTATGATACCTAACTTAAGACCCAAAATGTGTTCCTGACCTGAAATTCGAGCTCGATTGTGACCCTAACTCAAGACCTAAGGTCTAATAGTGACCTAACCCCGTCTCAAAATCAACCTCCAAAATGAGACTTGAACAAAATTCAAAACCTAAGCTAGACCCAAACTCCGAGTTGGGACTAGAGACCCAAACCCAACCCTAGAATAGAGACCTAAGACCAAGCTGCTCGAGCCCAAAAATAGAACCGTACTTGGAACCTAACCTATGGCTATCGATTCGACTCCAACTCGATACCCAAAGCCACAGACCCGCCAAACCTTTACCTGAGACATGAGCCTGACCCAAAGCTTGATCTAAGATTGACTCGAGAGCCAAGCCTCAAACCTAACTCCCATTGAAACCCGAAACTAGATCCAAAAGACCCAAACCTAAAGGCAAAATCTAACATTGATCCGAGACCCAACTTGGAACCAAAGATTTAAGCTCATATCTTGATTCAAGACTCCCGAACTTTACTTGGGACCCAAAATTTGATCTAATTTGGAATACTATAAAAAGTAGATTGAAGCTGAGAATTAATTGGGTTAAGTTGATAATTATTTTAAAATGGGTAATATTTGCATAATTAAAAATTATTGATTCCAAATTATCTTGAGGTCCATCCATAAAAATTTGAATAAGTTGGGCATGTCATTTATTTTTGGACATTTGACACCCCTGCAAAGCTAAGATAATTTTATTATTGATGACACGTTATTAATAAGATGATTTTGACAGTATAACTATAAGTGTTGTAATAATTTTAAAGTTAGGGTTGGTAGGAGGGAGAGAGAAAAATATTTTTGGTTATGATATTTATTTGCAGTCTATACTTGCGAATTAAGCTGGTGGTGGTTAGACTTCACTTTTTAATATTAACTAATAACTAATATAATAAATGAATATTGAACTTACAAAAGTTTTGTGTCTTAGCTCTCTTTCTAGACTTCTCTTTACCTAAAATTCAAGTATATAGTTAGTGTTGTTACATTAGAAGCCGTATACCACTTAATTATGAAAAGGATATGAGGATTGAGTGAGTAATCATTTATTTTCTAAGGAATAAAATAAAATATAATTGGGAACAGTGACACCACTAAACCAAAGTTGTACCAAAGGCTAATGCTGCCTTGCTAAGATTTGCCATGATTTATTGGTTTTATATTTATCAGTCCCATGGAGGAAAATGTCTTCTACAAATTTATATTTTTCTTTACTTTGACCTAACTACCTTTTTTTTTTTAAAAAAACCCAATTTGTGTGTTTCCCTAATTCATTACATTTTCTTCACTATTGAATTTGCTGATTGTGGTACTTGTATGTGGAAGACTGCCTAACCAAATTTAAGTACTATGTCAAACATTAATTCATATTGAATAAAGAAGCGTATATGATGTCTCTGGACTTCCAAGTATGAATACTATTTTTTCAAAAAACTAAAACATTGAAAATGAATTCTTCTCTGTTTTATGCTAGTTTGTTTTGATGATTATTTTAAAAATTAAACCTTATTGGGGAAAGCGAGGTTTCTTCTCTTCTGTTTGTTTCTCACCATTGGGACCGAAGAAGTCCCTTAATCCATGCTTCCATTCACGAATCTCCATGGCATAAAAGGGTGCATCTTTAATACTCCATTCGTCTCAAATTAATTTAATTGTTGAAATTTTTTTTTAATGTTCAAAATAGTTGAATTGTTCAAGAAGAATGTTTGAAACATTTTTCATATTGAAGTTTTATATTTTTTACATTACACACAAAGGACGATAGTGAAAAGTATGATGTAAATTTTTTCTTTAAATATTTTTTATTAATATATGTGTATTATCTCAAAAATTAAATTAAAATGAGTAATAATAAAGAATAAAAACATAATCAACAAAGTAAAATAGAACCTGACATACAAAATTTCCATATTTTACTTCAAAATGCTCATTAAATTAATTATTTATATCCGATCAACAAAATAGAGAAAAATGTTTATTGTCTTCTTACAAATGCCACAAAAAAGAAAATTACTATATGACGAAGGATTCAAGTTTTAGAATATTTAAATGGAGCATTAGTTACGAGCGTAAGCTTCTATTCTCGAATGACGAATCTCGAATACCTTTTTGTTTATTTGTCTGTTCCTTCATCCAATTCAAATAACAAGTATTGGAGATTTGTCAGCTTCTTTAACTTGTAATCTGAAACTCCGGAATTTGACTCACTTTTAATCATAAATTATAACAATATACGCTGGCTCAATTAACATTTTCTGCTCACAATTAATCGTAAAGATTTCCTCCTAGGTCTCTTAGTAAAACTTATCAGAGAAATGCTATTTGGCCACAAACATCAAAAGACTATAATAGCCTTTTCTTTTCAAACTAAAGTAATTTTTTTAAATAAAAATAAAGTTATTAACTCTTAGGAAGTATTTATAATGAGACTTTTTGAGTTCTACGAGACATTTAATAGTCTCATATATTTTTTAGTTCTTTATTCTTCTTTTTCTTTTCTTTACCAATTTACTTTTTCTTCTAAACATACTAGGAAAAGATATCCCGTGTATGCTAATTTTTACAATATCAAATTTTTTATTATAATTTTTTTTAAAGTTGTTTGACTAATGATTATTTATACTTTTTTAGTCAATTGATTTTATTTACGATATGATCAAACATTCCTCCTAACTTTATGTCACGCCCCGGAAGGGTACCGTAGACGTGACTGACACTCGGAGACTATTGCTAACCCCAAGCGGACCACTCAGTCTCTTTGCTATCGTTTAGTCAATCATCAGCGGAAAATATATGATATGATAAATACAATTGCTATCCTATCAGTGGGCTCATACTATCAACGTCAGTCTATCACAAAGAAACAAAACAGATAACGAAAATCTAAAATATAAAGAATGAAAGAAAGAGGGAAAAGAACCCTCAACATCAACTTCTATGTGTATGAAGTCTCTATACTATAGTCTAAGACGGTACCATGACAGGCCACGACTACCAACTATTAAATAAAAAAACTATCCAATCATAAAAATAAATATCCTCCAAATGCTAGGGAGGACTCACCACTGTCAGGAATGAAGAGCTTTGAACCTCAACGAACGGGCTGCTGAAGTCCTCGGTCTATAGTATCTGCATCATAAAACGATATAGCGCCAAATGGGCGTTAGTACGTGGAATGTATTGTATGTAAAACGGGCTAACAAAAAAGGAAACAGTATAATTGACACTCCTCAATCACTCAGCCTCACCTCAGATCTAAGAGACAAGACTCTATCACCTTACTAGCTGCCAAGATTCAAATCTTCACATCACATCGGAGCTCTATCATCATGAAATCTATCTGGGAGTTTCTATAACCGACAACCACTACCTATGAGCCGGTAGTGATACAACGAAGAGATGTCGTTGCCACATCCATCTAGTACCTTGCCGGGGTAAAAGACGAGTCTATCAGTGGATCCAAAAGTCTTTCAAGTCCTTTTTTGGGACAAAGGAAACATCCACTTTCACGGTCTAATCTTTTCATACGCTGGTCACGTAGTTAATGGGTTCGAGTGGGACACACTCCTACCCATTTCGATGCTAATACTCCTCCTAGGACTCAATATGCTCATAAGTCTATCAATCTATCAAGGACTCGCATTACTCAACCTCTACGGGCAAGGTTTTCTATCCAATCTGGGGCGATTTTTACCCATTCAGCTCTATCAATAATATTTTCAGCTATCACAGTCATCAACACACTCTACTCAGGACTCATACTCAATCAATCATCATTTTTAAGCATTCAAGGATCTAGACGCCCCCCTAAATTCATTATTCAAGTCTTTCTAGAGAGGAATTCTAATGGTTGAATTACAATCGCATAATGAAATAAATATACAGTAAACTTTAAACATGATGATCATCAGTTCATGATATAAAATCTATGGTTTAAGGAATTTAAAACATGAATTCAAGATGGTGTACAAGAATTAAAGCAGTTATTCAAGAATTTGGAGAAATTTTTCAAGAAACTTTCAAGAACTCCTAAATCAAGATTCTAATAATTAATTTTGTCATCCTAACTCTATTTTGGCACATGGGAGATCAATCCCATGCTTTTGGGTAGCTTTATATACCTGTGAATGAAAATCCTTTGAAGAACTTGGAAGATTCTTGCAACTCTTGCTTGACTCTCCTCTTCTTCTTTCTAATTTAGCGTAAGAAAACTTTGAAAATAATGGGTCTAAACCCTTTTGTACAAAAAACAACTTAAAAATTGACCTGGAAATATAAAAATATGTCAGGAAGGATGAAATTGCCCTTCCCGAAATAAAAGAACAAATTCGAATTCCTCCTGCACTAGTGCGCGATGCGCACTAGTGTAATATTACATTTTTTCACAAATTTTTGAAAAAAACAAAATTGTGGTTCCGCGTCCACTCCGCGTCGAGGAAGGGGCGCGGAAACCTCACTGTTTAAGCCCTCTTTAAAATTTATAATTCATGTTTTTGTGCTATAAAGCCGAGTCGAGACCATTTTCTGACTCAATTTTTCGCATTGATCGCAAATCCGATCTCGAATTTTCCAACAGAACTTAGGAAGATACGTTGTACGCACGACCAAGTTTAGGGGCATTTTAATAATTTCATTAGATTTTAGATCATCTCCCCCTTGGAATCATTCATCCTCGAATGATGAGTAAAGGTCTAATGGGGATTCGAATAACCTCAGAATTCATCTCATTCTTCACTCGGGAACACTCGAACTCTCACTATCCATCATCTATCTATCTCCGTCTTAGACTCGGGGATAGAATAACACAAGGCATCACTTAGTGGAAACGAATATTCAGAATATGGTAAGAATAAGAATGTTTACCTTCAACGTTATCATCACTTAGCACGAATAGATGCGGGTATTTGAGCTTCATCACTTTCTCAGCTTCCCACTTTGCTTCCTCAACAAATTGATTCCTCCACAGGACTTTAACGGAGGTTATCTCCTTATTCCTCAGCTTGCGAATCTGTCGGTCAAGAATCTGGACTGGAACTTTTTCATATGCTAAGCTGTCTTTCACACCTGTAATCTCCACCGGAATCACTAGGGCTGGATCCCCTGAACACTACCTTAACATAGATACATGGAACACCGAGTGAACTCCATCCAGCTCGGAAGGTAAGTCTAACTCGTAGGCAACATTCCCAATCCTTCTTACAATCTAGTATGGCCCGATGTAACGGGGGCTCAGCTTCCCCTTCTTACCAAATCTCATGACACCCTTCATGGGTGACACTTTCAAATACACCAAACAATCTACCTCGAACTCCAAGCCCCTTCTTCTCACATTTGTATATGACTTCTGGCAACTCTGAGTTGTCTTCAACCTTTCCTGGATGACTTTCACCTTCTCCATGGACTAGTGTACAAGGTCAGGCCTAATCAACTCAGCTTTACTCACCTCGAACCAGTCAATCGGGGATCTACACCTCCTCCCGTACAATGCCTTATACGGGGCCACCTGAATGCTGGCATGGTAGCTATTATTATACGAGAACTCAATCAATGGGAAATGATCATCCCAGTTTCCTTTGAAATCAATCACATATGCCCTCAATATATCCTCCAAAGTCTTAATCGTGCGCTCTGCCTGCCCGTCTGTCTGAGGGTGGAAAGCGGTACTCAAATTCACCTTCGTACCCAATCCCTTCAGGACAGATCTCCAAAATTGAGAGGTGAATTAAACTCCTTTGTATGAGATGATAGACAAGGGAACCCCATGCAACCTCACAATCTCCCGAATGTAAAGTCAGGCATACTCTTCAGCTGTATAGGTTGTCTTCACCGCAAATAAGTAGGCTGATTTAGTCATCCTATCTACAATCACCCATATTGAATTTTGCTGTTTTATGGACCTTGGTAAGCCTGTAATGAAGTCCATGTTAATCATCTCCCATTTCCATTTTTAAATTCTGAGCTAACCCATAAGGCTTCTGATGTTCAACCTTAACCTGTTGGCAATTAAGACACTTGGAAACGAATTCAACAATGTCTTTCTTTATCCCATTCCACTAATAGACTTCCCTCAAGTCATGGTACAACTTGGTGGAGCCAGGATGAATGGAATACCTCGTGCTATGAGATTCAGCCATGATTCTGTCTCGAACACCATCAACATCAAGTACACACAATCTCCCATAATATCTCAATATCCCATCTCCCTCTTTGGAGAAAACCTTCACCTTTTGCTTGTGAACCGCTTCTTCCAATTGGAGTAAGACAGGGTCTTGATCTTGCTTTGCTTCTTCCAGTTAGAGTAAGACAGGGTCTTGGTCTTGCTTCTGCTTCACCTCAGACACTAATGATGAAGCGGAAACATTTTAAACATTGACGCCATATTCGTTGTTCTTCTCAAGCTGCACTCTGAGTCGAGCCAATCTATGCACTTCCTTGTCTAATTCTCTCTTCCCCTCTTCCACATGGGCAGTGCTACCCATAGACATCCTGCTAAGAGCATCAAAAACTTCATTAGCCTTACCTGGGTGGTAGAGGATACTTATATCATAATCTTTGAGCAACTCTAGCCACCTTCTCTGCCACAGGTTGACTCTTTCTGACTGAACATATACTACAAGCTTTTGTGGTTAGTGAACACGTCCACGGGCACTCTATACAGATAGTGATGCCAGATTTTAAGTGCAAACACCAGTGCTGCCAACTCAAGGTCATGAGTCGGATAATTCTTCTCATGAATCTTAAGTTGTCTAGAAGCATACGCTATCAGCTTCCCTCTCTGCATAAGCACACACCCTAATCCAACTCGGGATGCATCACAGTATATCACAATGTCATCCATCTCGTCTGGCAATGTCAACATTGGTGTTGTAGTCAATCTAGTCTTCAACTCCTGAGAGCTCTTCTCACATGTCTCAGAGCACTAAAACTTGGCCTTCTTCTGAGTCAGCTTTGTTAAAGGGGCTGACAGAGAAGAGAAGTCCTCCACAAATCTGCGGTGGTACCCGGCCAAACCCAAGAAACTTCTTATTTCTATTGGAGAAGTTGGTCTTGTCCAGTTCTTAACCGCCTCAATCTTCTGTTTGTCCACCCGAATATCATCTCGCGAAATGATATGGCCTAAGAAGGCCACTGACTTGAGCCAAAAGTCACACTTGGAGAATTTTGCATACAACTCATGGTCTTTGAGTGTTTGCAAAAACCAGTCTAAGGTGATTTGCATGCTCCTCCTCATTCCTCGAATACACTAGGATGTCATCAATAAACACGATCACGAATGTGTCAAGATATGATCTGAATACCCTGTTTATCAAGTTCATGAAAGCTGTAGGTGCATTTGTCAACCCGAAGGACATGATGAAGAACTCAAAATGGCCATACTGTGTCCTAAAGGCTGTCTTAGGAATGTCACTTTCCCTTCCCTTCAACTGATGGTAACCCGATCTGAGATCTATCTCGGAGAAACAAGTAGCACCTTGAAGTTGGTCAAAGAGATCATCTATTCTGCGAAGAGGGTACTTATTCTTTATTGTCACCTTATTCAACTGTCGGCAGTCTATACACATCCTTAAAGACCCATCTTTCTTATGTATGAATAGGACAGGACCACCTAAGGTGAAACACTAGGCTGTATGAACCTTTCTCTAACAAGTCTTTCAATTGCTCTTTCAATTCTTTCAACTATGTGGGGGCTATTCTATAGGGTGTAATTGAGATAGGTTTGGTTTTGGGTAGAACATCAATCCCAAATTCATATATCCCTATCAGGAGGGACTCAGGGGAGATCATCAGGAGAGATCTCGGGAAAGTCATTCACTATCGGGACTGACCTAAGACTGGGAGACTCAACATCATCAGACTTCACTCGCACGAGGTGGTAGATACAACCCTTAGATATCAACTTTCTAGCTCTGAGATAGGATATGAATTTACTCTTAGGGGCAACAGAACTCTCTTTTCACTCTAAGACAGGCTCATTAGAAAATTGGAACCTAACCATCTGGGATCTATAGTCAACAAAAGCATAACCGGTATGAAGCCAATCCATGCCCATTATCACATCGAAATCGACAATCTCCAACTCTACCAAATCAACTAATGTGTCTTTATGATGGATAGACACCACATAATCCCTATAAAATCTCTCAGCTAAGATAAACTCTCTAGTAGGAATAGAGACAGAAAAGGGCTCAAGTAAACACTCCGGAAGAATACCAAACTCTCTAACCACATAAAGAGTTAAAAAAGATAAGGTGGCACCTGGATCAATCAATGTATAGCAATAATAAGCAAAGACATGAAACACACCCGTGACAACATCTGTTGCAGCCTCCTGCTCTTGTCCGTTACCCATAGCATAAAAGTGGTTTGTCTCGCCTCCTGCACCCGTAGTAGCAACACCCCTCTGTTGTTACCTTCTTGAGGTGTTATTGAAGACTGAGCTCTGCCGCTCCCCTCACCTCGCCTCCTCTTTAGGCACTCATAGCTAAAATGACCATCTTGACCACAGGCATAACACACATCCTTGCCAACACGACGAATCTCCCAGATGAAGCTTACCTGTTAGACCCCGTAATTAATTCAATCAAGGTAAATCGTGCAATTGGTAAAGTTATGGCGAACATGACGTAATTTAA
>JAPFFP010000080.1:12428673-12441723 GCA_026153255.1 Solanum medicagineum
ACTCATTCATGTGAACTACAATGTTATCACCATCTTTGTATTGCAATTTAACAAGCTTCCTAATCAAAGAAGCTTTGACCATAGCATTGTTCCTCTCATACATGGATTCAAGTTTCTTCCACATCTCAAATGCATTAGTTTCATTAGCAACATGTTGCAGCGCACTTAAAGAAACATGTTGACGAATGGAGGCAACGACTTTTCGAATTAAGATAGTCCAATCTTTCTCAATAACACTTGTTGGACGATCTTTATGCAAAATTGGGTCAAGCAACCATTTGATGATGTATGTGCAGCAGGTAGAAGAGGAGAAGATGCAGGATAGGGAGGATTTCAGGAGTAAGAGGGCCAAGACATCAATCCAGGAGTCAGGCAAGAGAGGGACTAGAGGTGGAGGTCACTTATCTTTCCAGTCTAAAACAGCTGGAGCAACACCTTCATCTGCTAGTGCACCTACACCGAAGGTCAGAAATGAGCAGGGATCACAACACCACAAGTTTCCAGGTAGCCAGTCACAAGGTAGCATAGCTCAGGGATCAAACCGTTATCCTACTTGTGGTAAGTGTGGTAGGTCTCATCTCGGAAAGTGCCTTATGGGCATGAATGGCTGTTTCAAATGTGGTCAAGTGGGGCATTTCTTGAAGGATTATCCTATGGGGAAGCAGAATATGAGAGATACCAGATCACAGACAGTTTCTTCAGCACCGTAGGGTAAGCCACCTCATAGGGGTACTACAGCAGGGACAAACAGGGGCACAAATCGCTTGTATGCCATGGGCACCAGACAGGAGTAGGAGAACTCACCAGATGTGGTTACGGGTATGCTTAAAAACTTTACTCATGATGTCTAAGCATTATTAGACCTAGGAGCCACATTGTCTTTTGTAACCCCATATGTAGCTATGAAGTTTGGGGTCAACCCAGAGTGTCTTCTTGAGCCTTTCAGTGTTTCTACTCCTACTGGAGAGTCTATTTTAGCCCAAAGAATATATAGAGGATGTCTAGTCTCTGTTTATCATAAGACTATTGTAGCTGATTTGGTGGAGTTAGATATGGTAGAGTTTGATGTCATCCTAGGCATGGATGGCTTCATGCTGGATATGCCTCCATAGATTGCAGAACTAGATGGTCAAATTTTAGTTTTATAATGAACCAGTCTTAGAGTGGATGGGTAGCTTAGTTTTTCCTAAGGTTCAGTTTGTCTCATATCTCAAAGCTAGAAAGTTAATCTCTAAGGGGTGTATATATCACGTAGTCAGAGTTCAGGATTCTCGTATCGAGGCACCGTCCTCTTCAGTCTGTTTCTATTGTGAATGAGTTCCTAAAAGTCTTTTTTGAGGATCTACCCTGAGTCCCTCCTGATAGGGAGATAGACTTTGGGATAGACTCTCTCCCAGATACTCAGCCCATATCCATCCCTCCATACTGAATGGCTCCTTCGGAGTTAAAAAAGTTAAAGTTGCACCTGAAAGATCTTTTAGATAAGGGTTTCATTAGATCAAGTGTCTCAACTTAGGGTGCTCCAGTTCTTTTCATGCATAAAAAGGACAGTTCTCTTCAGATGTGCATAGATTACCATCAGTTGAACAAGGTCACCATTAAGAACAAGTATCCTCTTCCTAGAATTGACGATTTATTCGACCAACTTCAGGGTACTACCTATTTTTCCAAGATAGATCTTAGATCTGAGTATCATCAGCTTAATGTTAGAGAGAAAGACATTCCTAAGACAAGTTTCAGACCCGATATGGCCATTATGAGTTTTTGGTCATGTCCTTCGGGCTAACAAATGCACCAGCAACTTTCATGGATTTTATGAACAGGGTGTTCAGGCCGTACCTAGATATGTTCGTTATTGTGTTCATAGATGACATCCTGATCTACTCCTGTAACAAGGAGGAGCATGCAGAATATCTTAGAGTCATCCTTCAGACCCTTAATGATCAGCAGCTATATACTAAATTTTCTAAGTGCGAGTTCTGGTTGGAGTCTGTGGCATTTCTGGGGCATATTATGTCTGGTGAGGGTATGCATGTTGATTCCCAAAAGATTGATGCAGTGAAGAATTAGCCAAGGCCCACAACTCCCACAAAAATAAGGAGTTTCTTAGGATTGGAGGGGTACTACAGACGATTTGTAGAAGGGTTTTCTTCTATTTCAGCTCCCTTGACTAAGTTGACTCAGAAGAAGACTAAGTTCGAGTGGTCAGAAGCTTGCGAGAAGAGTTTCCAAGAGTTGAAGACTAGGTTGACTACAGCCCCAGTCTTATCCCTACCAAATGGAGTTGATGATTTTGTGGTTTATTGTGATGCTTCAAGGGTTGTCTTGGGTTGTGTATTAATGCAGAGAGACGAGTTGATAGCATATGCCTCTAGACAGATTAAGATTCATGAGAAGAATTATCCAACCCATGATCTTGAGCTTGTTGCGATGGTGTTTGCTCTGAAGATCTGGAGACATTATCTTTATGCTGGGCACGTGGATGTATTCACGGACCACAAGAGTTTGCAGTATGCGTTTGGCCAGAAGGAGCTGAATTTGAGATAGAGGAGATGGTTTCAGCTGTTGAAAGACTATGATATGAGTATCCTCTATCATCCAAGTAAAGCTAATGTAGTTATTGATGCTCTTAGCAGAGTGAACATGGGGAGCACAACCAATGTTGAGGTTGAAAAGAAAGAGTTAGCTAAGGAGGGTTACAGACTAGCCCGTTTGGGGGTGCAGTTAAAGATTCTGACGAAGGTGGGGCTATTGTCAGAAATGGGTCAGATTCATCCTTAGTGGTAGAAGTGAAAGAAAAGTAAGACAGAGATTCCATCCTTCTCCAATTGAAAGAAGATGTTCAGAAGTAGAAAGTATTAGTGTTCTCAAAAGGGGGAGATGGTGTCCTGAGGTACCAAGGCAGGTTGTGTGTGCCAAATGTTAACGGCCTTAGAGGTAAGATCTTGGCTGAGGCTTATAATGCCAGACACTCTATCCATCCTGGTGCAATGAAGATGTATAGTGATTTGAAAGAAGTCTATTAGTGGGGTGGTATGAAGAAGGACATTGCGGAGGTCGTGTCTAGATGCCCGAATTGCCAGCAAGTTAAGGTTGAACACCAAAGGCCTTGCGGAGTAGCGCAGAACATAGAGATTTCGGAATGGAAATGAGAGATGGTCAATATGGACTTCGTAACATGCTTACCTCGATCCCATAGACAGCATGATTCAATATGGATCATAGTAGACAGAATAACCAAGTCAGCTCACTTCCTACCTATCAAGACGACTGATACAGCTGAGGATTATGCTAGATTTTATCTTAAGGAGATTGTTAGGCTACACGGGACATACAGAGAAGCTCAGTTTACAACATAGTTTTGGAAGTCCTTTCAGAAAGGGCTTGGCACAAAGGTAAATCTTAGCACAGCTTTCCATCCACAGACCAATGGGCAGGTAGTGCGAACCATACAGACCCTAGAAGATATGTTGAGGGAGTTCGTGATAGACTTTAAAGGTAACTGGGATGATCATTTACCTTTGATTGAGTTCTCTTATAATAACAACTTTCAGGTCAACATACAAATGGCACCATATGAGGCTCTTTATGGTAGAAGGTGTAGATCACTCATAGGGTGGTTTGAGGTTGGTGAGGCATGATTGATAGGACCTGATCTAGTCCATCAAGCTATGGAAAAAGTGAAGGTTATCTAGGAGAGGCTCAAGATAGCTCAGAGCCGACAAAAGTCTTACACGGATGTTAAAAAAAGAGACTTGGAGTTTGAGGTAGGAGATTGAGTGTACTTGAAGGTATCTCCAATGCAGGAAGTTATGAGATTTGGGAAGAAGGGAAGCTCAGCCCACGATATGTTGGCCCTTACTAGATCTTGAGGAGAGTGGGTAGTGTTGCTTATGAGTTAGAGTTATCAGCGGAGTTGAGCACTATACACTATTGTTTCACATTTCAATGCTTAAGAAGTGCTTGGGAGATCTTTTCTGGTTGTCCCGGTTGAAAGTGTGGAAATTAAAGATAACTTGTCATATGAAGAGATCCCAGTACAGACATTAGACTGACAAGTTCGCAGTTGAGGACCAAAGAGATAGCTTCGGTAAAAGTATTATGGAGAAACCAGTTTGTGGAACAAGCCATATGGGAAGCAGAAAAAGACATGAAGGCCAAGTATCCACACTTGTTCGTTGGCCTAAATGAGGATCTTGAAGGTAAACTTTCGTATTTTCACCTTGAAGATTTATGTTTATTAAGTTAGGAAATCTTGTGGTTTGAGTTAGCTTTATTAGTTTCTTTATCATTCGAGGACGAATGATCCCAAGAGGAAGATATTGTAACACCTCATGAAATGACAAAAGTACCCCTAGAATTGACCTTATGCATAACGTGTCTTCCCTTGCTCCATTTGCAAATTCGAGATCGAATTTGTGATCAGTGTGAAAAATTGAATCGAAAAATGGTTTCGACTCAACAAAAACTCAAAAATGCGATTTATTTTTGTCCAACTGAGCTCAAAATAGTGGAATTTTCGCGCCCCTTCCAAGAAGCGGAGTGAACGCAAAACCACACTTTGATTTTTTAGAAGTTTCAATGAAACATGAAAATTCATGAAAATGTGTTAAAAAAACACTAGTGCGCGTCGCCCACTAGTGTATTATTTAAGTAATTAAATTAAATTTTAATCAATTAATTATTTAACTCCATTCCAAATTATTACTTTATTTGGTCGTAAACTATTAACAAATTTATATTATAAGTAATTAAATTGATTTTCTCATCTTTGTCTGTATATAATATATTAAACTATTGTATTAAATTAATAGTATTTATTTAATTTTGTGTAAATGAAAATTATACTTATGTCACGTCCAAAGTCCCGTTAGGGCGGACTGACACCCATTGCCGATGAGGATCGGGAGAACCAACCTGTATCTATGTGCTTTATATACATATTATAAGGGATTTATACATTTGACATGCCTTTAAGAAAATAAACAGTGATAACAAGCGAAAAGGAATTGCGTATGGCTAGGCCGTTGGGGCCACGGTGTTTAAAGTACGAGATAGGACCATACTTTAATTTACATTGTCTACAAAGACTCTAGATACGGAAAAGTGACTAATAAAGGTCGGGACAGGCCCAGCCTCGACTAACTGTACAATAAAAACATATAAGCTCTTAGACATGCAAAGCTCCGAAGCAACCTGGAGCATGGTAACAACAACTGGGAATCTTGTACTCCTACTAGGGAGATCTACTAGCACCTGTACCTGCAGCATGAAATGCAGGTCCCCTGTAAGGGACATCAGTACGAGATAATGTACTGAATATGTAGGCAGCAAATACTGTATATTAAGTAACAACTCAAATGAAACTATGCACTGGTGTAGAATAAGAGACCACCTTTAGTTATACTGTGAAATCATATACTTTATGTTCTTTATATTACTTTACCTTTACTATAAAATCTGTGCACAACATGTAATACAAATGACCAACTGATCAGTGGTGAAACTGTATCGGGATCGTCCCTGGTTAGATGATTCTTCCATCCCTCGGGCTACCACCCATCAATAAACAATATACTTTATCTTTCAATTACCTTTGAGATGTTTTTTTTGGTGGTCATAATGTTGGAGCTGTAGGACTGTAGATGTAATATGTGACATGTAGATAATCATACAAGATAATATGACAATGGAAAGAGTATATTACATAAATAATGAAATGCATATGAGATGAAATAACTCGTAAACATTATTTGGCAAAAAGAACCCATGTAACTTAGTATCCATGCATGTATGCAGATTCGAAGGTGACTATATATGGGAGCATATGAACATGTGCAAGAGTGTAGATACAGTTAATAGTTGTGTCGGAGTTGGTAAGTGCATTTATGTGCCAAGGAAGGATCTATGTTTCATGCCAACAATATGGAATCAAGTAGCCTCACAGACCTCGATGTACGACCTCGTTATTACCTCGAGATAACCTTCACTTCCTCCAAATATTTATCTACGACGTAGTAGGTGATAAAAATAGCATTAATAGCCGATAGATATACCTTGGCAGCCCAATCACATAAAAAAACAACACACGGCAGCAAGCGGGTATTTATAAACCCGAGCGTATTCTTTCAACCTTTCCGCACCTATCGTATTTAATAATACACATTCGTATATACACATCATGTGAAGCCTATTTTAGTGTCATAACAGTCTTACAACAGCCCACAAAGCACAACACATAACAATTCTACCCAACCTACAAATGGACAGCATAACGTTACACCCCTTTGCCCCATTTTGACATCGACAATTCCAAACCCGTCCCAACTTTAACCAAACTCTTCTTAACACACACATATATAAAAACAGCCTTGAACTAGTCTCAGGATAATAACAGATTAGTCATTAAGGACGTGAGGCAATAGCCTTTCATCCATCAGCCCACAAGTTCCAATCAATATTATACTTAAGATATAATAATAAAACTCATTTGTTAAATGAAACCAAAATCAGGGCAATAGCCTTAGGGTAATATCTTTAAATCAAACCATATTAATAACATCAACTTCTCTTCATAATATAGTCCACAAACCATAGAGAAGTCACTAAAACAAAAGGCAAGTATGCAGCAACTTTCTAAACACATGCTGTCCAAATTTTACAGCACAGACATACTAGCATATACTTCTAGTTTTTCATGAAGAAACTATACTAAATACATAACTATGATTACTTACCTTTTCCTTCAATATTGAGAGCCTCCTTAAGAACCCTAAAAGCTTCTTTTGGTTGCTTTACAAAGTCAAGAAAAGTTGAGAGAAAACTTGGAAAGCAATCTGATTTTTGTGTGTTCAAGTTTAAAAATGACTTGTGGGAGCTATTTTAAACCCTATTTAAAGGGGTCTTTGGCCGACTTACTAAGGATACTTTAGCCTTACATTACCAAGCTGGTGATGCAGCTCCTTGCCCCTTTCACTTGGGCCTTTTGGGGGTTAAAATTGATGGGCCTTTGCTGCCCATTTTTTAGCTTTCTTTTTTCTTAATTATTTGGGCCTAACTTACTAAAGAAATTATAATGGGATTGGGCCCTTTTTATATTCTTCTTCGTCTGAAAATAAAGTCCATTTACGCGGGAAACACAGACAAAAGTTACACCCTTAACACGGACTTCATTTATAAACGGACTTGGACAAACTCGTCGTCGGGTCTCGTCTCCGTTAGCTAGCAAATTTAAGCTAAGCAAGTAGGTGATTCACTTGCTAGCTTCTTGAGTCTTACAAGCACCTCAATTGTCACTTTGTTTAGGGCCGTGATCTCCTCAATTTAACACAAAACATGTATACACTCGATCCTCTTAATCGTTAGACATACATCTCGCTCTATAACATGAGATTCAAGCACTTTTAAAAAATTGGTGCTAATTTGACCAAACCATATTATGTTTCATTTGCACAAATAAGTAAGGGTATTTTGCTTTGATTGCATCCTCGGCCTCCCATTTAATTTCTTCTGCTTGCTGGTTTCTCCAAAGTACCATCATTGAAGCTATTTCTTTATTCTTAGCTTCTTAACTTGATGATCTAGAATAGCAACAGGTACCTCTTCATAGGTGAGATCTTCTGTAACCTGCACATCCTCAATAGAAGTGATATGGGATGGGTCACCTATGTATTTCCAAAGCATTGAGACATGAAAAGCTAGATGAACCATTGAAACCTCTTGGGGCAGCTGTAGTTCATATGCAACCTGCCCGAACCTCTTAATAATCTGATATGGCCCTATGTAGCGTGGCAGGGGGGACCACCACGATTTCTGTCTTCTCGAGAATCCATACATCCCTTCCGAGCTGACGAAATTAGTAATATTATCCGTGAACGTATTGAACAATATAATAAAGAAGTAAAGATTGTAAATACGGCTCAGTTTTCCTTTCTTACCAAATCTCATAACCCCTTTCATTGGATACACCTTTAAAAATACCCAATCCCTTATTGAGAATTAGCATCCGCATATGATTTGTGACGACTTTGGGCTATTTCTAGTCGCTTCTATATTACCTTAACTTTTTCCATAGCTTGTTGTACTAGATCTGGCCCAAGTAAGGTGGTTTCACCCACTTCAAACCATCCAATCGGCGACCTACATTTCCTTCCATACAAAGCTTCGTAAGGTGCCATCTCGATACTTGAGAGGTAGCTATTATTATAGGCAAATTCAATAAGTGGCGAATGGTCCACCCAACTACCTTTAAAGTCCAATGCACATGCTCGCAACATATCTTCAAGTGTCTGAATGGTACGTTTTGCTTGACCATCTATTTGAGGGTGGACTGCTGTACTCAAATTCAGTTGTGTCCCTAAACTCATTTGGAAGGACTTCCAAAACTTTGCAGTGAATTGGGCCCCCCAATCAGAGATAATAGAGATTCGGACTCCATGTAGCCTGACTATCTCTTTGAGGTATAACTTGGCATACTCTTCAGCTGTATAATCACTCCTGCTGGCAAGAAGTGTGCTGACTTTGTGAGTCTTTCAACTATTACCCATATGGAGTCAAACTTCTGAAATGAGCGAGGCAAACCAGTAACAAAATTCATATTGATCATATCCCACTTCCATGTTGGAAGCTCTATACATTGCATATAACCTCCTGGCTTTTGGTGTTCTACTTTCACTTGTTGGCAATTTGGACATTGAGCCACAAATTCTGTGAGGTCCTTTTTCATGCCTCCCCACAAAAACATTCCCTTCAGGTCATGGTACATCTTAGTTGATCCTGGATGGACGGAATATCAGGAATGATGAGCTTCTTCCATTATTCTTTTTCTTAATCTATTAATATCAGGCACACATAATCTATTTTGGCAGTAAAGATTTTGTGTAAGGTCAAAGCCCTTTATCATACCCTGACTCACTTTATCCTTAAGTTGTCATAGAACAGGATCTTCGAACTGTTTTTCTTTCACTTCTACTACTAATGAAGATGTTGTTGCATTATGTACAATAACCCCTTCCTTTGGAGCTTCAAGAAGGAGAACTCCCAAATTGGCTAGCTGACGCAAATCCTTAGCCACTCCTTGACTCACCACAGCTTGATCACTAGTATTCATGATTGCCTTACGACTCAGAGCATCGGCTACCACATTTGCTTTCCCCGGGTGGTATAGTATATCAACATCGTAATCCTTTATTAGCTCTAGCCATCTCCGCTATCTTAAGTTTAGGTCTTTCTTCTTAAAGATGTATTGCAGGCTCTTATGATCAATGTATATGTCAACATGAACCCCATACAAGTAGTGGTGCCATATTTTCAAAGCAAATACAACCGCTGCTAGCTCAAGATCATGAGTTGGGTAATTTTTCTCATGTGGTGTAGCTGTCTAGATGCATAAGCAATTACCCTACCTTGTTGTGTCAGTACACACCCTAAGCCAACTCCTGAAGCATCATAATACACTGTATACCCTTCGGTGCCTTCTGGAAGTACTGGCACAGGTGTAGAAGTTAGCTTATTTTTCAGCTCCTAGAAGCTCCTTTCGCATGCATCATTCCATTGGAACTTGGTTGCCTTATGTGTCAACTTTGTTAGAGGTGCAAAAATAGAAGAACAACCTTCAAAAAACCTCCAGTAATAACCTGTCAAACCTAGGAAGCTCTAAACTTCTGTGCGTGTTGTTGGTCTTGGCCAATCTTTCACATCCTCTATTTTTTGTGAATCAACCCTTATTCTCTCATCAGACACAATATGGCCCAAGAATGCCACTGATTTTAGCCAAAATTCACATTTAGAAAACTTGGCATATAAGTGTCGATCACGAAGAACTTGTAACACTTGTCATAAGTGATTTGCGTAATCCTCTTTTGATCTTGGATATACCAAAATGTCATCTATAAATACTATCACGAACATATCCAAGAATGGCTTAAACACCCTGTTCATCAAATCCATAAAAACCGCTGGTGCATTCGTTAGCCCAAATGACATAACAAGAAGTTCAAAGTGACCATATCATGTTCTGAAAGCAGTCTTAGGTATATCTTTCTCCTTCACCCTCACTTGGTGATAACCTAATCTCAAATCAATTTTCGAAAAATATTTGGCACCCTGTAACTGATCAAATAAATTGTCAATCCTGGGGAGGGGGTATTTATTCTTATTTGTCACCCCATTGAATTGTCAATAGTCGATACACATTCTCAAAGTGTCATCCCTTTTACATACAAATAACACTGGTGCACCCTAAGGGGACACACTAGGCCTTATAAAACCTTTCTCTAATAAGTCTTTTAAATGCTCTTTTAATTCGTGCAGTTCTGCCGGGGCTGTTCTAGATGGAGGGATACAAATAGGTTGAGTATCTGGAAGTAAGTCAATACCAAAATCTATTTCTCGTTCTGGAGGTAAGCCTGGAAGTTCTTCAGGGAACACATCAACAAATTCATTCACCAATAGAAATGATTGAAGGGTTGGTAATTCTGTCTCCATATCCCTCACTCTAACTAAATAATTTATATACCCCTTAGATATCATCTTTCTGGCCTTAAAATAAGAGATAAACTTACCCTTTGGCGTCCCAACATTGCCTTCCCATTGAAGAACTGCCTCATTTGGAAAGTGGAAGTGTACTTTCTTAGTTCGGCAATCTACGGCGGCATAGAAAGAAGCTAACCGATCCATACCCATTATAACATCAAATTCCACCATTTCTAGCTCAATAAGGTCAGCCAATGTGTTACGATCACAAACAGTTACCACACAGTCATAATAAATCCTTCTAGCCATAATAGATTCACCGATTAGTATGAACACCTCAAATAATATGTTCAATAGTTAGGGTGTTCTCTTAAGCTTCCCAGCAACTAGTGGAGTAATGTATGATAGTGTAGAACCAGGGTCAATTAATGCATATACACTATGTGAAAAGATGGATAATGTACCTGTGACCACATCAGGTGAAGCTTCTAAATTTTGCCGACTCCCCAGAGCAAGTGCGATTCTAGACTCTGCTAGAGCTAGCTGCCCCTCTAACACCTCTACCACGACCCGTAGGTGCTTGTTGACCCCTACCTATTGGATGAACGGACGATGATGATGCAACAGCTGAACCAGTAGATTGTGTTATATCACCTATGCGCCTCCTCGGTCAATCTCTTATCATATACCCTGGCACACCACACCAATAACAAGAGTCTGTCCCAACACGACATGTATCTGAATGAATTCTTCCACACTGTTTACAAGGCCATGTAGGAGTCATTTGCTAGCCTGCTGAATATCCCAGTGTCCGGGCACCTTGCCCTTCACTTCTTGGACCAAACTGATTTCTCCTAGACCCCTGAAGTTGCAGTGGAACACTGGCCGCAGAGTAGGAGGATGATGGCCTAGGTGGTCTATTAGAAAATCAAGGTCTAAACTCACCTTGGGATGTGTAAACTGCCCTGTAGATCTGACCCTTTTGGCCTGCCCCCTTCCAACTCTTGTGTCCTTCTTCTCTGCCTCTGATCCTCCAATTTCTGTGCAAAAGCCTACATCCTCGCTATGTCAATATCTTTATTCAAGGAAGCAATGGTGCAGTATCTGACCAGATACGTATCCAATCTATCCACATATTGATGAACTCTATCTGCCATAGTAGCAACTACATTAGGAGAATACCTTGCCTGGGAATTATATTGATGGCTATACTCCCTCAGGCTCATATTCCCTTGGTGGAGGTTCAAGAACTAATCTACACGGGCCTCTCGGATCTCTAATGGAAAATAATGGTCAAGAAATGCCTCTTTCAATTCTTTCCAGGTAGTAGGAGGTGCATCTATACCCTTAGATTGCTTCCAAGCTTCATACCACAATATAGCTACACCCTTCAACCTATATGTCGCTAACTCGACAGCTTCTGTACCACTCACATACATAACATCTAAAGTGTGCTGAACCTGATCAATAAACTCTTGGGGATCTTCATTAGGATCAGACCCAGTGAAGGATGGAGGGTCCAAATTAAGAAAATCACGTATCCTTGTGCCAATTGCCCTATTCGTACCACCTATACCCTTAACTAGACCTTCCTGTCTTTGACCTTGGCCAGCAACTATACGAGTCAATAGTTGGACTATATTTCTCAGTTCCTGCACAGTAGCATCAATAGGTGATTCTGGGGGAATTTCACTACTTTCGGGTTCATCAGGAGTTGGAGGAGTTGGAGATGTCTGTGACAGAGACTCCTCTTGAACCGCATTTCATTTTCTAACCTGACTGGGTATTCCAACCACCACTTCTACTCCCTTCCCTTTATCTTTGTTTTGCCTGATTTCTGGCATACTCGGTGTACAAAATAATTTAGGAATTAGACATAATGCACCAATTACACTTGGCTTTATGGCATGATCTAAAGAATGAAAAGAAAGTAACAACTCCTAAATGCCACGTAGCCTCCTGTTTATAAATACGGTGCACAACACATAGATAAACAAGACTCTACATAGACACGACTTTGTAAACTCCCTAGGATGACCCGCTTTGATACCACTTCTGTCACGCCCAAAGTCCCGTTAGGGCGGACTGGCACCTGTTGCCGATGAGGCTCGGGAGAACTAACCTATATCTATTGCTTTCTATACATATTATAAGGGATTTCTACATTTGACATGCCTTTAAGAAAATAAACAGTGATAACAAGCCAAAAGGAATCACATATGGCTAGGCCGTTGGGGCCACGGTGTTTAAAGTACGAGATAGGACCACACTTTAATTTACATAGTCTACAAAGCCTCTAGATACGAAAAAGTGACTGACAAAGGTCGAGACAAGCCCTGCCTCGACTAATGGTACAATAAAAACATATAAGCTCTTAGATATGCAAAGCTCCGAAGCAACCTGGAGCTTGGTAACAACAGCTAGGAATCTTGTACTCCTACTGGGGAGATCTACTAGCACCTGTACCTGCATGAAATGCAGGTCCCCCGTAAGGGACGTCAGTACGAGATAATGTACTGAATATGTAAGGCAGGAAATATTGTATATGAAGTAACAACTCAAATGAAACTATGCACT
>JAPFFP010000080.1:12441823-12452869 GCA_026153255.1 Solanum medicagineum
TTGTGATGCATCTAAAGTTGGAGTGGGTTGTGTGCTAATTCAGAGAAGAAAGGTGATAGCCTACGCTTCCAGACAACTTAAGATACATGAGAAGAACTATTTGACTCATGATCTCGAGTTGACAGTGGTGGTATTCACACTTAAGATTTGGCATCACTATTTGTATGGAGTGCATGTGGACGTGTTCACTGACCACAAGAGTTTGCAATGCGTATTCATTTGGAAGGAGTTCAACCTGCGGTAGAGGAGATGGTTGGAGTTGCTCAAGGATTATGATATGAGTATCCTCTACCACCCAGGTAAAGCTAACGTAGTTGCTGATGCTCTTAACAGGTTGTCTATGGGTAGCACTGCCCATGTGGAGGAAGGGAAGAATGAATTGGCCAAGGAAGTTCATACATTGGCTTGACTAGGAGTGCATCTCGAGGAGAACAATGAAGGCGGGGTCAATATTCAGAACAGGTCTACTTCATCTTTAGTGTCAGAAGTGAAGGAAAAGCAAGACAAAGACCCTGTCCTATTCTAATTGAAAAGAGCAGTTCACAAGCAAAAGGTGATGGTTTTCTCCAAAGGGGGAGATGGGGTGTTGAGATATCAGGGTAGATTGTGTGTTCACAACGTGGATGGTGTCCGAGGAAGAATCATGGCCGAAGCTCACAACTCCAGATATTCTATCCATCCTAGTTCCACCAAGATGTACCACGACTTGAGAGAAGTCTATTGATGGAATGGAATGAAGAAGGATGTTGCTGAATTTTTTTCTAAGTGCCCCAATTATCAACAGGTCAAGGTCGAACATCAAAGACCGTGTGGATTGGCTTAGAATTTCAAAATTCCTGAGTGGAAATGGGAGATGATCAACATGGATTTCATTACTGGTTTACTAAGGTCCCGAAAGCAACATGATTTGATATGTGTGATAGTGGATAGGATAACTAAATCAACACACTTCTTGGCAATCAAGACAACTAATATAGCTGAGGAATATGCCCGGTTATACATTCGTGAGATTGTGAGGTTGCATGGGGTTCCCTTTTCCATCATATCGGACAGAGGATCTCAATTCACCTCCCACTTTTGGAGATCCTTTTAGAAGGGATTGGGTACGAAAGTGAATCTGAGCACAACCTTCCATACTCAGACAGATGGACAGGCGGAGCGCATCATTCAGACTTTGGAGGATATATTGAGAGCTTGTGTCATTGACTTCAAGAGGAATTGGGATGATCATTTGTCACTGATTGAATTTGCATACAACAATAGTTACCATGCTAGTATCCAGATGGCCCCTTATGAAGCTTTGTATGGGAGCAGATGTAGATCACCGATTGGGTGGTTTGAGGTTGGTGAAACTTAATTTATTGGACCTGATCTTATCCACCAGCCCATGGAGAAGGTGAAGGTCATTCGAGAGAGGTTGAGGGCTGCACAGAGTCGTCAAAAGTCTTACACTGACGTAAGGAGAAGTGACTTGGAGTTTGAGGTGGATGATTGGGTATACCTGAAGGTGTCACCCATGAAGGGTGTCATGAAGTTCGGTAAGAAGGGGAAGTTGAGTCCACTATATATCGGACCCTGTCAGATTGTGAGTAGGATTGGGAAGGTCGTTTATGAGTTAGACTTGCCTTCCGAGCTAGACGGGATCTATCTAGTATTCCATGTTTCGATACTGAAGAAGTGTTTGGGAGATCCTGCTTTGGCAATCCCTATTGAGAGTATGGGAGTAAAGGATATTTTATCCTATGAGGAAATTCCAGTCAAAATTCTTAACTGTCAGGTTCGCTAGCTAAGGAATAAAGAGATAGCCTCCGTCAAAATTTTATGGAGGAACCAATTTGTTGAGGAAGCCATATGGGACCCTGAGGAAGCTATGAAATGCGAAAATATAATCGAAATGAATGTTCAATTTAATGAAATCCACCTAAAACCTGGTTGTCACGTGCACAAGCTTCTAATGTATTACAACAGATTCGAAAGAAAACACAAGTATCAAATGATATTGTCTCTGGAATAGAACATAAATCATAAACAGGAGTAAGAAGTCAACTGGGATGGCAAACAGCTACGTCTCACAACCTCTGCAGAAAGCCATAGACAAGGAAGAGTAAATAGTATCACGACGATCCGGGCTCGTAACCTACAAAAAATATTGTAGTAAGGGGTGAGTACCAAACACGTGGTACCTAGCAAGTGAACTAATAAACACAAAGTTAAGTAATATAGAATACCGGTACCCCCAACACTACAACCTAATTCATAACCTTCACAATTACACCATCCGAAAATTTTATGATCAAAGCCTATGATAGTATAATCCTCATTTATCCCATTTTCAAGTCATAGGGAAAAATTCTATAATTTATCAAGTCCTCACTAATTCATCAAGTGTCATTAAATCAATATCAAACTAATCACATAAGGACATAAACAAGTCAATGATATAATGAATAATCAATCTCAAAAGCACTCCATATAATCATAACAAGCTAGAGCATTATGGGATGAAGATGAATGCCACGTGATGTAATGCAATGCAATGCAATGTCACGTAGAATGATGCATGTCTGTCCTACGATACACATCCGCTGATCATAAACATGCCTCAGTCAGAACCCATGGGGGCCACACATGGACCATGTATCCGCAGGAACCATTTCCCTTCGGCAATTTTTATTTCATATCTAGTCGGAACCATTTCCCTTCAACTTTTCTTTTCTTTTCTTTTTCACTAGCCGAAACCATTCCCCTTCGGCTTTTCGTTTTCTTTTCTTGGATCCTCTAGCAAACACATAGTAAATGCACAATAATCATATTCATGACAATAAAATATGCAAGATGCCCATACAAATTCATATATCTCAAAATCAAGAATGGGTAGCTCAATACCATAAATGTTATCATATCCTCAATCGCAATACCATTACAACCTTAACAACATTCACATCTAAAAGTAAGTATCACTTCGATATCAATAACAAATAATCACTATTTCATACATAATAAACCTCCCCCATTAATTCACAAGTCAAATTTCAAAATAGGATAATTACCAAATTCGAAATATTTCAATCAAAGCCTACATAAATCATTCTCACACTTCACATAAGAAGCACAAGATTCTATATACTTAACAAAGGTTAAGAAATTCACTTGCCTTAGACAAAGACAATCAATCAAGCACTTGAGCCTTCCCCTTCCGAATGGAATCCGTAGCACCACAATCTAGTTAAATAAATTACCAAAATAAGATTTCAAAACCACTAATACTCATATTGCTATATGTCTAGTTTAGACCCAAAAACTCCCCCAATTCTATAATTTAAGATCCTATATTTCAAGCCTAGGGTTAAGTCTTAATTTACTCAAATAATATAAAAATGATAGCATTTATATAATATATGACATATCTAACATTTAGTCACGTATACCAATACATCAAAACTTAAATCACAAGGTGACAATTAAAAGAACAAATTAAAATAAAATTAATAAGAACTAATATGGCACAAGAACCTAGTTGCTTAACACCCACAATTTCAACAATAAGGTTTTGAACTTTTCTCTGCCACTTACACACACACTGACTTTCAAACAACATATACATTATTTAATCTATGCACCCTCATGGTTTATTATTAATTATTAGAACAATATATAACATATAATAGGAAGGAAAGAGAATACTGCAAATCTGCCACTTACTTTCTATGACTACTTTCATATATTAAATTCCACCCACTTAACAATATAACAATAATTTTCATTACATATACATCTATCCTACTCGACCATTGTTTCTCAATTCTCATTAGCTATGGATATCATAGGGTAATAGTTTACCTGGACGCCAACGTCGACGGGCCTTCTGCAGGTAAGTTTCGTATCCTCTTTCTTTTCCTAGGTTTTTCTTATGAAGTAATTAAGTACTAAATTTATAACCCTACTATTTATTTTAATTTATATAGAATAAGTAGTATAGAAATTTAACTAAATTATCACTTTAACCCCTAGACTAATTTAATTATCTAAAGTTACCCTTAAGCTAGATAACAAAAGTTATCAAATAGTTCAAATCACCCTTTTAAAATATTTCAAGATAAATATTGTATGAAATCAAAAGGACTAATTCTCAAAATAACCTAACGGGTCATTACATATTCGTTCCAAATGATGATGATATCAAAGGTAATGTCCCCATCCTAAATGAAATTAAAGTTCCATTCTCAATATGATGTGTTGATTCTGATTCTTGATGTCCAAGATAGATATGTAGAAAGTGATTGATAGTTAAGGGTTCAAGAGTCCTCAAGTGAGGAGTGAGATGAGTTTTGAGTCCACTCGTGCATTTATTCTACCTTTACTCATCATTCAAGGATGAATGTTCCCAAGGGGGAGATGATGTAACACCTTGGATCATTACTTATTCCCTGAATAAATAGAATGACTAAAAATTCAAAAAACGTTTTGCTTTTGGTCACGGTTTTCATAAATTTTACATAAGATGAAAGCTCTTTTCATCATCAGAAACAATCGAAATGCCCCTAGAATGGAATCATGCTCATAATGTGTCTTCTAAAGCTCGGACGGAAAACTCGATACCAGATTTTCAATCAACACGAAACTTGGGTGGGAAAGTGGTCTCGATCCGATTTTAGAGCAACGGGATCAAAAAATAATTTTTCAATCCAAAAATCGAGACAATGAGGGTAAGTGTTAGGGCCACGACATGGATCTGCCACGGACCCTCACTTATATTATTTTTAATTTTTTCGACGGGGACTAGATTCCGAAAATACACAGGTGCACGACAGGTCCATGTCATAGACCTGTTGGCCCGACCTGTTCCACCGAAGTTCAAAATTTTTTAATCTTTTGAAAGGCATTTCAGACTTTTCCCCACCCCTTCTAGACTTAATCCATGACCAATACAAGTCATTTTTAGCCTAAAAGAGTTTCTAAAACCAACTCTAGAGTCCCTTACGCAAAAACTAAGAAGAGACCTTGAGTGAAGAAGAGGAGAAAGAGCTAGGTTTCAAAGGATTGAGACTAATTTCTTGAGAAATTGATTGCCAAACTCCCTACCAGGTATGTAAAGGCTACCCAGAACATGAAATTATTCTTTCATGTGCCCCATTGAGTGAATTTGTCTGATAGTTGAAGGTGATGAGTCTTGTCCGTGAAATTCTTGAATGTTATCTTGAAAACTATCTTTAGTTTCTATATATTTTCTGAAATTGATGATTGATAAGTCATGAAAATATAACTTTTATGATGTTTAATACATAAGATTATTGTCGGTTCTTAAGTGCATTTGTTAGTTTAATATGCGTTTTATGTTTGTTTTGTAGGAAAAGGAGGATTTCATGGAATTATGGACGTCAGACTGATTTGGAGCTAAAATTGGCTAATCTTGAAAGAGCACTGCTGGTGTATGATTTGGACACACCACATGATACTTGCACGTGGCTGGAAAGCAAAGCAAAATAGCAACACAGCAGCGACAAAGGTTAAAACAAAAACGTCACAAGCTAACCTAGAAAATGATCAAAGAGGCGTTGTTAATGTAGTGCTGGGAAGTTCTTACTGCCCCTAACCATTAGTGTAACTCATTTGATGGTGCAAATGTTGGTGAGTCAGTGCTGGGAGTTT
The DNA here is from genome assembly GCA_026153255.1 of Solanum medicagineum. Classification (NCBI taxonomy): domain Eukaryota; kingdom Viridiplantae; phylum Streptophyta; class Magnoliopsida; order Solanales; family Solanaceae; genus Solanum; species Solanum medicagineum. The sequence goes on from JAPFFP010000080.1 coordinate 12,447,473, forward strand.
CCAAGTGTGCTGGAGACAAGATGGAACAAAAAGTAGCAAGGAAGCACTCCACGAGTTAGTTCACGACTCGTGGAGTTCTTGACGGGTCATGAAACTACCCGTCCAGGTGAAGGCTTCAACTTACATCATCAAAGGCTACTCCATGATCCCTTGCACAACTCATGGTACACTCGACGAGCTGTGAAGGTGCTCACAAAAAGCACCAGGGCAACAACACAGTGAAACTTGCAAAGGCAAACACCAAGGACACCTTTCACGACTCGTCTAAGCCTTCACAAGTCGTGAAGGTGTGCGTGAAGAGGCGATGATTTCTTTGCATGAAGTGAAGGACCGGGGGAGGCCAAACTTAACGTACAAATCTCAATGAGTTGTGGTGAAGTTCGTACACCTATAACAACTGGAAATCCAAGTCCAATTAGGAACTTTTCCTACTTAATTTAGGCATACTTTTCCTACTCATTTTAGGATTTTTTAAGACTATAAATAGAGCTAGGTTTTATTTCTTTGAGGGGACCGGTACCCCACGGCTTGGGGGGGACTGCTTCTTCACGTTTTAAACATTAATTTTATAGATTTCTTGTCTTTAAAAACGTGGCTGGACAGTAGCTAATTTCCTGAACGTGAGTTGTGAGTTTTTTAATTTTGGTTTGGAGTTTTAATTCTTGTTTTGCTTCTCGTTTTGCATGTGGATTAAGAATTGATCTCCTCTTCCTTGTAAGTAATTTTAACATGAATTATATCACGATTTACGTTTCAATTCTTGCAAGTTCGATAATCTAAACTCACAACTAGGGTTGTGGGAATCATGACAACTCAATGAGATAGACAAATTTGAGATAAATACCAGGATTGATTATCGTATACCATAGTATTCTTCACTTTAACTTCTTCCTTAACGAGTCGACGCATTGGGGTAAGCCTGTATTCATTACATGCCCGAAAGGGATGTAGTGATTAGGAAAAGTGTTCTACGATAGAGATTCGGGGTTTGTAACCTAGTCTAAGTACTTGAGACCAAAATGTGAGAGTATTCTTGGGTCTATAACAAGGTTAGTAAGTATACATTCTGAGACCGAAAGGTGAATTAGGTGTTACATAACTTGTTTAATTTTGTATACACAATCATGAACGAGTTTACTAAATGAATTTGGTTATCGCATTGGGCTTTATGGGGACCGTAACCCTAGTTATCATCAGTCTATCTAAGCTTTAGTTTATTTTTCGCATTTGTACTCTTAGTTAGGATCTGAATTCAAAACCCCCTATTTTTACATTTCCGTATTATTTGTTTCTGGACATAGAACCAACAACCGAAGTAGGATCACTAGTAGAGTCATTTCAACCTATTCCCTAAGGAATTGACCCTGACTCTTAGTTGGGAAATATATTGCTAATGATCGTCCATATTCTTTAAAAAAGGAGTTTGTTTGAATGTTATAAAAAATGGCGTCGTTTCCGGGGAATATGGTTTTGAAATAATCTACTAATTTCCTACTTAGGTTATGGTTCTATTTTCTAGTTTTACTATTTGTTTTTGTTTTGGGTTCTACAGGGAGCAGGTTTGTGCAAACTAAGATGACATCTAAAGCAGTGTGTGGTGATAGGAGTGCTCTCTCGAATAAGCCTTTTACTAGTATTGGTTCTTGCAGGGAATTAATAGATCTATTGGGAGGTTTGCATGACACTATAGAATATTCGATGATACATTTTCCAAAAGTAAGAATTGATCTAATTTATGAGGTTGAGATATTTGGCTTATATATTGATGATTTAGATGTTTCATTGATCGCGAAGGCTGATGCTTTTGATGCCCAACAAGCTAGTTACAAATTGTCTGAGGAAGAAAAGATGATTATGAACCAACTTGAAAAGTTGAAACTTGAGAACCAACTACTTGATTATATTGTTATGAATGTTGTCCCCGTTGAGAAGAGTACACTAGAGTTACGTGAGGGAGTGGATAATACTTTTAATAACTCTAGTGCGTGTAAAAATAAGGGTATGAATAATGATAACAATGCAATTCATGAGTTAGGACTTTTTGGACCTCATTCCAATCATTTTTCTACCCTATGTTTAGATGATGAGATATTAATCAAATTATCTGAGCATAAGGAAGAATATGAAGAGGAACAATATGTCTATATTTTTGAATTTGTTGGACCAAAGTCGAAAAAGTATATTCCTCAGTTAAAGGCCAAAAATTACAAGGTACGATCTCTTTTATTTGATCTTTTTATTTTTATATCACCACCTTTGGAGCATAGTAGAAAATTGGAAAAGAAGCTAGGGGTGCAATTCATAAGTTCAAAGTAGAGGAAAAAGTGGAAGGCCACATGATGATACTTGATGTAGTCTGAGTAATGAGGTACATTCCTACTGACGCCTAAGGCATCGTAGGTATGATCACTTCCCTTGTTTTATACATTAGTTTGACATACATTGGGGACAATGCATAAATTTTGGTGTGGAATGGGGCATCCTGAACCCTGAGGAGTTTTTCTTGTCATGTTTCTTTTCTCTGAAGGTATATTATCTAGTAGAAATGGCATGTTTAGGTTATTTTGTTTGTGTAAATATGAGTGTTTATAGGAGTCTACAACAACCCATAATTTGTAAGAAAAAAATGCCCCGATTTAAAAAATTTCAAAAGCTTGTAGGTGCATGTATCCTATCCTGACTAACTTGTTTGATCCTTGTAAAACATTGTATACATTGTCTAGTTGGCATCTTGATGAATGAAGCATGACATTGTTGGTTAGTACTGAATAGTGTAGGAGATGTGTTGTGTGTGGTGAGCTTATTTGTTTAAATTCTATTAATGCACTTGTAAGCTAGAACTTGCCCTGTTAGTCACACTAAAATAATTGAATGACTGGATTGGGATAGGATCTTAGGTCATTTTTGTTGTGAAGCCACTTAGTCTAAATTTGACCAACCAAATGAAATTGTTCCGATTGAACCAAAAGTTGAGTCTGAATAGACCTTTTCTTTGTAATCACCCTACTCACCTTCCTTATCTATCTGCAGATCTTTACTTTGGCCCTGGTCTCTCCAAGAACATTGTGAATGTCAACCCAGGCCAAACGCCTAAGTTGAGGGTGCTTTATGCTGGCCCTGTCTTCTAAAAGACATTGTGCACCTCAACTCAAGAAAAAGCCTAAGTTGAGGGTGGCTACTGTAAACAAAAAAATTATGGAAAAGTTAATGTATGAAAAGAGTTAAGTAACGAGCGAAAAAGAAAAGTTTAAGGTGTGACCATGAGTAAAACAAAATAGCGAAAAAGAAAAGAAAGAAAAAGAATGAATGAAAATGGAAATCACTCCCAACGGCAAAGAAAGTTGGAAAAATAGGGGCAATAAGTGTTTGGGGGGTCAAAACTGGATGTCTAAGCCAAAGTAGTGTCTTGGAGGGGCAAATTAGTCACTTTGATCCTAAATGTACCTCACCCTAGCCCAAGCCTACATTACAAGCCACAAAAGTCCTAAGTGATCCTAAAAAGGTCATTCGAGAGTCAAAGTGGTGAATAAGGGCAAACATATGGTCTATACTTGTGTATTAGTTGAACATCCTTCTTGAGCATGAGTGACTACATTTCATTATCTATTTTTGCATTTATTTACTGTATGTAAGACTTCTTTGTAGTCAGGGCACTATCCTTGCACTTTTTGGTTGCTAATACAACTTGTTCTTCTTTGTTCTTGAGCCTACTCGGGCCCACTAGATATAGTATAATGCGTAACTTGGTCTATGTGGGTCTAGTTGGGTGTAAGTACACTTTAAGCATACCTTTTGGGCATGAGTTTGATGATTGAGGGGTTGCTATACACTTCATGTTAAGCACTTGTATTTGTGCGTCGTTATGTTTTGTCTTTGGTCATCGCTTGAGAACAAGCAATGATTCTAAGTTGAGGATGTTAATAAGTCATGAAAATATGACTTTTACAATGCTTAATACATAGGATTATTGTCATTTCTTAAGCGCATTTGTTAGTTTAATATGCGTTTTATGTTTGTTTCGTAGGTAAAGGAGGATTTCATGGAATTATGGACGTCATACTGATTTGGAGCTAAAATTGCTAAATCGTGGAAGAGCACTACTGGTGAATGATCAGGACACACCACATGACTCCTGTATATGGCTAGATCAGGACACACCACATGACTCCTGTATATGGCTAAAAAGCAAAGCAAAATAGCAACACAACAGCAACAAAAGTTAAAACAAAAACGTCACAAGCTATCTCGGAAAATGATCAAAGAGGCATTGTTAATGTTGTGTTGGGAAGTTCTTACTACCCTTGAACCACTAGTTTAACTCATTTTATGGTGCAAATGTTGGTGAGTCAGTGCTGGGAGTTTCCAAGCATGCTGGAGACAAGATGGAACAAAAAGGAGCAAGGAAGCACTCCACGAGGTGGTTCACGACCCTTGGAGTTCTTGACGGGTCGTGAAACTGCCTGTCCAGGTGAAGGCTTCAACTTACATCATCAAGGGCTGCTCCATGATCCCTTGCACGACTCGTGGTGCACTCCACGAGTTGTGAAGGTGCTCGTGGAAAGCTCCATGACAGCAACACAGTGAAACTTGCAAAGGCAAACACCAAGGACACCTTTCACGACTCGTCTAAGCCTTCACTAGTCGTGAAGGTGTGCGTGAAGAGGGGATGATTTTGGGCAGTTTTTGCATGAAGTAAAGGATCACGGGAGGCCAAACTGAATGTACAAATAACCACAAGTTGTGGTGAAGGTCGTACACCTGCAGCGACCAAAAATCCAAGTCCAATTAGGACTCTTTTACTACTTAATTTAGGCTTACTTTTTCTACTCATTTTAGGATTGTTTTAAGACTATAAATAGAGCTAGGTTTTATTTCTTTGAGGGGACCGGTACCCACAACTTGGGGGCTGCTTCTTCACGCTTTAAACATTAATTTTATAGATTTCTTGTCTTCAAAAACGTGGCTGGACAATAGCTAATTTCCTGAACGTGAGTTGTGAGTTTTTTATTATCGTTTGGAGTTTTTAATTCTTTTTTGATTCTCATTTAGCATGTTAATTAAGAATTGATCTCTTCTCCCTTGTAAGTAATTTTGACATGAATTATATCATGATTTATGTTTCAATTCTTGCAAGTTCGATAATCTAGACCCACAACTAGGGTTGTGGGAACCATGACAACTCAAGGAGATAGACACATTTGAGATGAATACCAGGATTGATTATCGTATATACTGTAGTATTCTTCACTTTAACTTCTTCCTTGATGAGTCGACGCATTGGGGTAAGCCTGTATTCATTACATGCCGGAAAGGGATGCAGTGATTAGGAAAAGAGTTATATGACAGAGATTCGGGGTTTTTAACCTAGTCTAAGTGCTTGAGACCGAAAGGTGAGAG
>JAPFFP010000080.1:12452969-12464328 GCA_026153255.1 Solanum medicagineum
TCCGACTTCAATAAAAAAAATTCACTTTTCCATTGCTCCAAAACTTAATAATTACCCACCGCAATGTATTTTCCTTACTTTACCCAATAATTGTACAAATTTCCAAATTTACGTTCTACCCCACTTACTTTAATTTATGGGGTCTAACATACACCCACGTACAACTGCCCTTGTTCTGATGATGTGGAGAGCTGGACTCTGTAATGGTTCTGACAGATCCTGCGATTTTTTGTTGGCATTATTATTGTGCACGAGTATACCTTTTAGACTTTTGGGGGGCCAATTGGCATACAAGCATAGATACTAGGGCCTTGTACCCGCGTGCAACACTATGCCTTAGGTGGGGGGTAGTTGTGGTATGAGCTTACGCAGTTTTCGTCAGTGGTATCGATGTTTATCTCTTGGGTTAGTTCAGGTTATCGTGTTCATCACTTGGGTTGGTTCAGTTATCATTGATCATCTCTTTGGTTGGCTTAGTAGCGGTTTGAGGGTTTCCAGACATGCCTATGCCTTGATCTGAGTTTGTTTTGCTACACTACTGTATTTCTCGTTATATTTAGGTTGTTATATATTTACTATTTCACTCGGTTGGCCAATGATACCTACTGGGTTCCTTTTTTGGTACTCACCCCTACTTATGCATCTTCTCATGGTGTAGGTCTAAGTACGGGCCGTGATAGCTTAGTTGGGGAACTTCGGGAGTGCTTAGGAGATTTTTGGTGAGCGTCAGCAGTTCTGGTTTCTTCACGGTCTCCTTCCTATTGGTGGCCATCTTTTGTATAAAAACACTGGCCTTGTATAGTAGTGTTATATATTTGTAGAGGCACTTTGATTTTCTATATTATTATGATTATTGATATATGTATAGCATATGTCCTTGTATTGTAGCTCTGGATAATTGACTTCCAAGTTTTGGGTAGGTTTTGGCGTATATATTATTGTTATATTGATTTAGTTTAGGCTAGAGATGTGGGACAGGTACCCTTAGGTTGGGGACTGGCGTACCTATAGGTGGGACCAAGCAGGCGTCATCATGACCGGGACCGGGTCATGAGAGAGAGGGAAAGCTATGTCTTTAAAAGTCTAATGTTACCACCTAAGAGTGTGATTTGAGGTCTTATATACCATAAGTAGAATTGAGTCATCCTAGAGCTAAAAGGACAACAACGGAAGGAAAGGACGAGATAGTGAGAGTGAGGGTAAATTGAGGCTTGTAACTAGGGCTATTATCAATTAGGTAAGTAATAGGGTGATGAGTCGATTACCATAAGTTTTGACAAAAGAGTTGTAAGTACCCTATGATTTCATGATGAGGTATAGAGAAACTGCTCTTGTTAGAAATTTTTAGAGCGTGCTCAATCTAGAAAGAGGTTTATGTTGACGTGATATAGTATTTGTAGTACTGAGGGAGAAGTATAGATGTCGAGTAGGGGAACAGAGTATGTCCAAGGTGATAGATCTAGAACTAGGCTTATGATTTTGAAGAGTGATCTCCATGAGAGTCATAGAGTTATGAGCTTAGTAAGATAAGAAGATATACTGAATGGGTGAGTGGTACTTGAGTTGTGAGGAGGGGATATGTTGATTAAGTATTCACTATAAGATTTTAATGGGCCTATGTTCCAAAATTTTACCTTATAGTTCTAAGTCGATATGGTATGAGAGAAGTGTGTGTGATGCATATATTAGTACTAAATCCTAAGCTTGAATTTCGAGGAGTAGTGTAAAAGAGGGGTAGCATTGTGACAGTGATAGTGTTAGTTAGAGATTTGCTCTAAGAGTCTTGCCATAGTGTATGTTTGAGATGAAGACGTTGATTTGTAAGGAAGGTGATGCTATTGGTCGGGTACAAGTGCCCCTTAGGTAGGAGTAGTGAATTTCAAATAACTCATTACATAAGAGTAGACTTAAGATGTGTATCCATGATAATGTAAAGTTGTGTAAAGCTCTAAGTTATGACTGCTATAAGAATCTAGATAGTAGTTTTGGGTTGTCAATATGGAGTATGCTGATATAAGCATTCTTTGTCATCCTGCGTAATTAAGTCGATTGGGGCTTATAGATAGATGATGCTGAGCTTTCCATTATGGTCTAAGTTTTATAAAATTAAATTTATGGGAGCGCAGAAGTTGAGTGCTAGCAGGCAAAAAGAAGAGGTTAGATTGTAAAAGCTGTGGAAAGCGGTTATGTATGCCAATAAGAGCAACAAATATAGAAAGATTTCCATAGAGACAGGAGGAATCTAAGAGTGGTATCTTCGAAAAAAGTCTTAGTTGCTATTATATATATGCGACTATAGCACAATAGACGAGTTTAAGATGTTCTAGTAGATAGTGATTCCCTTACCGAGTGGAGATATGTACTTATAACTTAGAAAAGGGAATTGATTCGCAAACTTAGAGAGATGACTTTGAGATAAGGGGAAGATGATGAAGTGATAAAATAAACTAGATCCTGAGTTTTCGATAGTAATGGGCTGATCTAGATGAGACATCAATTCTTTTCCATCTCATATATTCCGTATACTTCAGTTGAGGTGATACTTCATCCCCGTCTAGTGTATGACTATCATGCCCATGGCTTAGTCCCATGCACCACACATTGATTCCTGTTCATGTTGAGTTTCGAGGATGAGAAGCGATAACTTCATTCAACAATTTTGATCTTACCTCATCGATCTAAGAGCATGCCCATGGCCTAGTCCCATGCACCACACATTGATTCCTGTTCATGTTGAGTTTCGAGGATGAGAAGCAATAACTTCATCCAAAATTTTGAGCTTACCTCATGGATCTAAGAGCTTCCAACACTATGTTGAATGAGATGTGACTTGAGCTTTACACTATGTACAGTTATGTGAACTCAGAATAAGTCCTGAAAGACGAGGGAGATCGTACTTCATTATGAATGTTCTAAAATATGATTTCTTGATTGGACCATGTTAATGATCTTTCATTCCAAGTTCTTGCGGCGATCCTTCTTTTCAGTCGTGATAGAAATGTTGATTATAGTAAAGAAATTACGGTTGGTGAAAGAGAATGAGTGTTCTTGATTCTGATAATGATGTGGTACTGTTTCTTTTTAAGGTTATAGACGTGAAAGAGGAGTTAGAAAAATCTTAATGTGTGTGATAAATTGGTAAAAGAATATTAGTGTCTCTCTTGATAAGAATTCATGAGATTGAGTGTGTGGATGTGCTATGGTAGGGTTGAAGATTCTCAAGTAATGTTGACCTTAAAGAGGCCATAAAATGGTTAGAGTGATAGGCTTGAATGTGTGGTTGCCATTATGTGAGTGTATTAAAGTGACGAGAATGAACAATATTATCTAAGTAAAGGTCACTATGGAGATATGGAACATAGATTTCGAGGGGTTAGATTGGTATAAGCATAATCATCTTAGGACTAGCATCTTGGAACTTAGAGTTAACATGAAAGGAATAAGAAGATGTGGTTAGGCATAGATTTGAATATAAGCTATAAACTTAAATTGATGGAGTGTACTGCCATGAAATGGAGCATAGTTGAGATGAGGTGCTAAGCTTGAGAGTTATCTATAGTCTTATATATCACGATGGTCTCATTCTCGATTAGAGTTGACGACTTCCTTCCTGAATTTGAACAACTGATTGTCGAGGTGTTTAAATGATTCAAATTGATTGAGTTCTGATATTCAATTCGTGCCTAATAATGACAATGCCTAATGAAGGTCTTTACTCCTGATCTGAACTAATTGGTCTATTCGAAGTTCGATTTGTGACTGTCCAAGTTGGTTGATAGGTATGATGGTGATTTGTTGATTGATTAAGTCTTGATTGTTATTTGTGTCTCGAGTCCATCTCTAATTTCTCTTTATTCGAGGACGAACGATTTCAAAGTAGAGATAACGTAACACCTAATAAAATTTTCAAAATACCCCTAGATGAGAGAATGCTTGCATAATGCGTCTTTCAAAATTTTTTCAGCAAATTCGAGGCCAGAATTGTGATTAGCATGAAAATTACGTAAACAAATGGTCTTGGATGAATTTTAGAGCAACTAAATAGAAAGAGCATTTTTTGAGGCAAAACGCAATTTCAAAAAAGTGCGCTACATGTCTGCGTCAAGGACTTGCACTTAAGTTTGGTCTCATTATTTCTACGGGATTAGAAAATTGACCAGAAAATGATTTACGTAAAATCACATATAAAATACATACCATTTATGTGTTATTTTGTGGAAAAATCATTTCTGAAAGTGTTTTAAGTTTTTCATCAAAAAAATGAACTAAAGCATGATAAGTCCGCGTCACGGACTTACTCCATCGCGATACTTGATGATTAGTTTTAAAAACAAGAGCATTCGAGTCCTTTCCCCATCCATCCTAGACTAAAACCCTGTCATTTTCAACCCCATAGCAATTCCTATGCGTGAATTTTCGATCATTTATGCTAATTTATCTTCAAACAAGGGCTAAGGAGAAAAGAGTCGACTAGGATTCAAGAGATTCAAAGCTAATGTTTGTTGTTTGGTTTTCCATTCTTCATTTCAGGTATGTAAGGCTAAACTAAAACATGAGAATGTTCTTCCATATGCCCCTATAATAGAGAGATTGTGAAAGTGTTGACCTCTATACATGCTTTTCATGAATGTTTTCTTATAAATTCTATATGCTACCTATTTTCATATGTTGATAATCATCATAAACTTGATTTTATTGATTAAATACTTTTCATGAGTTATTCCAAGAAAACCCTACATGTTATTTTCATAAAAAATTGCATGAATGAACCTAGGGATTGAGTCTAGACCCTTGATTTGAAATGTTGATTGTGATTGGGATGTGAGCATGATGATAAATTGATAGAACTTGATGGTCCACTACTAAAAAATTGTCAAAAAATGACGCAAAAAAGTGACGGATTGCGTCACAGACTTTTCTGTCACTTTATTAAAAGTGGCGGACATCGTTGCTAAGCAACGCAATCCGTCGCCTAAAAAAAATTTTTAAGAAAGCGATAGACGACCATCGCTTTTATTTTTTATTATATTTTTTTCTTTTTGCGACGAACTCCGTCGCAAATATTAAAAAATTTATTTTTTAAAATAAATAAAAATCAAAAAAGCGACGGACTTCTGTCGCTTTTCTGGGTTTTTAAAATAAAAATTTTCAGAAAAGCGACGGACTTCTGTCGCTTTTCTGGGTTTTTAAAATAAAAATTTTCAGAAAAGCGACAGACTAAGCGACGCCGTTCGTCGCTTTTCTGGAAAATTTTAAAAATAAAATTGTCTTAAAGTGATGGACTAAGCGACCCTGTTCGTCGCTTTTCTGCAATTTTTTACAGCAAAAACCTATAATTTCTGCTACCTACCTGCATTAAAATTCAAAATACACAATATTCCAAAACATATTCAATATACCAATACAACACAATCAACAACAGCTAAATCATTCAAAATATGTCTTAATAAACACAATTAAACATAAAGCACATAGAGATTCATAATTTACAATGTTTTAAATTGTTTCAAAGTTCAACAAAAATTCTAAATTGTCCAAAACTAAAATAGAAGGGAACTAAGGGCTATTTTCTACAAAATCATCTGTATATATGTCGTTCACAACCTTAATTAATTAGTTCCAGTATATATATCGTTCTTAAGTATCATAATTAAAGTTCAAGTGCTACATTTTATTTTAATCCTAAAGTTAAAATTTCAAATTACAAGCATAATTAGAGTTCAAGTATTTAAAAGTTAAGGAGATATACAAGTTTGAATTAATTTATAAGAACTTAATTTAAAAATTCTAAGTTCCACTTGATTCTAACAACTTAACAAATCAAAGCAACAATGCAAATTAATTTCAACATTTAAATCAAATCAGAGCTAAAGTGCGAATTTTTTCCAACAACAATCACAATACGACCAAAAAAAAAAAAAGATAAGTGTCAACATTAGATGGACACAAATCTAGATGGACATAAATCGATTTTGCAAGAAACTCAATTTTGTCATCAATAGGATCAACTAGCGGTTGTCACTTATGCCAAATAAACTTAATATGACAAAAAAAATAATAAGATAAGTGTCACTACTAGATGGACATAAATCGATTTTGCAAGAAAATCAATTTTGTCATCAATAGGATCAACTAGTGTTGTCACTTACGCCAAACAAAACTCATTGTTATTATAGCAATACTCTAAAAAATTATGCAAATATTTATAAATACACGATAATTAAAACTTTTATCTAAATATTACCGCGACTTTTGGTTTTTAGTTATGCTCGTGGTACTTCTATTGGTTGTGCCGGTGAATATTGATAACCTAAAATTTCAAGTACAATTAAAGCATATTATATACAAGTACAAAGTTCACAAATAAAGTTCAAAATTTAATTTTAAAAATAAATCGTCTAAGTTCAACTTTAATAAAAAATTCCTAAAGTTCAATTTTTATATTATATATGTTCAACTTTAAAGTTCACAACTTAATATTCAAGTTCCAACTTTAATCTAAGTTCAAGTTAAACACTACTAAAGACATAATTTTAACAAATCATAAATTAAAGTTCAAGTTCTACATTATATACAAGTTCAAGTTCACAAATAAAGTTCAAAGTTTAAGTTCAAAATTAAATCTAAGTTCAACTTAAAAAAAAAAAAAATCCTAAAGTTCTATTTTTATATTATGTTCAACTTTAAAGTTCACAACTTAAAATTCAAGTTCCAACTTTAATCTAAGTTTAAGTTAAACACTACTAAATCCATAATCTTAACAAATCCTAAATTAAAGTTCAAGTTCTATATTATATACAAGTTCAAAGTTCACAAATAAAGTTCAAAGTTTAAGTTCAAAATTAAACCTAAGTTCAACTTAAAAAAAAAATCTAAAATTCAAATTTTATATCATATGCAACTTTAAAGTTCACAACGTAAAATTCAAGTTGCAACTTTAGTCTAAGTTCAAGTTAAACACTACTAAAATCATAATCTTAACAAATTCTAAATTAAAATTCAAGTTCTACATTACATACAAGTTCAAAGTTTAAGTGCAAAATTAAATCTAAGTTCAACTTAAAAAAAAATCCTAAAGTTCAATTTTTTATATTATATTCAACTTTAAAGTTCACAACTTAAAATTCAAGTTCAAGCTTTAATCTAAGTTCAAGTTAAACACTACTAACTTCAACAATAATTAAATTCAACCAATTCAACAACAATTCTACGTAAAAACAACAATTTATTCAAACTTCAACAACAATTCTAACTTCATTCTAACTTCAATTCAAATCCAACATTATAATTAACTTCAACAACAATTCAATTCCAACAAAAAATAACTAATTTGCAAGCTCATTCAAAAAACCCCAAATTCAAGCTATCTAAAATCCTAAAATTGTTAATCACTCACTAATTCACGAAACCTATACAAATTAACTATGTTAACACCATTATAACTTCATAACAATACTATTCCAACACAAAATAACTCAATTCATAAACTAATTTCAAAAAATTTAAATTTAAAGTTTACCCACAAAAATTAAAAAAAACAATTCATTTACTTATTCACAATACAATACACAAATTGTAATATCCTAATTTTAACAATAAAAGTGAAATGGGCAAGCTAACAAGTTATAAAATTCAAAAACATAAAATAACAAAATAATACTAAAAATGAAGCAAAAAGAGAAGAAAATTAATTACCTTACTTGAGGGGAGGAGGAAACGACGTTGAGGCAGTGGCGCTGGCGGCCGGACGATGGTTGGGGATGGAGAAGGGCGATGGCTGGGTGAAGAGGGTTGCTACGATTTTGTTTTTGGAGGGGATATGAATGTTTGAAAGGGGGAAAATGAGAGAAAGTCGGTCCTTTTTCTTTTTATACACCCGCCTAGGAGCGACGGATATATATGCGACGGACGGAGTCAATCTTAATTAAGAATAATTATTTCTTAAAATTTTACAAAAGGCGAAAAAAATTCGCGAAAAAAAGTGATGAACTTTTAGATGCATTCCGTCGATTAATATTAAAAACTATATATATATACGCGCGACGGACTGCGTCATTTTTTCCGTCGCATTTTCGCAGTTTTTTAGTGAGTTTGCATAATTGAACTCCAAAGATTGGTCTAGGTGGAAAGTCCTCCAACGTGATTGTCTAGTTCATTCTTGAAAGGTTGATAGGATTGAATTGTCAAATTATTGAAAGATTAGTTTGACAGAACTGATGAGTTGAAAGAGTTCATCAAGAGACTCACTAATTTGGTTGATTCCATTTGATTGTTTTCTGAGTATTGAGTATTGAGTCTTGGGAGGAGTATCGACCATCGAATTGAGTGGGAGTAAGTCGAACTGAACTCATTAACTACATCGCCAAGCGTAGGTGAGGATTGAACTATTAAGTCGGATGTTTCCTCTTGATTGAGAAGTCCCTAAAATAATAGAGGACTCCTGATTTGTTCCTTACCTGGAAAGTATTGAATGGTTGTGGCAACATCAACGAGATTGTTGTACTATCACTGGCTCATAAGTGATTGTTGTCAGATAAGAGAAACTCCTATAAAGTTCTATACTAATAGTACTCTGATTAGATTGGTGATTAGAATGATTGGATTGTCTATGATTGGTCATTGCCTAGTCTTTATTCTTTCTTTAGACTTATGATATCCTGATTGAGTTCCTTACCTTCTTGATTTTAGTATTTCTGCATTGATTATTGTTCTACCTATATTTGTTTCATTCAGCCATTTTATATACTCGTACATTTCACATACTGACGTCCATTTGGGCTGCATCATTTTATGATGCAGAGACAGGCACTAGAGATCATCAACAAGCGCACCATTGAGAATCTATTCACATTTAGCTGATCAGTGAGAATTCCTTATTTCCAGAGGATTTCCATATTACTATAATCTAGCTACTAGAGTTTAGTTTTTCTTTTATTTGACTTGAGGTAGCCATGAACCTGTCATTGGCACCATCTAGACAGTAGAGTTAGAGGCTTCATAGACTAGATAGTGATGAGTTGATGTTTAGACCTTTATTTGTTGACTGTTTTCTTTTAAAAGTATGTCATTGGCACCATCTAGACAGTAGAATTAGAGGCTTCATAGACTATATAGTAATGAGTTGATGTTTAGACCTTTATTTGTTGAATAATTTCTCTTAAAAGTATTTCTATGTCAGAGAATAGGAATTCTATTGCTAGCCTATGGCCTTTGTATATTGAGATTGTCCATCTTTCTTCATCTTTAGTCTTCTGCTGATATGGTAAACTATGATTGAATGAAATGATGAGATCAAGTGGTTCGCTTGAGAGTAGCAATGGTTTTTGAGTGCCGGCCATGCGAAGGGTACCCTCCCAAGGTGTGACAACTTATAATGTTAATGAACTTAAAGAAAAATATTTAAATAAGTAAATTAAAAAATAAACTATATACAATATAAAAATATATTAAATATATGTGATATAATAAGGGTAAAGCGTATAAAACACAGGATAAAGGAAGGAGTTCGATTTTTAAAGCAAAGTTCGAAGGTGAAGGAACATTCAGTAAATTAAATTAAAACTGTTCAAGGAGTTTTAAATCCAAAATTTTTAAATATAATTTGAAAATATTTCAATAACGACAGTCAAAATTTAAAATATGTTAGACATATATATATCGACAAATTATATAATTTATAAAAATCATATGATTCTAAGTGTATATCATAGTTAAAATAACCCAAAAAAGTCAAATATTAATATTGCAGGTATTTAATAGAATGTGACTCTAGATAAATGAAATTTTTTTAAAAACATTTAAACCTGTTATAGAGTATAAACTCTAGATAAATGAAAATTTTCTGATTATATATAAAATAATTTTAACATGAAAGATTAAATAAAACTAAAAATAAAAATAAAAATGAGATAATATATAATAACATATTTTTGTTTGCTACAATTACATATAATATAGGTATTTAAAGTGAAAGAAATAATTATATCATAAAAATGTTTGATATATTAATTATTTATACACGAAGTATCCGAAACTAAATCTCATAAAGATTTCAAAAAATGTTCTATAATAATGAATCTTTAAAAAAAATATAAATTAAAAAAAAATTCAATTTTATTTTATAAGGTAAATTTGACAATTTTAAGTACTTAAGAT
This sequence comes from Solanum medicagineum, assembly GCA_026153255.1. NCBI lineage: Eukaryota > Viridiplantae > Streptophyta > Magnoliopsida > Solanales > Solanaceae > Solanum > Solanum medicagineum. The sequence continues at coordinate 12,463,125 of JAPFFP010000080.1, forward strand.
ATAATAATGTATTTTCATCATTTTATAAAATTAAAAAAAAAAGACAATGGATGAATATGTTAAGTAGAAAAAATAAACTAATAACGAATAAAATAAAAAATAAAGAATTAATAAAGGGATAATACTATTAAATGCTTTGATATTAGTTGGAATTAGCTCGAAATAGTATGAAATTTGTGTAAGTTATACTAAATTGATATACCAAAAAAAAAAACTTTTTATTATTATGGTTAAATTTGGGCCAAATTTTTTAGCAAAAAAGATTGAAAAAATATGATTTATGTTATGGACAAGGGTTTATATTCACAAATACCTCCCCATAAGAGGGGATCTTGATATTGCCCCTCATAAGAAATATATTACAAAAGCCCCTCATAAGAAGTGTATTTTGATTCAACTTAGACTGAAAAGGAATATTTTTTGTAAGACTTTTCTTATGGAGGACAATTTTTGTAAGACTTTTCTTATGGAGGACAAAAGATCAAGACCAATTTTGGTACGTATTCTACGTAATTTTCTCCCTGTTGTTTGATGCTGCTGGTTGTGAAATATTACTATCAAATTTTGATGTTGAGTTGTCTAATCATCATCTACCTTATTAAATTGGAATAATTTCATATCATATTTTATTTGCATAAAAATAAAAAATAGTCAAAAATCATAAAAACTCGATGACTATATAGTTTTTCAAGTCATTCGAAAGTATACACTGACTATACAGCATAGATTACCTATACATAAAATATACACTGAATATACATTATGATACACACAAAATTTAAATATGACTAAACACAAAATATACACAGACTCTACATGCCTACACAGCGAATAACTATTTTTTAATAATTATTTTAACTAAATGATCATGTATTATAATTATCCCTATTAAATTCCTCAACTCCATCCATCATGTTTGAAACCTACTTCACTTCTTGATCCTTTTCCATTGTTAATTCCTATTGTATATCTCTTACTTCAGTTGTATTTCTTATGAACCTATGATTTTCAGAAACTTAATTTTCTTTTTTTAAAAAAAATAGATCACCCAAACAAGAAAAAAATTAAAGAACATTTTGCTCCATACCAAACACGCGCAAATAGTAAAAGCTCTACGTTGATCGTATCCCACGATTACGGATGATTAGCATTATAATTGGACTAACTATTATTTTCAAATTGGAAGAACATGTGTTAGCATTCA
>JAPFFP010000080.1:12464428-12486487 GCA_026153255.1 Solanum medicagineum
TTAGCTTCAACCAATGATTGGTTATATGACCTCAATCGAGTGATACACTAGCCAACATCTACTGAGGATTTGAAAATTTGAAAGAACATGTGTTAGCATTCATTAGCTTCAACCAATGATTGGTTATATGACCTCAATCGAGTGATACACTAGCCAACATCTACTGAGGATTTGAAAATAAGAATTCTTGCAAGATAACTAAATTATAGCTATTACTCAACTAATTAAAGAAGGGAAATCTGGAATACGCCAATTACCAACATTAAAAATCGCAGAACTTACTAAGATACACAAATTAAACTCAACATGTATAGATATGACTCATGATATAATGTTTATGGCATCCCGCTACAAAAATGCATGCAATGCCTACGATACCAACTTGGTAAGATAACTCCTTCGATGAAAAAGGTATTGAACTTTCAAGTCAATTTGAAGTGGTCAGGATGAAAAAGATAATTGCGGAGATATGAAATCATTTAAGCTGCCATTCGTGCACCAAAGTCTTGTATTTCTTCATTTGTAAATTACCGTCAGGAAACAGTTTTCGTGAAGTTGGTATCTGCACTCTAATGAAATACACTCCTCCAGCAAATAGATGATATAACAGTAAAGTTTCATTCCAGAATCAACTATCAGTGAAAGGAACTGTTTCCACTATTGTTCATTTACTTCCCCTTTTAGTCTTGTGTCTCTACTCTATACTCGTCTTTGAAGTGGCACGTTTTGTAGAACAAAGGTTATCACTTATACTGAAAGGGAAAATGAGTACTATCTCGATGTAAATACAATGGTGATTTCCTATATTTGGAGAAAATTTACAAAATCTATACATGAATCTGTGCTCCCTGCCTTTACAAGGCTATTCAATCTCAATAATACACAACTACAAAAGAAATCACAAGAACAATCCACCCGGTGTCAAAATTTGGCAGATATCAAACTCATCCTTGCTTACGCATCTATATGTGTGTGATGGTTACTGTAAATATTAAATCTCAAGCAAAACTTCTGCATCTAACTTGTCTCACTGACCTTGAGGATAAGTAATTCGAAGGCAAAAAAGTGCTTCACAATCATAAGCTTATCAGCCACTTGAGGCATCACTATCGCTATCTCCACTCGCATCACTGCAACATGAATAAAGTCAGAACATCATGGGCCAGTTGAAGGCACAGCTACCCATATACAAGAAAATAAGGTTAATGCTGAAAATATGTGCACAGTATAAAGCAGCTAAGAAGATAAAAGAAAGACTAAATTCCCCCAGGGATTTGATTTGTTGGTAAGATGTATTCGTGAGTTCAAATGATGCTGTAGACTACAAGCTTAATAATCAGGTGGAAAAGGGTTCAGCAGTAGGACCATTACCACCGGTTTTGAACCATGCACAGTTGACCATTGGCAATTTATTGATTATCAAAAAATGAGAAATTTCACTGTGGACTACCAAGGGAAATCTAAAGATTGGTCGAAAACGCTTGAGATATGAACCTCATACGGTCCCCACAGAGTTAAAACTACTTGCAGTCGTATTCCGAGGAGAAGAGACATAAAAATCTAAGAGATAATTTTCCGCAGAAAAATACATTACACAACCAACAAAAGAATAATCATTTTATGTTATCTGTCTCACAAAAAAAAAAAAAAAGGAAGACTAATCAATTTGTCTCTTGTACTACGATGCAGCATGCTAAATCAAACATTGTTTCCTCAGTCCAGGAAAAACGGATAATTAGTGATTCAAATACAGATGGAGTGATTGAGAGAGCTTCCAAGAAATCATTTAGGAATTTAAAAGCAATCCTAAAAGCACTTTAAAAAGGGTATCCTAGATTACCTTTTAAAAGAACATAAATATAGTTTTACGAACACTAACAGGCTACCAATTCCTGCAAAGGACTTCAATTCTTTAAAGCATTCTCTTTACAGGCAGAGACTATACTTTTTGACAATAACTTCATAAAAGGGGTAAATCAGTTATCAGCTCAATACTTCTTCACAATAATTTCAAAGAGGTTACTTGGCAATCAACAAGACCTCTAACCTAGGAGAGTAGTTGAATCATATCCTTGTGTTTTCAATTATTGCATCTTAGTTCAATAATTTGTGTATCCTCGGTCAAAGGAAGTTAACAGAAGTAGGGGAAAAAGAACTAACAGATTTACAAATATAACCGAGAATACTCCATAATGTAGATAAACAGGGAGCAAAAACTCAAGTAATAAGAGCTCAAACGACATACATGGGACAAGGTACTACTTAGAGAAATACAAAGTTGGGACCCTAGATTTGGGAGTTGGTTTAAATGAGGTTCTAAAATATGTTCTTGAACACTTAGATCGATTTAAGTTGGCCAAAAGTGAGGACTCTTGGTCTTCATCAAAATATTTACAAGACTTCGGAGGCTAGATTTAATGGAAACTGTTTACAAATAAAGATTTAATAGGAACTCATATCTTGGAGGTACATTATTAGAGTTTCTGCTATTTTTGGTCTACATTTGGTGTCTGGTCCATTTTGTTGAGGTGCTTTTTCTGGGATTTGATGGGACTTTTCCGGTGTTGCCATGCAATCTTTTTCCACACTTCCCCTTAAATCTATCCTAGAGACCAAAAGACCCATTTTTAGCTTAAGGATCAAATTACTCAGGAGTACATTTAAGTGACTAATTTAAACCAACCCCCAAAACATAACGACTGTTATATTGATTTTTGCATGCAACTGAGTAAAGAATCTCTGCATAATTAATTTCTCAAATGGTACTAATTTGATAGCAGGTGTATCTTCCATAGTAGTTTAAACTGTTTTAGTGATGTCTGGTAATTCAATCTCATGCAGGAGAGCAGAGTAAGCAATAACAACAGAAGTGATAAAAGTAAAATGGGTAAAGAAGAAGCTGAAGAAAATCTCTGTGATAGAAATGTTGTACTTCTGAATGGTATTACATTAAACCATAAAGCAACAAACAAATTTGAAATAGCACAATAGAGGCAAACAATCTGCAAATAGAAGCTACAGATCTAGAGTAATTAAAAACACTTCACCTGTGTTCAGGGAGCTTTGCTATTCGTCTAGCATCCAACCCTGTAATAAATTTCTGTGCAGCTTGAACATTTTCTGTACCTGCAAACATCAAGTAATGAACATTTAGGTGCTTGCCATACCAAAACCAGAGCACTATAATATTGAAGCAGATTAGCAAGCACTAGAAGCAGCTTTCTAAGAATTACAACAAAATTGGCAAATACATATATAAAAAGGATCAGCGAGTACCAGAAGCAGCTTAATAAGCTCAACAAATCCGTTTGACCAAGTACAGGATTGAAGAGATTTATACTAGAATCGAAATGTTAAGATGCAACAGGACAGAAACTACAACGGTAATACCTTTTGCCAATTGGAAGGCATGCAAGGCACATCTCTCAGCAGCAAGTCTCACAGGTGTATTTCCATCCTTCAAACAGTCGGCCAGAACAGGACCAAATTTTGAAACATGGATGGCAATGGCACCAGGATTGGCCTGTAAGATGGAAAACGTCAATGTTAATTCAAAAAAATATATTTGAGCCTGCTGAAGAGTAACATCTTGTGATGTATGTAGGTTATTTGACAATTTCAGAAACACGAACTTTTGAAGCTGCCTTCAATGCAGATAAGGCCTGTCTTCTGACTTCACTTGAATCATCCTGCATGGCCAACACTATGGATCCCAGAGTTTCCACATGTGAAGTAGCATTTGAAGGATCACTCTGAATTTGTTGACATAGAAGCAATCCCAACGCTCTTGTTGATGTTTCACGAACAGGAAACTAACAAATACAGAAGCAATCACAAATAAAAATCATCAGATTTCCCAATAAAGTAAAGTAGTAAGAAAATGAAAATCTGAACCCCTGTAACATATTTTTGATGGTGGCAAGCATTCCTAATGCTGAAGAATACAACAGTACTAATTCTTTAAAAAAAAAGGAAAAAAAATGAAAATATGATTCCTCTCATGGATGTTAGATATACAGAATTGAAAAAGAAAAAAAAAAATTAGAGAAGTATCTCAATCTGAAAGAAATGCTTCAGATATTAAAAGGAAAATCTTTATGTGTTTCTGTTGAACTATAACACTGATTTATTGATTTATTCAATGGGAAAAATGGGCACAAAACCATTGATTTTCAGTTCAAACACCTCTCCTTCAGTAAAGGCAATACAAAGTGGACTATTTTTGTTACCAGGATTGGATCAAACAACATTATTAAGTTTCTCTGGCAATCGGAATCACGCAATCTTTTCACAAACGAATTAAAGTTATAAAATGATATATGTCAGGCGTACCTTTTCATCATTTAATGTGATTTTGAGGCACTTGACAATCAATGGGAAAGATGAAGAAGCACAAATAATGTCAGGATTGTGCTTAAGCATTGAACAAATAGTCAGTACTGCTCCATGCCTTGAACACCAGTTAGACGATGAAGCTGATTTTGATAGCCCATCAAGTACTTCAACAACTTGTCCATCTTCCAGGTACTGTTGAATCGTAAATAGCAGGATAAATAAAAAATTTCAACAACACAGTTTTTCCTCTGATAAAGGTAACATTCTCAATAACACAGTTTCAGGTCCATGAGACTGCCTAAGAATCAAACCAATCTAATAAAAAATTTGGTTAATGATTTCTTTTGGCTATCAGTTTGTTGTATATAATTATCTGTACATCCTGATACTGTTTCAAGAAAGACTTCGAAACATTTGAAACATTTAGGCAGAGTGAGGTCTCCCTCAGCAATCCAGAATCATGATTTCCCTCATTTATTTGTTTTTTTTTTCATAAAGTAATTTTCCCTCACTTGTTATTCTTTTCTTGTTTTGATGAGAGACATAAATATACTACCATTGGTCTGTGACCAAAGAAGACAAACAGATCTACTTGAACTTAGTTAAGCTGTTGTTAGAAAGAAGCCCATTAATTCAGCATAATTCCAATACAAAAACACAACTTTACCTGAAACATTTTCTGTCGTCTACCTGTACAGATACATCAGTCTCATCTTAATAAAGAATCCTTTGAAACAAATCTCCCAAGACTTTAATAGGTAACTCTATACTCTTGAAAAGTTAACTCTGTACAGACGATCTCAGGCACGATACTCTTGAAAAGTTAAGAATGAAAATGGTTTTGATTGCTCTTCCTACAACTTTTTGAGAAGGCAATGTATAGTTTGGTACTAAAAGCACCAAGATAGTCCTGGTATTAAAAAGCAACCCTCCTCAGATGAAAGGAGCTGATAAAATATGCCTACTCAACAACACTCTATTACATCATAAAGTTTACACCTATGAAATGCAAAGCTATATGGTCAATGAGGATTCAAACAGTCAATTGGAACTTGCTTGGTACTGAAAGATTAGTTGTTATTTTAGAAAGTTCACACCTACTGTAAGAAAGAAGTATTAATGCAACATCAGCAAAATATTTGTTTCGCATATTAATAGGTCACTCATGATAAGCCTCTAATAAACCAATGACCTTGAATCTCCGCAACAATCCGTAAGCAAAAGTGTAATACCCCAGAAGTTAGAAAGTCGAAATGAAAGAAAAAGAGAAAAATTTCAAAACATTTGCTAGCGCAGAGTTCCACAAGCCATATTACAGGCCGTAGATGGTTCCACAGGCCGCAAAGGGTGCTCGTGAAACCTGCTGGAGATTTTCAGGATTTCAGGCAGGAAACCACGAGCCTGTTGTACGAGTCATACAAATTATTATGGGCTTAATGACTTACTTATCTATTCCGTGGGGATTTGATTTCGCAGGGAGAGAACTTTTGAGGTGGAGGCTTGGTAAGGGAGTATCTAGTAGCAATCTTTAGCCCCATAACTACGTTGCCAATGTAGGTTGTCTTAATTGGCTTAGCTAGTGAATCCACACATAGCATATGATGTGATGTAGAGTCTACCTTAGTCTACCTTGACAAGTAGCCTCTCCTTTTTTTGCGTAGGAATTACACCAGATTCCATATCATAGCTCATATGGTGTTATTGTTGATTAAGGTTGATATCCCATGATGTTCTTATGACTTATGCTTCTTTAAGGTTCATTATGACTCTTAAAACTGCATTGACCTTCCTCATGTTTTATTAGCATGTTTTTAATGAATTGCTTGTCATGTTTTCCAACTTGGAAAATTGCACATCATGACATATTGTATATTTCATTACTCACTTACTCAGTACATTCCATCATACTGATTGCATACTTTTGCCTATATTTTATTATAATATCGGTGCAGACACCCCTTCCCATTCGCGTGGCGGGTAGCAGCTATTCAGAATCCCGAAGATTGGTGAGTCATCATGTTCCGAGGATTACTTTGATCCTACATTTGGATCGCCTCTTACTTTACTTTCAAACTTCGAGTAAACTAAGACCTGTCTCAGTAGTTCATCCATGTAGTAGAGGCTTTCAAAATATATGCGTTTGATCTGCTGAATCTATGTTGTCGCTTTGTACTTAATTTCCTATCCTATGCTAGCAAATTGCTGGGCTATTATCATTCTACTCCCGCATTTAATTTCCCTTAATTCAATATGCTTATGAAGCCTAAGATTAGCTTGGGATCCCCCGGGGTTCCGAATACCGTGTTAGGGAGTAAGCTCGGATTGTGACAAAAAGGATAAGGGAAAAGGCATTGTACATCAAGATCCCATGTATATACAATTGGAAATAGTAATGTTAGTTAATAGTTACTCCCATTGTCCATTTTATGTGGCATGTTTTCAATTGGAAATAGTAATGTTAGTTAATAGTTACTCCCACTGTCCATTTTATGTGGCATGTTTTGACTTAGACACAATGTTTTAGGAAAAAAGAAAGACTTATAAAACTTGTAGTCTAAAACAATCCTTATATATTTATGTGATTATAAATCATTTCATTAGGACAAAGGGGAATTTTTAAAGTTAGATTGTTTCTATTTATACTAAGGTGACAGCACGGACTATAGGATGGGATGGAGGGAGTATTACTTAATAGAAACTAACAAGATTGCAGGAGAACTTGCCCATCTATTTTTCAACCTTTAAAAGAAAAGGAAACTTGAGATAAAGAATTAGATCACCATTGGTGAAATGATGGAATAAAGGCATTGTGAAGATGAGAAAGAGGATAAAGCAATATGTATTTGACAGGGAAAGAAATATCTCCAACCAAAGAGTTTCTGGTAAAAGAAGACATTCTTACTAACAACCAACCGGAATGAAAGAAAGGGTACACCTGAGATGGCGAACCAAGTACCCCCCCCCCCCAAATCCCAATTTATGTGGCATTGTTTGACAGACTTGAAATTCATGGTTTACACCAGTCTACCATTTGTGTGACTAAATCATTCCATTAAGGCCAAAAGGAAAATTATAAAGTTAAATCATTTCTATTTACAGAAAGTTGATATTCTTCTGGGGACACTCTAAAAGAAAAGCATGACATATAAATTGGGACAAAAAGACAGTCTAATGCACTAAAGCTCCTACTATGTGCAAGGTCCGAGGAAGGGCTTGCCCACAAGGGTCTACTGTACGCAGTCTTACCTTGCATTTCTGATAGAGGGTATTTCCAACGCTTGAACCTAAGACCTCCTGGTCACATGGCAACAACTTTAACAGTTACTCCAGGGCTCTCCTTGGAGTATTTGAAAATGTGATATGTGCACCAGTTTAGCATATCCATTCTCAACAGACCTTGCTTTTATCATTAGTTGGATATGTAGCCAATAAAGAGGAAAAGCCCCCATATAGAAGAACACAACAAAGAGCACTAACAAAAGAGCTCAACACCAGAAACTCACACAAACATAGTAAAATTTGGTCCTTTTTTACCTTCATAAGAATTTTTTGACGAGAAATGATTTTGGCACCAGATCATACTCAAAACTTCTAAAATTAGGAAGACATGAAATAAGATCCTCAACACATGAGCTGCAGTCTTACTGATGATGCACAATGGATGTTATGAACAAAGACGTGAAGTGGACTGAATCAATCAATGACTCAGTCTTTACTGGTTTGGAAATGGCAACACGACTAATCAATGACTCGGTCTTCACTGGTTTAGGAATGGCAACACGAACTTCTCTGTTCTGCCCAACTCAAGCTTATTTCATTCTAATACTAAATGTTTTGTCTTAGGGTTTTTACTAGAGATCATCTCACACCCGTCTATTAACGACTGAAAAATACAGCTACCATATTATCTACTACTCACATATGATTTCTGTTAGTTTTTGAGCATGTCACATGCATATCTCATATTATTCCATCAACTTTGTGTAAATAGAAATCAGAATGACTTCTGGTGAAGGGTATTGTCATATTTGATGTCGAATGGAGAAAAGTACATGCAGAGAATCAGAAATCCTCCTTACCCCTAGAAGCAAGAATCTCCCAGGACTTTGCAGAGTTGGGACCAACAATTCCTATCACATACAAACCAGACCTAATAAACCACAAAAGCTATTAAGTTGTGACCTCCACTATTTGGTGTACGCTATATAGATCCTCTGCCTCCATTATGTTCCAGTCTTAGAGACATCAGCATTTATTAATGATCGGAGTCATTTTGAAACAACTTTCCTCCACTTGAATAAGGTCTAACTCATCACCTTTTACACTTTCGATCATCAAAGTGTCGTGCCTATGGATCACGACGCATTTTGGAGGGTCCATGTGGGACATTGACAAACCACCTCAAGCAACCTTCAGTTAGTAATTTTTTTCTCATTCTCATTGTTTACCCGAGAGTGAGCTTCCCGATAATCTCTTCCTTCCTAGAAATAGAACTCTAACTATCAAACCCGTCCTGTCTCATTACTCGAGATATCTGAGATAGCTCCGTAAACTAAAAACTTATAATAGACGAGCCCATTCTAAGTTGTGCTACATGCATCTTTTCTGGATACGATCATTATTGTACAATCTTGTATGAACAATGAAAAGGAATTCTGAAATAAAGTAAATACTAGAGAAACACTTGTGAAAGGGGGATGCATCTCCACAAATGAGAAAAGACCCTTCCCAGTTATGGTTACTTTTTTAGATCATCCGAATTACAGGTTAAAACACAATAGTTCAAGGATTATTATCCTCTAAATTAACACAGGAAATTGCAAGAGACCAATTCTAATTGAAGTGTCCTGCGTTAGAGAAAAAAAGTGATACAGCGTGCTCTATTTTGAGCAAAAATCCCCATCGAATAAATACCAAATAACCTTCACCAAGCACCTCAGTAATAAGTAAAAATCTGCAAAATACAGGACACAAAATGATATAAAGGGAAAGACATGTTTCCCGCATAGAATGATCCTAACCTGTGAAACTATTCCCAGTATGCTTGCAGCAGAACTTCTTATCTGATCGTCATCGTTGTGTATTAAATCTTTGAGTAGGGTGAAGACACGTGTTCTAGAAGCAATGCTGACACTTTCACCAGCATGCTTAATCACACCTTTCAAAGCAGTTAGAGTAGCCTCACGAATTCCAACATCTGATGTCTGTTGACCAATAACTTAGTGGAATAAACCTTGCTACTTAGAAAGAGATGTATTGTGACAGTAGAGAAGAGATTAAAGTAAAATTATCACCTGCACACCAGATAACAGATCACCAACTAAAGGATCAACCCGGGTACTGAGAGCACTAAGCTTCCCAAGTGCAAGAGCAGCGCTTGATCGAATTGTCCTATAATAGAGCTTACATAAGCCCAAGCAATAAAAATCACAAAACACTGAAGCTATCGCTTCAAGAAGCAACAGATGTCATGGGAAGAATGAGAAAACAGGGCACAGGGGCAATTTTTTTTTTACAACACATCATTCCCCATCTACTAGCCAAACAAGGTAAACCCCTTAGAGAACCAACCTTGTGTTATCCTGTAGGCACTTGACAAATGTTGTTTGAAGCTGGGGAAGAAAGGGCTTTAGGGCTATTCCTCCCCTTCGAATTATGATGCTCAGAGTCGATAGAATTGCACTCTTTACTTGCCAAGGAAATCTGTCACCTATAATACGAATCAAGGGCCTGCAATTGAAAGCATATTGTGAAGAAGTTAAGCATAGGCTGAGTAACTTTAGAGAGAATGAGACTATAAGATCTAGAAAAGATGCAACCTAATCATTTTAATATATGCCTATAGAAACTTCTTTATGCTGGTATAAAAGTTGTGTTAGTGAACCATGGTGCATACCCTGTGATAGGAATCACAAACTCCTTTAGTGTTTTCTCACTTGTCACTTCAATTAACTCCCCAAGACCTAAAGCTGCTTGCTCCCTTATTTCTGCGGATCCACTTATGAGACCCTGTAGGTTAAAAAGAAAATCACACTGGATAGAGAAAGTCCAAGGAGCAATCCTATAAACAAAAGTACCACAACTGATCAGTAGGAGGTTACTAGAATTTTTACCACTATAATTACCACTATTAAGCAACAGAGCTGAATTAAGAAGATGCCCCGCATCAAATAAGACATAAATTTGGTGCCTAGACTTTAGTCTTGATGCCTCGCGCCAGTCTGCTGGGACAATTTTTCAACTTTGCTCATTGAGACGAAACGTATAAATAATTAACACCGAGAAACCGATAGGGAAGCTTGGTTTTGGAGAAGAAGGAACTAAGAGGGGAGAGTATTGAAGGAACAAAAATCAGGTTACTCCAATTTAGTCATTCTCTCTTCTTCTTGTTTCATCATTTTCAACACATGGTACAAGTTTCTTTTATCTTCACCATGTATTATTCTCTTTCCTAGGGTTATAATGGATATTACTATAATTTGGATCTACAATTCTATTTAGAGTAAGTAACAACTTGTATTCTATTTCCAAAAAATAAGAAACCTGCCACAACATGGTTCAGGTTTCCTAATTACAATTGTGGTAGAATATCAGGAAGATCTTGATCCCTATAGCAAAAATTACAAAGAGCCTAAGACATCCATTGCTGATCCTAGATCTACCATATATTACTGTTTACACCAAAAATGAAACAAAACTAAACATTCATCTTCATCTTCTGAATATTGTTGGTCTTATTCCGGAAACACTTGAGATTCTTTCTCTCCAAACAGAACACAAATGCATGCAGGTAATATTTTCCATCTATCCCAATAACCAGAAATGTTAGGTAGTTTCTCCAAATCTTTAGGGTCTGAGCTATTCTCCTTGGCATCATCCAGCTCAAACCCTTCATATTTATGATGAGTTTCACAAAAAGTTTGGTGATCCTGCAATGTAGAAATGGTGATTTATTGTCTTAGACTATTCTTCACATAGCCTAAGACTCAGTTGAATACCCCTCTTCGTGAAATTTTCTTGAGCCAACGTGTTTAGCCAGAAGCCAAGTAAACCAGGAGAATATACAAGTAATTTTAGTTTTCCATATTAGCTTTCAGGGCCAGTCAGGAGGTGCGAGAAGTTGGATTTAGGGGTTACCCGGAGGGGTAGAGCTAGACCAAAGAAATGTTGGGGGAAGTGATCAAATATGGCGAAACTTCATCTCACTGAGGACATGACCTTAGATAGAAAGGAGCGGAGGTCGAATATTAGGGTAGAAGGCTAATATGCTAGTAGGGGTAGGTTGATGTCTAACCTTGTGATATAAAAGGTTAGTATGATTAGTCGTGTCCTTATATCTTGTGTTGTCATATTAGTCTTATATTTATTACTTTTATCATATTTACATACTATCATTTACTTTTCATTATTAGTCGTTTTCCTTTTCTTTTTTGGGGTTTTTTTTCGTCCCCTTCTTTTTCCATATCTAATATCTTCTGCTTGTGGGGTTGATTTTGAGATGAGGGTTTTTCGGAAACAGCCTCTCTATCTCTATGAGGTAGTGGTACGGTTTGCGTACATTTCACCCTCCCCAGACCCCACTTGTGGAATTCCACTGGGTATGTTGTTTGTAGCTTCCAGGGCCAGTCATCAAGTTGATTGATGTTGTTGTAATAACCCCCCCCCCAAGCACCACCACCACCACCACACGCACACACACAGTACTGAACCTGCATTGGTTGTAACCTGCCATTCACACCTATCTTGAGCTATTAGTAGATTCTTTGAATTGCTCCAGCTTTCTGTAGTACCAATCTCATAATCCCCCAGTCATTTAAAGGTCTTCTGAAGCTCAGATTCCATCCCTGATTTACCATACTTTCAGCCGCAGTGGCCCTTTGCTGCTAATTTAGTATGTAAATGCCAGGAAAGAGAGCTTTTAGAGTGCCTTGTTCCAGCCAGTTGTCTTTCCAGAAAGAGACCTTCCTGCCATCTTTTGTTCTTATTCTGGAATTTCCTCTTAGTTTTGGCCAGAAATTCCTGATGACCCTCCATAGGCTGATTCCGTAAGTGCTAGTGACCCTTCTGGTGGTCCAGTGATATTCCATTTCATATTTCAGCTGGACTAGCTCCTTCATAGTGCCTTATCACTAGATACAAATCTCCAGAGCCACTCATCATAAGGCAATGGTTCTAGGTTTTTAAATTTTTACCCCCAGATCCCCTACTTGCTTACTCCCATACAGTGCATCCCACTTTACCAAGTGGTATTTCTTGGTTTCACTATTCCTGCCGAGAGGAAATTTCTTGTTAGAGCATCAAGTCTCTCAATGACCCTATCAGGGATAGGTAAAGGGACATCATACAAATAAGCATGAGGCCAAGACACTATTGCTGACTGTTGACTCTTTCAGTTCACCAATCTTTTCCCACATTTCTCTACCACACCATTCCAAATATCTATAGACCTGCTCTCGGTTCCCAGAGGAATATCCAGATAGATAGTTAGTAGCTCCCCAATTCTTTCACCAAGATTCCTGGACAATGAAGTTAAATTAGGGGCCTCAAACTGGATATAAGAAGTGCTTGTTCCAGTTGATGTGCAGCCCTGATATTGCTTCAGAAAGAGCAAAAATCACCGAGAGAATCATGCGATGTTCTCTGTTAGCCTCACAGAAGATTAGCGTATCATCAGCATAGTATAGATGGGTAATCTCCAAATCAGATCCTACCCTGTTTCATACTCTGAATCCCTTTGACCAGCTAGTTTCTAGAGCAGTTTCTCAACATATATTTAGACCCTCCATAGCAATGATGAAAAGGAAAGGAGATAAGAGGTCTCCTTGTCTTAAACCTCTCTGTGAACAGAAAAGATTTTGTAGGAAAACCATTGACAAGGGCTGAGAACTTCATTGTGCTTATACAAAATTCCATCCATCTTAAACATCTGACACCAAAACCTATTTTAGAGATTCTTCAACAAAACCTTCCAATTAAGATTGTCATAAGCTTTTTGAATATCTTTGCAGAGGATTCCAGGTGCATTGCTTCTGACTCTAGAGTCAACTAATTCATTTGCCATAAGGATGGTGTCCATTATCTGCCTTCCTTTGATAAAGGCCAACAGCTGAGTGTCCACCTGTTTGTGCATAACCTTTTTGAGCCTCTCAGTTAGCGCCTTGGAGATGACCTTAGGCGATGGGTCTGAAATTTATGAGCTTCTTAGCACCCATCTTTTTATGAATCAAAGCCACATAGGAAGAGTAGAAGCTTTTCTCAAAAACACACCTTTCATGGAAGCTTTCAACTGCAGCAATCACCATCCCACTATTACCTCCCCCACAACTCTCTTTCTTACTTGGGGGGTGTTTGGATTGGCTTGAGAAGCTTATAAGCTAAAAGCCAGGATTTTGGGGTAACCAATTTTTGGCTTTCATCCTGTTTTGTACTCTTAAGCATAAAAAAGTGCTTAAACTCACTGTTTGTCTTTCTCAAATATCTCCAAAAATAAAAAAGAGATTAAAAGTTAAAAGCTACTTAAAATAAGCCAATTCAAACATCCTCTTAGTATAAAATAAGCCAATCCAAACATCCTCTTAGTATAACTGAATCTGACGTATTACTTATTCAATCTTGTAAAACTTCTAATTGATGGCTACCACTTGTTTGATTAGGTAAGCAAAGAAACTTGGAAAAAACAACTTGGATTTAAACATCGGACTCAATACCCTGTAATTATTATCTAGTAAGGTATGAATATACTTCCCAACCATAAACAATCATAGTAGAGTTAGTTATTAAAGCATCTTACTTACTTTAACGGCTATCAAAATATAGGCTATTGGATGGATTCATTTCAAATAAGAAATTTATTTTGCAAAAATTGTAAACTCCAAATAACAATCAATGCTATAAAAGTAAGAGTACATTAAAGATGGTGGACAGTTTGGCTAGAGAGGAATCAGAGATGTTTTGTGGGAAAACAGAGCTGCATCCAGAGATTTAAGTTTAGTTGATTAGCTCTGCACTATTTTTGGTGTAAACAGGTAGTCTTAGATAACTCAGAAGCAATTAGTACTAGTATAGATTGGCTGTATTGGTGGGGAACTACACTTTTGTGGTAGTACACCTGTGGTTATATAGAGTATCTGTTACCTTTCTGAAAAAAAAAAAAAAGTGTACATTAAAGGTACAAATACCCAATACCCTGCTGTAATCATTATCTAATAAGGTACAAATATACCTGTTAACCATTAACATTCATAGTAGAGTTGGCTCATAAAGCATCTATCCTACTCACTTTAATGTCCATCAGAATATAGGCTATGGATAGTTGAGATGGATTCATTTGGAATAAGCAATTTATTTTGCAAAAATTTTTAACTCCCAAAAAAAAAAAAATCAAGGCTATTAAAAGTAAGTAGGAGTACATTAAAGATCCAAAAACAGGCGATCTAACATGGGAAATGATGACAGTTGAGCAGGGGATAACATTTTAAAAGAAAAAAAAAATCAGGTGATTGGACATAGTTTTATTATGATTTAATCCTAATGTTTACTCTACTATGTATTTGCTTTTAGCTTTGTTCAATCTTAAACATTTCATTGATTGCTCGGATATGATTAGATTGATACAAATTCCAGTAATTTAGGAAATTTGCCTATAACATTTTATTTCTAGTTGAGACATGTATTAACTGCATCGTAAATCTGACAGCAGCAACAAGATCAGAAATTTGGATGAGTGTCATGCAGCATCCCAAAGGTAGTAAGGAAACATGATCATCTCCTAAGCATTCTTTAGGGAGCAAAGCCACAGAAGGGGTAGAAAAATACCAGATATATGCGTAATACAAAAAAAAATATAGCTTAGACAAAAATAAGGATATGCATAGAGGACTAAGAACCACATTTGAGTGAAATATATGATGTAAAAACATTATCACTCAAGTTCAACTTTAATTTCTAAATAATATGAAAAAAAAAATCATTTTTAAAACTTCTAGTTCAGATGTAGTGAACAGTTTTCTCATTTTCAAACTTCCTATTACTAATTGATAAATATTCATTTGTAACATTTCCTTAATACTATATATACTGCTTTATCTGCGATATTAATTATTTAATGTCATCTCTTGAAGACAGCACTCATGTACACCATGGCTCACGCCTAAGTGCCCTGTGTCTTCTCTTTTGCACAGCAAAGACCCTGCCTATACTGCATCTTGTTTCATTGTTTAAACAACATATCTTTGATAAAATTGGCCTCATGCATGATATAGTGGAAGTGGAATATCCATCCAACTCCAGCAAAGAAAATTAAGCATCATGTTGATAACTGACAACACAGCCTCAAAGCTTTGGAATACACTTTTGTTCCATCTCCATGTTGTCTTACTTATCTCTCTCCATAAATATATTTTAAAAAAAAAACATTCTAAGGGAGACAAAAAGGCGGATTCCATGAAATACTAAAAATGGGTGATGTGACCAAAAGAGAAATTCATTAAAAATTATGTAAGAAGAACTGAAATATTTATAATCAGATCAGACAAAGCACAGGTCCAATGTCCAAAGCACAGTTCAGATGTATGGCACATGACAAAGTTGAAATTTATAGGCACAACCACATCTCAAAAGTAACCAAACATATGTAACTTTTGCAGCAGAGTGGTCCTACCGCAAATGCACGGGGCAATGATTCTTTTTAATAGAACAACAAACAATATAATCAACTCTGAAATGCAGTTTAATAAATCACCTCGTCCCTCCCACCACAGCATACACACACAACATATAAATGTATTGGACTTGAAGACTGCTATTCCAATATACTTTGACTAGGTCATTTCATCTCTAACAAGATCCAACTTAATCCCAGCCCCCGAAAACCACCCATCAAAAGAAAACACAACATTTATCGTGAATTTACGAAGAAATAACCTACAATAGCTTCAATAATAATAACAACACCAATAGTAATTTTATAACAATATTTATAATAATAATAAGCTAGAATACCTGGAGAAAAACAGGAAGCAATGGCTGAAGAGCTTTCGGAAGACAAAATCCAGGTATAAGAACTGGTCCTCCCTACATGTTCATTAAGACATCAAAATCTCAACATATAGAATCACTAAACAACTGATAACAATGTGATAGGCATGCTTTTAAACATAAATCACATAAGTCTGAAATACAGAAGATTAATACCTTTTTCTTTCTACGTTCCTTATCTCTTGATGTAGATACAGCATCACGAACCAACTTGATATATGTTGGAAGAACCTCTTTAGGAACTGAACTAACAACATTAGACAGAGCTTGCCATGCAACCTGTCAAATAAGTGTAAGATAATAAAACAAATTAACATTCTAAGGAAATGAAGTGACCCTGACATTACCAACACAGTATCAGAATCTTGATCACTAAGCAATATAATGAGGCTGGATATCATGTTTGGAGCTTCATCACCAAGATATAAGTCGCTATTTTTGAACAGGTACCCAATAAGATATGCTGAACTTTGTCTAATTGAAGCCTGGAATTACAAATATATGAAGCATGAGAGAAAAGAATAGCAATAAACGAGTTTACAAAATCAAGAGTATAAAAAAAGACCGTGCCTGATTATCACCAACTCCTTTCAATAGTTCTGACAACAAGGACTCCACGCCTTCCTCGTCAATAACTGACACAACAGTTTCTGCTGCCTTCTTCGCTAAACTTTGAACTTCCTGTATATTAAACCATTGAAAATAACAAAATGAATGTGAAAAGCACAGAAATGAATACACATGCAATGCGGAGGCATACCATGTCAGTGTAACCCATTGCATTCAGTAAAGCAGGAAGGATGGTACTAAGGTGGGAACCAAGACCAGGTCCTGCAACTTCCGCTAAAGCTCCCAGAGCATGTGCATTGAAGGCACTGTAGGTATGCACAGATATTTTGGTGAGTACTGCAGAACCACAAGGAACAGAAAAGCTATTGGAAGAAGAAAACATATATACGTACGAAAGTGGAAGATGAACGAGCTTTGGAAGGATGTGTGGCAGCACAGCTGTGGTCCTGACACTGAAATAAGCGACGATTAATTTAGGACAAAAGATAAGATCATACATAGATACATGTCTAAACTAGAGATACGATAGGCCACCTCAGAATTTGTTTTAAGCCATCCAGAGCAGTATCTGAGGTATCCTCATCCTCCAGTGCATGAAGAAGTGTTGGAACAATCTCATCAATTGCTTGCATTCCAGCATTCTATGTTACAAACCACAAAATGCGAAGCTTAGTGCTGAGAAGTTCTCAGTAAAATATCTCAATGATTGGCAAGATCTGAGGGTTTACCTTGTAAAGAGTACTAAATGCCAGGCCTGCTGATTCACGAACCTCGGCCGTACTGTTGAATAAAGAACCAAAAAATTACTTTGGAATGGAACCAAAAACTGCAATTTCAAAGTAATATAAGCAAAATATACCACACCTGTCACAAAGTGCTATCCGAATTGTGGGGATAAGCTCATCCATATAACTCAACAATTGACTCCTGCCAGCACTGGCCATTACTTCACTTAGACCAATGCAGACACCCTGAAATTAAGAAGTATTAAAGGTGGGCCGAAAAGAGAAATGTGAAGTGGAAATAGCCTACGTCTGGCTGGTGCATTGTGATTGCAAGTGCGAAGGTGAGCCTGTGTCAAATGACGACAAAAGGACAGGATTTTATTGTAGCTGCAGACCATTCTTGCACCTTTTGTTGGAACAAGTATAAACAAGACTAATATTCACCTCATCAAGACAGAATGATATGTGCTCCAGTCACCATGAAGTCACAACTATATTGTATCACTAATATATTAGTGAAGAAGTCAAGCAACAAATTTGGGAATTTAAGTGTATAAACCAGTTATTCAAAAAATGTGAAATTTTTTTGAGGAACAAAAAAAAAAGTGAAAATTTTAAGATGCAGAATCACAAAAAAGACAAAAAGGCTTAAAGAGAGCTTAAGCAAAAGTTGTTAGCTCCTTTCCTATTAACAAGATTTACAGAACATTTCTAATGCAGAAGATCAATCATATAATTTGCTCTGGAAATGATCACTTCCCAAATTCACTTCAACTGTACAAAGTTATCTCAATAAGATATACCTTAACTCAATTTGCATTGAAACTGTAACTCCTTATTTGGTTAGATCAACGAAGATTATCATAAGACTGACTACCCTTAGAGAAATTACAGAAAACACCTAGAAGCATACGGAAGAAATAAAGTACTCACTTGTCTTCTACTTGGATTAGGATCTTTTAGACCCCGTGATAATATTGGGATGATTAAAGGAAGGACTCTTTCTCCAAGCTTCCTAACAAGCTCACCCAATGCTCGTCCAGCAACCTGCAAATTTCAGGCCACAGAATTCTTATCTCCAGAACTACCAAACACATTCTTGGTTACCATAAATAAGGGTAACAGCAGACCTGTCTCCTTTCAGAGGATGAAGACGCTAGAGAACTTATCAATGTGTTCATCAGTACAGGCATTATCTCCTTCAATGTTTTCGGAGTGTTTGCAACAATGGTCTTCCAAACATGCAAAGCAGCCTGAAAAAAAGAAGATAAAAAGTAGTTAAAGTTTATTCTTTACTCTACCACATCTCCAACAAGTCTAGGACCATGATTAAAGTACTCCATAGTGTTTGAAATAAACACTACCTGGCGTACGGTTATGCTGACATCGGTTCGGACCATATACAATGCAGCAAGGATTTCATTACGCTTGTCTCTCCCGAGTACCTCAATAATAGCTCGTCCTTGAGCCTCAGTACTGGCACCCTCATCATCACTACCACCCTCAAGATGTGCTTTTCCAGATGTTCCAGCAACCTAGAAGAAAACAATACTTTAATAAACTTGCTTCCTCATACAGTATGATGCTCCAGTACGACACCTACCTTGAACAGGAGGTCACCCAGCAACTCTACAGAACTCTGTCTGATACGCCAATTATCATTGAAAATACCTTCTTCCACAGCCGGAAGAAGCAGAGGCAAAGATCTGGAACCAAAGAAGATCATCGAGTAACTAAATGGTCAGCATATCAATTATCATTTAAACTGTAATCCTAACAGAATTTCATTCAGTTCAAGATAGTCTTTTCCATTGTGTATATCTACATTAATTAAATATTATAGCACTACATTCACAGCCAGTGACAGGACCCTAAAAGCAAAGCCAACTAAGGAGATTAGCTTAAAACTAGATGTGGAAGATGACAAAGAAGGCATACGTAGTTGCATAGTGCTCCACCAGAACATGGCCAGCACTGAGTGCTGCTTCACGCACAGATTCATTCTCATCAGCCAAACCTATTATACAATACATTGTTAAGTCAAGGAATATCTCAACACAAGTTAACAAAAAAAAACTGCCACTAATAATACTTCAACGGTGTCTGCCAACTAGAAAGAATGAATGCCAGTTTTGTTCATCTCTATGTGAGTGTTCACGCCTGTGTGTTAGAGATGCAGAGAGGGAAAAAAAAATTTACCATCTAAGATAGCTGGAAGAACTTGCTGCAAATAGTTCTGGAATTGGACGCCTAAAGATCTTGGCAGATACTACAAGTAGCCATATGATTCATATGAGAAAATATACAAAACTAGAAGTTATCCATCTTTCTGAACACAAACTTCAAATAAAAAAATTTTAAACATCAAGTGTTTACCCTAAAGAGTGCCAAGTGCCCATCACGAACTGATGCCTTTTGATGAGAACAGTTCCGTACTATATCAGGAAGTATGTTCTCAAAGTACTCCATTCCTAATGCAGCCAATACCTGGGAAAGAGGGAAAAGCACTTGTAGGTTGAATGTGAAAACAAGAACCCTAAAAAGCTCAGAAGCAGTGTCTCCATTCTTTGTTACTGGTTCCAGACCCACCCTCCAGGCCCAAAACTCCTTGACAATGCACCTAAAGGCACAACCTTTTCCGTGCTTATTAATTATTGTTGCTTGGTCCTCACTCCACAACAGCCAAGTTTAAAAGAAAGCAGAACCAATAAGATAAAGATGCTCAATAGCCATTTCAACTTGTTATATGCAAAAAAATCAATAACTTATTATAACCCCTTCTGAACTAAACGCAAGAGGATAAGCAAAGTGTGCATACAGCATAAAACTTTAATCTTGGCGACAATATTAAAAGAACTCCTTTAAAGTCATAAAATTATCTATTATATTAACCTTTGACGAAAGAGCAAAGGTAAGAGACAATGACCATGCTAACTTAGAATTAGTATCCAAAATATATTTAAGTAAAAAAGCTTAAGCCTCGGCCTGAGCCCACCCCCACACCCAAGAGGTAGCTTCTTGTAGAAATAAAGTCATTAAAAAAGGGAGGTTTTCAATTCCGTGCAACAAGAGTGAGAGATGTAACCAAGTAACACCAGATGGGATAATTATACCTCACTTAGTCCCTGTGCTGCCCCTGAACGCTCAACATTGCTTCCATCAGACTTCAAAGTATCCAACAACCAGGGCACCAGGTCTGGGAAATTTTCTTCTCCCATTCCCCGAATAAGAGAACCAATAGCTCTTGCAGCAACAGATCGAACTTCAGGAATTGGATCCACAAGTACCTGAAATCATGTGAAAATAATGTTGAGGCAACTTTTGCACTCATCATAATATGTTACACCAATTATTTTCAGATGTACCTTTTTAACTTCAGGGAGCAGTAGCCCTATGTAGGGTATCATGTCCTTAGGCTCTGTCACTAATGAACACATATTTCCGGCAATTTGCGCAGCTTTCTTCTTAGTCTCAGCGCTCCTTTCACGAAGCCCTCGGTGTACAATTGGTACTAGCAGCGCGAGAGAAGGAGCATCAATTGAATTTACAAAGGTTGTCTGAAAGAATTGGAACAAGGAATTAGCTGGTCAGAAAGTACACGGCAACCAGATAATCTATCAAAAATAGGTACATGGAAACCAGATAACATGTACAAATATTTACCTGAAGGAGAATATCAAGGGAGTATTTTGTATGCTCATTAGGATCCGTAAGACCCATTAAAAGAGTAGGGACAAGTGCAGATATCTCAGGGTTCTTTATAACACTCCCAACCTAAACTCAACACAAAAGATAAAAATAAACAAGAAATGGCACGAAGTAGGACACAGAAAGTAAGAGAAACTTGATCGTGAGATAGTTTAACCTGTTGAAGAGCTGTCTGTCCAGCTGATTGAACCTTGGGATGAGTGTCAGTAAGCACCTGTACAGTATTATAAAGCAGTAAGAAACTGAGACTAGTACCGCACTGTAGTCAGAGACAGAAATACTAAGTTTCCATGTAATAGGACAAACCTCAGTTAGCTTGGGCACAATCTTAGGGAGACATTGTGACAATTGTTGTGGAGCACAATAGGCCATGGCACCAAGAAGTTGTACACTACTCTGCTTGGTCCTCCAAGCCTTGTCTTCAAGGCCCTGACGCAAAAAAATAATTGTAAACATATTTAGCTAATCTGAAACACATGGGGAAATAGTTACTAGCAGACTCATCAACTGCAGCAGAATATCGAAGTTTGTCTGGCCATTTTAGATCCATATAGGTTTTTCAACAAAACTGAGGATCCAATTGCATCATTTCAGTGTAACAGCCCGGACCCACACGTGCATATATTGTCCGCTTTGCCAGCCATGGGTCACCCATGCACCAGCGCACGGTTTTGTTTCTCCCAGG
>JAPFFP010000080.1:12492098-12505111 GCA_026153255.1 Solanum medicagineum
ATATATATATATATATATATATATATATATATATATATATATATATATAAGGCTGGCCTTCTTGGATGGAGGAGCTGTCTTAAATGTTCCTTTGTTCTATCTTGAAGGTAAATTTATTACCGGGTTGCCTTGTGACTGTCTTTAGCCTAGGCTTAGGTGACTCAAACCAATCTACTACAGAGCGACAATGCAAACCATATAAGGCCTTACATGGGGCCATCTGAATATCAAATGGTAGTTGTTGTACCCAATCTCTGCCAAAGTAAAGAACTGGTCTCACTGACCCTAAACAATCAAATACAAGCCTGCAAATATATTCTCAAGGACCTAAATAGTGCACATTAGTTTTTGGTTTTAATGTATGTATATAGATATTTCTATGTTATCGTGTTCTGTTTTCATTCTTGTCTTTACTTTGCGGACAAAGTATCCTATTTTGGTGGGGTGTGGGAAGTTATAGATTAAGGTGAAGTCTGAGTAACCTCGAGCCCATAAGCAAATCAAAAATATACAAAATAGACTGTATCATGCTGGTGAAACTCATAGAATCATCCATACATCATTTCTTTATTTCAGTCCAAACAGTCCACCAAATACATGCAATAAATTCCCACTTTCTTCACAGTAGCAAGTAAAGGGAGGAAGCATGCCAGATCATCTACAGAGACTAGCGAACCCGAGGACAAAATAATAAAATGCTTACACGCCCTCCTATACCCATGATACTTCCTGAGTAGGACCAATTCTATAAAGGACAGAACCCAAAATTCTTAGATGCATGGGATTAGCACTTCTGTTACGACAACACTAGTGAGACAGCAACAGCATTACTGTACCCGTATCTCCTCTAATCAATTTATTTTTCTAGCTTATGTTTTTCCATGTTGATCTTTCAATTTATAAGTCCGGACAATTTACTTACATTTATACCCCAACTAATATAATGTGGGAGTTGTTAAACAATTTGAAAAAGGTGTCCAGGGATGTTTTCTGTCACAAGAAGAAATCACGAAGTCAAAATCTCAAACAGTCCAAGAGAATAGAAACACCTTTCCAGCAAAAACAAAGGAGGAGAAGTAAATCCGGTTGCCTCCTCGTCTGGACAAGCATATTGGAGCTCATTATGATGTGGAATGTTGAGCTAGAGCCTAGACTAATAGTCTTAACTCTTTTCTAACGTGAAATCCTGAATTTTTATACTATTGAAATTCGAAAGCATACAATACCTGATGCCAGCTATCATGCTCAACCTATATATTGGACAAGAGCACAAAAATTATAGAAATAGACACTAAACATATGCACGGGATTCATTCATTCATGAAAGTATAATCCCTTGCTGGTCATTGTGCAAATCTGAATAATATAACATTATTGCTCGCTCCATTTCTATTTGTTTTCTTACTTTCCTTTTTAATCCATCACATTACAAAAAGAACGACTATTTTCTTTTTTGGCAGCTCTTTAATTTCTAAGACGACGAAATTAAAGCACATTTTGGTACATTCAACCCATCTTTATTTTAAAACTACAAGATTCAAAAGTTCTTTTATTTTCTTAAACTCTGCCAAGTCAAAATCAGAAAAATAAACTGAAATGGGGGGAGTAATATTTAAGGGAACTCAAAATCCAGAGTTAAGCATTTATCACCAGAAAAAGAACTTCTACAAGAATGTAATACCTTTTCAGGGTCATGTAAAGCAAGCCAGATGCGGGTGGCAATTTCACTACTTTGAGGGACGGAATGACTCGTCAGAGCAGGAATGCGTTTCACAGCATTCAAGCAAGCCATTCTTACATGGATGTCTTTAGCATAAATACCACATAAAGCCTGCAAAGACCATGAAACACAAGAGATTAGAATTATTGTGTGGAAGCTCACAGTAGAAATTCATAGCCACATCACATACAGGTGCCACTTCAGCTGGTTGCAGCCCAAGGCATAACTCATTTAATGCCGGTCCAATAGATGCTTGATAAGCAGGAACAACACCCAGGACATGATAAAGAACCTACAAAATCACCAAGATAACCAGTCAAAAATAGATACAGGAATGACAATCAAGGTATAAACAACAAGAAGCTATAGTGATCATAACTGAGAGCATTTGAACTCTAGGCAGAGGTAAAAAGGAATCCAAATGCAAGAACATTATCTTGAGAACATCATCATGAAGTCTGGTCTTCTTGGGAGATAACAATATTCTCTCCATTATCTACACATGCAACAAAAAGATAAATATATGGATATCAGAAAATATCAGTGTCTCAGTGACAAGGAAAGAATATTACCAGTAAAGTAAAGTTGAATGATTAGACCACAAACTTACAGGGAAAACAAAAGTAAACGAATCCACAGGGAGAGCCCCAGTTTTGCAAGAGATGGATAAGCCGTTTGTTACACGCTCAAAGAGACCAGGCTTTTCATTTGATACTTCTCCACCAGCAGAAGGAATTTTACCCCATAAGACATTAACATCCTCTGACATAATTAACCTTAAGGCTGTTGCAATTTCAAGAGCCCAGTTAGAAAGTGGATTAGCAGTACACTTTGAAAGCTTCACCAGGGTTCCATATGCCACATCACCAACTATTGGTGACCGTAGTAGAGGATTGATAAACTTCACCTAAACATTAAATTGAATAAAAGAGTTAATCACAGCACATACGAGGATATGACCTTAAAATTCAACCTATGCACAAGAACAGTTACATAATGTCATAGATTTCTTTTCCCTTGCTGTTATAGGCATGTGGAGTTAAATCATTTTGATAAACAGAAAAATCCAGAAGATAGCAACTAGTTTGGGTAAAGTCTCTAACTTAAGTTCACAAAAACAAAAGGATATCAGTCTACAAAAGAGAACCAAGGGAGGAAAGGGTGAAATGAGCTATTCAATAGTTGAAGTCCAATAAACTTAACAAAGATAAAATAAATGTTTACTACCTGACTCAACATCCACTAGCTTAATTAGTTTTCATAATCTTCCACTTCCCCTTGTACTAAACATCTAATTTCCAGCTTCACTACATAGACTTTTTTTGGATCCAGCAAATTAAAGCTTAATAGGCAGCACCTAGGAGGTGCTCTAGAGCAAAAGATTGCTCCTGACTTCCTTGTATACTAACCTACATAGTCTGCAAAGATCTGGGCATTTCAGTATTTACATGACTACAAAAGGTAACTTCCCAGTCCTGCATAACACTGATGAGCTTCTCTGTCCTCTATTTGTTCATTTTTACACAACAAATGACAGCTAGAATATGCATTCAATCTTGATTTTACTGATGGGCTCTGCCGTATTTTGAAAAACCTGAGGTTCCTCCCCTTCCAAATTATATTGGATAGAGGAGAACACAAAGCACACTAACCAAGGAAGGTAGCTGACTGTGAGTGAAGACAGGATTAGCTATGGCCATCTCTCCCAAAGCTTTCAACATTGCCGAAAGGTTCTTTTTTACAACTGTGACCTTTCCACGTATATATGCTTCCTCCCTTAGCTGCACCTCACGTGCCTCCTCCTTTGCACTTTTTCCCTTATCTTTATCTAAAGAAATAAAATATAAAAACAGAGAGGATTAACAAATGATACAATGATAAATTAAGTTCAATAAGAACAGGAACTATCAAAAAGGTACCAGCTTTCTTTGATGATTTTCCACCATCTTTTTTCCCAACACCAGTGACCTCTTTGCTAGAGAGCTCACGCCTTGCAGTGTGATTAGAACTCACTTGGTCCTGTATGCAAAAGCAAACTCTGCCATAAGAGAAGTAGACAAGGAAGATATTCAATTCTAGACTTAGGAAAGAAAAATTATGCACTCACAGGACCATCATTGTTATCGTAAAGCTTAAAACGGCCTTTTGGTTGTTTTGTATTCTTAGTTGCAACAGATTCAGCAATGTAAACACCTTGTTCAGTCGAAAGCATTCCTTCAGGAGTTTGAAATATCTAAACACAAGAGAGACAATGAAGCAGCAAAATCAGAATATAGTCAGCAAATAGCTATTAGGAAGGTAAAAAGAAAGAAGGTGAAAATGTCAAAATAGGATATAAAACTAATGACATTAAATATACTTATCAGGAAGCCAAGAAACAATAGCTCTATACAACATCTGACAGAGTAACGTGTCTAAAAATAAAAATTTGAAACTTCTGCAACTAACAAACCCTTTCCTCCTACTCCCCTGAAATACTCGAAGAAAAAAGGCAGAGAAGGGGAGCCCTAAGTGAGGTGATTTGTCTGTGAAATTTGACCAGTGCATTCGACACTGTAAGAATAATCCCCAAGCAATTAAATCTTCGTTAAAAAATCTAGCAGGCAAAAGATATTCTTCTTTGATAGGATCACAGAGAGAGATTTCCAAAGGCCAAGGAGTTCAGGCCAGTTAGAGATCATTGGTTCACTGGCATGTTTTCCATGGTCACTATCCCTCTTGCTTTTACTCCCACCGTTAAGAGTGTTAGAATAGAAATAGGAACAAGAATAATATCTAAAATCCTACTTAGAATAGGAACAGGAATAGTATATAGAATCCTACTTGGAAGGATTGTATTATAGTATTCTAGTTGTAGAGAGAGTCTAATATACTATCTATAATATACTATCTATAAAAGGGTCTCAATGAAATAATATAGAGACAACAATTCAATAATATTCTTCTCCAATATTTCTCACATGGTATCAGAGCTTCTACGGTCCTGGTAGAAAATCAAAAAGTTTCCGCTGACGGCGGGCGGCTATGACCCATATATGTTGTCCGTCTGGCCAAATATTACGTTAGCAAAATAAATTAGGTAACCGTGTATCTTTCTAGTGACAATTTTCTCATATCTAATTTGCGTAGCACTGTGCATCTTTCCGATGACTACTTTCTCATATTCGATTAGTGTAGCACCGTGCCATCTTTCCGATGACTACTTTTCCTATTCAATTTGTGCAGCACCATGCCATCTTTCCGGTGACTACTTTCTTATTTCAGTAGGGTCGTGCCATCATACCGATCCTACCCATATTATTTTATGTTCCCGCCAATTTACAGTAACATTCTTGTTTAAACACTCATCTCTTGATCTCTTGATTTCGAAACGATCCATATATTTTATACTAGATTTCGGGCACTTTCCAATGACCATTGCATTGTTTTCGACAGATTTGAATTTTTCTGCAGTGTTTTCTTTCTGTTTTCTGTTTCAGATTACTTTGCCAAGAAAAAAAAAAGGATATACTCAGATTTTGGGCTGGATTAGAGTGATGTTCTTTCTACCATGGCCAAAACAGCATATATCCCTTTTTTTATCTATGGGTCATTCTCCATTGGCTTTTTTATCAATTGGACATTAAGAATGATTTTTTTATACTGATCTCAAGGAAGAAGTCTATATAGAGCAACCACTTGGTTTTGTTGCTCAGGGGGAGTCACGTAGACTTGTATGTAATTATGTAGGTCACTCTATAATCTGAAATAGTCTTCTCAAGCTTGGCTTGGCATATTCAGCACTGTATTTCAGGAATTTATCACTCTATGTTTTATCGACATTATGCATCAAATTCAGTATTTCATGAGAAGACTAAATACATTGAGATAGATTGTCAATTTTGGACTTGGAGTGATCAACTTGCAGTTATCTCACCAAGTTGTTCATCGATCGTCGTATTAATTACATTTGTAAGGTACATATGACTTGTATGCACTAGCTTGAGGGGGAGTTTTAGAATAGAAATAGAAACAAGAATAACATCTACAATCCTACTTAGAATAGGAATAGGAATCGGAATAGTATATAGAATCCTACTTGGAAAAGGATTGTATTATAGCATCCTAGTTGGAAAAGGAGTCAATATAGTGTCTATAAATAGGGTCTCAATGTAATAATGTAGAGACAACAATTCAATAATTTACAACAACAACATTACCCCAATACCTTAAAGGCTCCCGCCCACTGCGGGGTAAGGGGGGTCGGATGTACGCAGCCTGACCCCTATATTTAAAAACATAGTGCGACTGTTTCCGGATGACCCATGATGAGCGTCGAAAGTTGCATTGACTAACTGCTACTTCACAATTGAAAGAAGCGCAGACAGTTTAAAGAACCATTTTGCTTTATTCCACCAAAGCCAAAAAATAGTGAATCTTTGGCTCCATCCAATATTTCTCACAAAGAGAAAGTTAGCGTCTCTCGCACATGGCCCAATTCAAAACGATTAAGAGCATGGTTTGATGATAGGGATTTTACTGTTTTCCAAATATATTGTTAGCCTTTTATGAAACATAATTAGCATATTTGTTTTCAATAGGATCTATACAAAGGTCTAAATCTGCTTAATGACAAGATGTTTTTTTAAACTTGATAATGACAAGATGTTTCTTTGCAGCTAATTGAATTGGCTAGGCTGAATAAGAAAATTAGTCATGTAACAAGGTCTAAACAAAAAATAAACTTTACAACTAAAGCACAAAATTAAATTAAATATAATAGCAAATAAGTTAAAATGATACCAGTTGAGGAAACAAAAGAGTTTGTCAGCCTAAGGGCTAGTGAAGGCTGGTTCAGGTGTTGGAATAGGGTATCAGAAGTAATTGGGGGAAAAACATATAAGATCAAAGAACCCCCATAACATCTCTACCCCCTACCCAAAGCTCTCATACAATTGACATGTCCCAAGACAAGACATGCGTAAATGCCATATATAAGATATGAAAATAACATGCCCAAATTTAGATTGAATAACTTGCATTAATTTATAAACATACTTAGGGCCTATTCGGACATAGAAATTCTTTTTCTTTTCAATTTTTATTTTTCAAAAATCTGTTGGTTATAGATTGTATTCAATTTCTCACTCCAACTTGAAGTTGAGTTTTCCAAGTTTGAGAAACTGGTTCTTATCCCTTTATCAAGTTTTTAAAAAAATTCCTCAAACCTTTAACATTTTTCAAGTTAAACTCATGTCCAAACACAACTTCAGTTTCTAGATATTTTTCAAGTGAAACGCATATCCAAACACAACATCAATTTCTAGATGCACTTTTCCAACGTCAAATTTTACTTTTTCCAAAATCACCAAAATCATGTTGAAACGCATATTTATTATATGTTTTTTTTTTTTGATAAAGTTAACTTATATTATAAACAAAAAGAATTACACAATAGTGTACTCAGGAAGTGATTACATCAAAAGTATAGGACCACCAATAGATCTATCACCTATGACCTTCACCAATTATCTAAAATATGAGAAATCTCCCCCAAGTCCTTAGTTACACTGTTAGTGCACCAAAAATATAGAGTTGCTATGCAATTCATTTTAAGACTTTGGAAGGGGACACATTTGTTCTCAAAAGCTATGCAATTCATTTTAAGACTTTGGAAGGGGACACATTTGTTCTCAAAACATCTCTGATTTCTTTCCTTACAAATTGTCCACTAGATGCAAGCAGGGACAATCTTCCACCTCGCCTTTCGTTCTGATTGATTCCCTTCTCTGTACCACATGCTAAAGCCTCTACTGCATTCCTAGGCATAGTCCATCTGATCTCCTTCATGTTAAAGAACCAATCCAAAGTTGTTCAATCACTTTACAATGCAAGAAAAGATGATTTATAGTCTCTGTCTCAGCTTCACAACTAGAGCATAACTGCTTTCCCCTTTTCATGAGGTTTTCTTGAGTCAATACCGCTTGCTTAGCAACTAGCCAAGTGAAACAAGCTACCCTGTGAGGAATCCTTCCTACCCAGATCATCTTCCAAGGCCAGTCCTTGGTTTGACTTGATGTATCCAGCAGCTGGAATGCTGTGTTCACCTTGAATTTACCATCTTTGTTACACTTCCATAGCAATCTGTCTTCCTCACAGGTGAGTTGTTGTGCTTGTTCCAAGGAATTATAGAATTGGGTCATTTTTTCCGCCTCCCAATCATTAAGGGATCTTCTGAAAGACAAATCCCAACCTTGTGCATTTTTTACTTCTGAAATTGTAGCTTGCTTCTGATTACTGATGGTGTAAATTTCCGGGAACTGCTGCCTCAAAGGGGTTTGTCCCAACCAGATATCGTTCCAAAATAAGGTTTTACTACCATTACCTACTTTAATAGCCGAGTTACCCCACAACATTGGCCACTGATTCCTGATAGTTCTCCACAGGCCCATCCCATATGGAATTTTACTTCATTGGTAGTCCATGGACCTTCCTTGCCATATCTTTCCGTAATGACTTCTTTCCATAAACTTTGTTCATCTGTTGCAAATCTCCATAGCCGTTTTAACAGGAGGCTCTTGTTTTGTGCTTTCAAATTTCTGATTCCCATACCTCCTCCTCTCTTATTGCTCATGACTACTTCCCATTTGACCAAATGATACTTCTTCACCCCTTCACCATTGCCTAGCCACACGAAATTTCGTCCGATCACATCCAATTCTTTAATGATGTTCCCAGGAATTGGAAAAAGAGACATCATATAAGTTGGCAGGGCATCAAGAACACTGTTTATTAAGGTAAACTCTGCCACCCAAGGATAAATATTGACTTTTCCAGTTAACCAACTTCTTTTCACATTTTTCCACCATAGAATTCCATATGTTTATGGACTTGCTCTTAGCTCCCAAAGGCATCCCAAGATAGTTAGTGGGAAGTTCCCCAACCTTACCACCTAAAATGTTGGCCAACAAGCTGATCTCTGGAACTTCATTCACTGGATACACAAATCTCTTTCCCCAATTAACACAAAGTCCTGAGACTGCTTCAAACAGAATGAAAATTACCCTCAAGTGTTTCAATTGTTCTTTCTCAGCATCACATAACACCAAAGTACCATCAGCATACTGTAACTTACTGTAACTGAGAGTTGGAAGCTCCCAGATTTACACTCTCATTCACTTTGAATCCTTGAATTCTGTTGTTTTCCTTCGCACTCTTCAACATGTCACTAAGCCCACCCATAGCCAAAATGAAGAGAAAAGGAGAAAGGGGATCTCCTTGTCTCAACCCTCTTTCAGAGAAGAAGAAACCAGTTGGGGATCCATTGATCAAAACGGAAAACTTCACCGTGGACGTGCAGAACTTGATCCATTCTATCCGTGCAGCCAAAACCCAACCTTCTGAGGGCACCCCACATGAATTCCCAATTCAAATGATCGTACGCCTTTTCTATGTCTAGCTTGCATAGGATTCCTGGGATTTTGGATCTTTGCCTCATATCCACACATTCATTTGCCACCAAAATCGCATCCATGATTTGTCTGCCCTTGATAAAGGTCATTTGTTGATCGTCCACTAACTTTGGCATGACTTTATTGAGTCTCTCTGTCGGTAACTTCGATATGAACATGTAGAAGCTCCCAATTAGACTAATCGACTGAAATCTTTCAACTCAGCTGCAACCACCTTCTTTGGGATTAGTGCTATGAAGGTAGCATTAAAACTTTTCTCAAAAAATCCCTGGTCATGGAAATTCTGCATCGCAACTACCACCTACTGCTTTATCTCTTCCCAGCAGTGTATAAAGAAAGCCATTGTAAAGCCATCAGAGCCTGGTGCCTTATCACCTGCACAAGAGAACACACAATTTTAAATTTCCTACTCTTCAAATTGGCCTTGCAGTGCTGCATTCTCCTCTTCATCAACCATAGGCTGAAACCTAGGATTGAAATGTGGCCTCCAGACTTCCGTCTCAGTGTACAGTTTTTGATAGAAATCATTAATTTCATCTCTGATGCCGGCTGGTTCGGTTGTGTTGACTCCATTAGTGACCAGTTTGTCAATGTGATTGTATCTTTTGTGGCAATTTGCTGTTCTATGAAAAAACTTTGAGTTCTTGTCCCCTTCCTTAAGCCACAAAGCCCTGGATTTTTGTCTCCAGGCCACTTCCTCCCTTTTGACAGTTTCTTCAAACTCCACTATCAGTACAGCTCTCAAGTATGACTCATCATCAGATAAAGCTCTCTGTTCTTGTAACAAATCCAACTCAGTTAACTGGTTAAGGATGCTTTGCTTTTGCATACCTAGGTTGCCATGCACTGTTTTACTCCATTCTTTCAATTTATCTTTCAGTAATCTCAATTTACAAGCTAGGATGTAATCTGGTTTTCCCACAAAAATTTTTGAATTCCACCATTCTTTAACTCTTTCCTTAAAGTTTTGAGTTTGTAGCCACCAATTCTCAAACTTAAAGTAAGAGTTTGTTCTTTCCCAACTGCTGCATTCGAACATCAGGGGATTGTGGTCAGAAGTTACTCTAGGTAAGATCCTCAAGGCAACTTCCCACTCCTCAGAGATCAAAAATCTATCAAGTCTTGCTGCAATCTCTTGGCTGTCCCCTCTCCTCCACGTGAAATTACCACCTACCAATGGTAGATCTTGTAGTTCCATATCCTCCAAGAATTCGGAAAATTCTTCCATAGCCTTGTTTATTCTGTTGCAATTCTTCTTCGCGGAAGGAAATCTCACTACATTGAAATCCCCAACCACCACCCAAGGTCCCCTAAATAGTCCCCTTACAGCCCCCAATTCGCCCCATACTTCTTCTCTTTCTTCTCTATTGTTTGGGGCATAGGCCCCTATCAAATGCCAACCAAAATCTTGACCTTTCCCTGTGAACTTGCATGTGATGCTGTAAGCCCCCACTTCGCATACCTCACCCTCCCTGATACTACTATTCCACAAGATAATAATACCCCCTCTAGACCCACTTGCTTCAAGTTGTGCATACCTAACCCTCCTATTTGCCCATAAATCTTTAACAATCCCACTTATATCACCATTAATTTTAGATTCTTGAAAACAATACACATCTGCCTTCCATTTGTTCATCAAAGCTTTAATCTGTTGCCTCTTCCATGGTTCATTGAGGCCTTTCACATTCCATGAAACTATGTTAACTTTCATTTGGAACGTCTAGAAAGCAAACCCCCCTAATTCTAGTACCATAGCTCACAAAATTACTAGTTGGTTCCAATTTCTTGAGTTCTTTTGACATCTTTCCTATTCGAGTACTTGGGATTAAGGCTCCAGCCCCTTCTTCAATAATTTTCCTCCTGCTATCGATCGTCGTGAATAGACTCAAGGCCGCTTCTTCACAGCCGGCAAAATGCACCCCAAATTCTTTACTAAGTCTTATAATGTTTTGCTGGACCCACAAAGGAATTTCATTCACCGTAGCTATGCCATTCTCATCAGAGTTTACCTGTAGGATATTTTCGAGAGTAATGTCCCCCTTTACCACCTGATCCAGTTGCAAGTTTTCCACAATTTGTGGACCCGACTCTACTCCATCCACTATATGAATAATGGACATCACATCGTCATCCTTGCCACAACTTCCAATTCTGTCCTCTGAGCCTCTTCTCTCTGTCTACCCGAATTAAAGCTCCTTTACTAGTTTTCATTCTTAAGGATTTGCAATTTGCTCCTATTTCATCAATCAAGGGTTCATAAAAGACTTCAGTGTTTATGAACTGCTGCTCATTAAAAGGAGCGACATTTTGGGCCAAAGGATCTTTGTGCAGACTTAAATATTATTTTTCTCTCTCTATCTCTGGGTCCATCATTATGATCTCTTTACCTTTCTCACACTCCTAAGCATGTGAGAAATTTTTGAATTCAAAATCTTTTGAAGGTCCCACATTGTAATTAGTGTCACCAGCTGGCAAACACTTGGAAATTACTGCATCATCCTTATGTCCCATATGGTAATTAGTGTCACTAGCTGGCAAGCACTTGGAAATTACTGCATCATCCTTATGTCTGAGCAGTTGTGATGAAACAGAAAGCCCTTTTTTTCTGCGACTTCTGTATCTTCTTCTTCGACAAAGAATCTCATCGGAGTCTTGTTCCACACTTGTACAATGTACCCATAACCCTCAACAACAATCTTCACCTCCTACGGAATGGGATTTCCATTGTTTTTAACAAGTATTCTAGCCCACTTTAGATGGTTTCGAAGTTTTGTTTCTTCCTCTGTTTTCACCCATTCGCCACAAAGATCACCTACTGCTCTGAAGACATTATGTGACCACAGGTGTAATGGGAGGCCCATCAGTCTGATCCATGATTGATTTACCTCTGTCCTGGATGCGATTGCATCCACCGTCGGCGACCACCATTGTAATTATATATATTGTTTCTTCCAAAACCATCTTCCTCTCAGAACATGTTCAACCGCTTTAGTGGGGAGGAACTCGAACAGGAAACGATTATGTCCCATCTCGTAGATGTTCAGGCCATAATCTTGGCTCCAATTCTTATATGCCCATCTTTGTACTTCTAAGAGGATTAGAGATTCAGACCCATTTGCAGGAAAACTTCCAATAAGAATTCTGGCTAAAGGCTCGTTGCAAGTTTGATTTATCTTTCTGCATAAAGATGGTGTCCCCTCGCACACTTATGATATCAGCATCAGATTCTTTAGAGGCCCATTTGCTCTTCCTGACATCTCTGCATACGAAATCCCTTTTTCAACCCTTCTAAAGTCCTTGCTGACTGTATTGCTGGTTCTGTAATGAATGAATTTTTCAATTTTGGTGGCCAAATCCCACCAACCAGTATTAAAAGCAATTTCAGGGACTATTAAGACCGATCTATTTTTGCTCATATATCTGCCCTTGCTGTTAAAATTCCTTGCGCAAAAAATGAATGAAGCATGCATCTGTCTTTTCCATCTTCTAACAACATTTCCTTTCACCTTTGATGCTTCCTTAAGGATCGAACAGATCCATTCCATCGTTTGTTGGCTGAAACTTGCGCTACTCATCATGTTTTTTCCTCTCCCAGTCCAGTCATACCACATCTCAACACAAGTTGCATCTTTTGCAATGTCGAAAGATTTGAAGCCCATTGAGAAAAAGATCATGTCTTCCTCCATTTTCTGAGGGAAAAGTA
This sequence comes from Solanum medicagineum, assembly GCA_026153255.1. NCBI lineage: Eukaryota > Viridiplantae > Streptophyta > Magnoliopsida > Solanales > Solanaceae > Solanum > Solanum medicagineum. The sequence goes on from JAPFFP010000080.1 coordinate 12,504,976, forward strand.
GAAAAGAAAGAAAGGTGTTAGAATCCTTAATTATAGGGATTCCTTAATTATAGGGATCAGTTAGATTCCTTAATTATAGGGATTCCTTAATTATAGGGATTTAAGAATCATAGGGATATGATTATATTCTGTAAAT
>JAPFFP010000080.1:12505211-12518453 GCA_026153255.1 Solanum medicagineum
AGCCCGAGGACGTAGGCACCACTTGCCGAACCTCGTAAATCATTTGTGTTCCTTTTTCCTTTATTTTTCTCTACAAAAGGTAAATCCGGCGACAGCAGATCGCTAGAAAGAGGTCGACCCTCTTCTGTAAGGAGCTGGGTGGAAGAAATTTGTTGAAAAGGAAGGACGGAGGACAGAAAAGTGAGGTCTGACGACTGGAAAATCGCCGGCGAGGGTCAGAAAGGGTTGGGGGAAGAAAGAGAAAGTCAGATCCAGCGACGGGAGGTCACCGGAATGGGGCGCTGCCCTCTCTCTTAGGAGAGAGAAGATTTTTGGGGAGATGTGCCTGGGAGCATTTTTTTCCAATTATTATATGTTTTATCCAACCACAAAACATCACAGTGATACTGTACAAAAGCTTACATGATCCATAATTTCTAAAATTATATGTGTTGCAATCATCATTGAATCTAGCGACAGGATAGGTAATGATATTACCTGAATGTCATTTTCAGATAACATATCATGTGTCGAACGGTCTGGAAGATTGTTGAAGAACTGCCAAGGAGAATTAAAGAATTTATAACCACGTTAAGCAATAACAAGTGACAAACAATAACTCCAAAAGAACCATGCTAGTAACCTTCTCGAACTCCATGTAGGTTTCTCCAGGTAAGATGGACATCAAAGTTGATAAGGAATTTACAGCTGCTTCTTGCGCAAAATGATTATCACTCATCAGACCCGTCGGTCCCAACAAACCCTGCAGATTAAAAATATGGACAAGTTACTGAACATGTGAAAATGAAGGATGGTCCAGCTGACATAACACTCTGCTTGGCTCCATGAAGGGGAGAGGGAACGTGAAAAACAGGAGAACTGATTCATTTACTTCATTTAGGCTATTATTGATGATTAATTTTTAGTTGGTAGATGCATTTGAAAGGAAGTAGTAGTGTTACTACCAACTTTCCACCTTGTTATGGAAGGATTAAAAAGCAATATTTAGTGCTTGGATACCCCAACACTTTAACATTCTCTTGCTCTTACTTTCTCACCAAGCAAGAGAAAGAAACCATAGCCACCCAATTTTACATCCAATCGTCCAACCCTAATTGAAGTTATTAGGCAATTAGAATAGGGAAGAGGAGGTAATCACAATTTTGAATGATGCAGAACAATGCCTAAAAACAATATAGTTCTCCAAAACTTCCCATATCAGCATTCCTCAATGATATGTAGATCTTTCAAAAGCCAGTAATGGTCTTTCACAAAAAAGGGAAAGTAACATAAAAGAAGTTGCAGTTCTACCTTGCACAAACCAACTACATTAGTTGTGACAAGACCAATGGCATCAACACCATGTTTATGCAAACATTTTTGCACCCTCTGATGAACGACAAAAAAAGAAGAGGTTTAGACAAATTAAGTGAAATATGCATAAGATAATTTCTCAACTAGAAAGAAAGAAGGAAAATAAAGGCAACAAAAGAGGAAAATAAGAATTAAAAACAATAAGTAAATTCATCCAAGTTAAGCAAATCTTGACAAGATCAAATACAATGTGGAAAAATGATACTCATATAATTGTCTTGTAAAAAACGAATTATTCTATTCATAAGAAGCTCAAACTATGGGGATGTTTGGATGGGTTTTTTTAAGCTACTTAAAAGCCAAAAGTCAAAAATAGGTAGGTACCTTGCAATATGGTTTTTGGCTTTATTTTGCACTTTTTTAGTTTTTAAAATGTGCTTTTTAAAAGAAGCATCAAAAGTAGCCACTAAAAATAAGCCAATCCAACACCCACTGTGTGTGCCAAACAAACATGTTAGTAATTAGTATAATAAGAGAAGCTAAAAGTGAAGTACTAAGTTCTGCTTCAAAAGACAAGGCACTTTCAAGTACATAATTATCACTATTCCGTTTAACTTTCCTGATAATTTTTATTTTAAACTGTTTAGATGATTAGGGTCATATCTTCCTAAACTTCGGCAAGATACAATCAAGCAAGGTATATAGCAAGCTTTATATCCTAGTGGATTCCACTGGGTATGTTGTTATATCCTATTGGATTTCCGGAGTGCTACTTGTTATCACCATTAAGAGCAACGTGCTAAATTTCATCACAGCACCACCAAGTATATGCTTTCGTATTTGTAGAAGTGTTAGTAAAGTGGAGTTATAATTGGTAAATGAATTCAATCCTATCCATATTTTATCCTTTGAGCTCATCCGGCCAGACTGAGGAAATGTTGGCAGTAGGATGAGAGGAAGCAGGGTTGCATAAGTACATAGAAACAGGGATGACCAAATCAACAGTTATTGAGAAGGATCCAGGACATACAAAACAAGCAAGAGTAGTACATTACCCTCCACACAGAATTTCTTTTAGCTGCTCCAATTAGGCATGGATGATGTGCGCAAAAAACAACTTGCAAATACGCACTTGGTGCAGCAGCCAAAGTAGCAGACGACATTATAATCAAAGCCTTGACCATAACCTCAACAGATGGAACAAATGGAACTTGAGCATCCACTAAATTTTCAGTGTCGCTGCAGCAATCCGTTGGTCCAATGTTTAGATTTTAAAGTGTTAAGACATATCATTGCTAATTGAATTTTACTTCAGTTAATGCTAATAGATCATCTTTAAAGACCCGAAGAATAATTCATAAGGAGTATTTCAAAAGTAAACGAGTAGAGCACAAAGGTTTATTTGAGCTTAGGCTCAATCCTCAATTAAAGAAAACTTATATGCAGAATAAAGGAACAAACTATATGATCTAAGAAAAGAATACTTATAGCACAGAACACTGATATGATTAGGCAATCAAATGAAATACATAAAGTAAAAACATATAAATCAAGTGCAGAGATTTAAAGGAAATGCTGATGTCGCTATACTGGTTAAGAGAATGCTATCTCACTCCAGAGTATTGGTCAAGTGGTAAGAACGTAACACATGATGTTTGGGACAGGTACACATCATGGATTAGAACTCTGCCACAGACAAAATATTGATATTTAAATGGAAAAGGGTACTGGGGATCATACACCTAGTTTTGAACCATGTCCAACTTGCTATCAGAGATTTCTTGGTTATAAGAAAAAGTGATGTAAGAGCAGAGAGTTAAAAATTTTCTAAAAAATCAGATTTAGTGAACCTTGAATCCGAAACTTTCTTTCTGACACCAAAATTTTATGGTTTCAATATATCCATCCATGCTATTTTATTTTCTTTGAGAAATTGGTATTGTTGTATCCTCTACAACAACAACAACATACCCAGTGAAATCCCATAAGTGGGGTATGGGGAGGGTAGAACGTACGCAGACCTTACCACTACCTCATCCCATAAGCAGAAAGAACTAGATATGACAAAAAGGGAAGGGAACAGAAAGAGCGACTAATAATGAATAGCACATGGCAGTATGTAAATATGATAAAACTAACACATAATACGACAGATAATGAGAACACATGATAAAAAACACGTCCTCCACCTAAACCTACTATACCCCAAGGCCATGCATCCCCTAACCCTATCAATCAGCTTGCTACCCTAATTCGCGACCTCTACTTCTTTCTATCTAAGGTCATATCCTCAGTGAGATCAAGTTCAGCCATATCCTGTCTCATCACCTCCCCCAGTACTTCTTCAGTCTACCTCTACCCCTCCGTGTAGCTCCCAAAAACCAACCTCTCGCACCTCCTAACAGGAGCATCGGTACTCCTTCTCTGCACATGTCCAAACCATCGCAATCTCGCTTCCCTCATCTTTTCGGCCACCGAGGCCACCTCTAGCCTCTCCCGAATGGTCTCATTCGTAACCTTGTCACTCCTGGTGTAGCCACACATCCATCTCGGCATCCTCATCTCTGGGACATGCATCTTCTGAACATGTGCATTTTTAATTGGCTAACACTCCACCACATACAGCAACGATGGTATAACCACCACTCTGTAAAACTTACCTTTGAGTTTAGGTGATATCTTCTTGTCACACAATACTCCAGAGGCAAGCCTCCATTTAGTCCTTGCTGCCCCAATACGATGTGTGACATCATCATCGATATCGCCACTACTCTGGATGATGGAGCCCAGATACTTAAAGTTTTCCCTCATGGGGATAGGTTGAGTGGCAAGCCGCACATCAAAGTTTGCTTCATCCCTCTCAACACTGAATTTGCACTCCAAGTACTCAGTTTTGGTCCTGCTCAATTTGAATCCTTTAGACTCCAAGGCGTGTCTCCAGGCCTCTAACCTATCATTAACTTTAGTCTGAGTCTCATCAATCAGTACTATGTCATCTGCAAATAGCATACACCACAGTACCTCCTCCTGGATAGATCGTGTCAGCTCATCCATCACCAAGGCAAAGAAGAAAGGGCTCAACACAGATCCTTAATGGAGTCCCATCTCAACAGGAAAATACTCTGAGTCTCCTCCCACCATTCTTACCTGAGTTTTGTTGTATCCTCTACATTAAAGATATTTGGAGACCTCCAAAAGAGAGATAAAAAGGAAACAAAAGACTGCAGAGGAAGGGAAGACAATTGATTGCTAGGTGTTTTCTGTGTATGGTGACTCAGGAGACAAACAAGCACCTCTTCTTGCATTGCAGGTACACTGCTCAAGCTATGGAATTTGTTTCTCAACATCACTGGTTATAGCTGGTCCATGCCTGAGCATATAGCAGACCTTCTTAGCTGTTGGATTAGAAGAGGGGGAAGTAAGCCAAAAGAGACGGCGGAGATTGATTCCCTCATGTATATGACGGTCCATATGGAGGGATAGAAATGCCAAATGTCAAATGGAATTGTATTGTATGTTTACTTTTTTCGAGTTGTAAACAACTATGTACAGAAGATACCAAACAGATTATAAACCTGATAGGGAGTCTGTAATTTGACTTTTTGTTGGTGGCTAGCATATCCTTGATGCTGAAAATACAAACTAACTAGTTTTTTAAAAAAAAAATAAAATAAAATAAAAAAAGAGGAAACAAAAAGACTAGTTATGGTGCTCCTAGAAATTCTAAAAGTTGGTCTACTTCTTCTATATACTATTCATTACACCAAAAATAAAAAGATACAGTACAATTCCATTTCAATTTCTCAACAATATTGGACCTATCTTCAAAACACCTTCCATTCCTTTCCTTCCACACTGACCAGACGGAATGATTCTCCATCACTTCTTCTAACTCTTGCCCCACCACACTCTCTCTTCCCCCCAGCACATTTTAGTAGTGCAGAATGACTTAGATATGCCACCTAATTTTGATCCTGTTCCTAGGCTATGATCTATGCATCCTGGACCAAATCAGGTCATATGATCCACGTTACTTAAAGGTAATAGAACACATAAGCCCAATAACTTCTATCTTTTTTACATGGCTGCAGTGCAAACAAGGCCCACTCCGGACAATATGGATTCTTTTTTTCTTTTCTTTTGGAGATGGTGGACAGAGAGGGTTCTTCAAACTTAAATTTTCTTTTAAATCCCTTTGTCTATAGGTTCAGGATGGGAAATACTAAAGGCATAAGCATGCATAGAAAAGTTCACCTCATCTTCATCTGAAGAACCTTTTCACCAACAACAGAGAGATAATTCGAAAACTCAACCATTAAAGTTTCAGATAACTGTGGGGTAGCAGAAAGTATCCTCCTCGTAGAATTATAAGTTGCTCTTCGGATATCCCAATTTGGATGGCATAGTAAGAAGAGTATAAACTGTGAAGGATTAAGAAGAGGTTAGAAATAAGGACAAATTCATTAAAGCATGATCACACCCTATTAGATAAACGTTGTCAATTAACCTGCATTAACGTCTTGGCTGCAAAATTCTCCAATACCCTGTAGAAAAGGGACATTCAACTTCAACAATGATAATTTATGGCAACAATAGAAGATATGCACAGATAGCAAACTGAGAGTAGGAACCTTCATCAAAGTGGGATTCCCATGTGCACCATAAAACTAACCTTTGTGAATGATCTACAAGCATCACCTCAAAAAGGTCATGACAAGCCAAACAGTCCTCGATTGATAATTTTGAGGCCTGGAAAGAGTATTGAGCCAAGTTAAGAGAGCACTAAAGACATCGCAATACAAGTTTAAGGATTTCTCATGCATCTTGTATCAATATAGGTCCTCAGAGAGAAGGGCCTAGAAGTATCTCGGCATTATAACTCATATACTGCAGAAAACTTCTTAAGATGTTTATGAACTTAAACCACTCAAAATGTCAAGAGGGGGAAATCAACATCCTAGACTGCCCGATGACAAAATTGTCAAAAAACAACACAACAGATTAAGACCTCCCACTAAGAAGAGTAGAAGTAAGGAAGGTCGATGAAATTTGAAGAGACGAGGCCTGTGAAAAGAGCATCAACTTCGAAGCCGAGAGTATTAATTCTAATTGTTCAGACTAAAAGCATGCAACAAAAAATTGCCAATTCAGTGAGAATGTCATCGACCACATATAAAGTTCCAACAGGGAGAATATCATCTTATGCTTCTTCTGCGACAACTGCTAGCAACAATCATTTAAAATGACCAAAAATTAGCTCAGAATATTTACCAGAGGAATTGGCACCACTGACTGCTCATTCTGTGATAATAATGACCAAATTTTCTCCTTTATTATAGTCTCATCTAACAACATCAGCAAAGGAAAAATTACAATGTGTGAGAAGCAATAATCCATATGAAAAGAAGTAGCTGAATTGAATCACAAAATGCGAAAATTTAGGTCAGCAACCAAATTTGTGTCACTAGGTCAGTGACCATTATTCATGCAACACAAACTGAAAAGTCCTTATAAACCTGCTTTAACATCCACTGCAGCAAGTTTTGCCACACAAAGCAATGCATAGATGCCATCCAATCGTTGTGCTGCTTTCGTATAACCAGTTTTAACAAGTTGTATAAGAGCTGCCAGCAGAGAGGACATATGTGGAAGAGCATCAGCATTTTGGCACATTACTCGCAGGCAGCGAAGATGACCTCTTCTAAGTGCTTCCTTCTCTTTGAGGCCTGACGCAATGAGAGACATAACATCAGGCCGAATTGCATCAGCACATTTTGCAGTCCAAGCAGCCAAACAAGATAAGCATGCAAGCTTGACTTCTTCGTTACCTGCATAAACATAAAGAATAAGACATAGATCAGTAAGCTAAAGAAGACATTGCAGAAGAAGGAAGCACAACCATCAACATGATAAAGTTACAAAAACCTACCATCATCCTTATAAGAGGACAAAAGGAAATTACAAATAGTCTTTGACAAGCTGTTCAGGTGTTTTCCTTCTGGGGCATTTGACAATTCTCGCAGTGCATTTATCATCCCAACTCTCTGATAGGGAAATGTAAGCCTTCCTTCTGAACCTGTAAATATTCCAGATCGAGTAAATTGATAACTAGTTAGTCTGTTCTTGGTTTTCACTAGTTAGAAAAATGTCATATCAAGAAGTCAAAGCAAATACAAAGTTAGAAACACAACCTCCAATAACCAATTTGACTGCATTAAACATCTCTTCTATAGCATCTGGACTGCTAGATTTTATGCTTAAGCACCGTACTATGGATACAGCAGCAATCCTTCGATATTCATCGGCATGTCTCACCTGTGACAACAACACTGAAAGAATCTCCACGGCATATTTGCTCAAATCGAGTTTGGCAGATTGCAGAAGGATTCCAACTGATTCCAAGACAAGCTCCGGATTTCGTTTCAACATCTTGACATATGAGGGAATGACAGTGTTCTTGAAATCTTCATGTGTCAAACGAGCAAATAATGGAATGAAAGCATCACTGAGGCCCTTTGGTGGCTTTTCTCTTGCATTTAGAACAGCTCTAACATACATCTCAAGAAAATTTTGCTGCAGACAGAAACAACGTAATATATGTAACGGTAAAGCACAGACGAAGACTAGGAGGATCCTAACATCTTTGGCTTCAAGTGCCATAGCTTCTACATCCCAAGAGTTGCTTGGAAACCAGATCATACCTTCCATTGATCAAATGAAGGTGGATTTGCACTTGAAAATTCTAGCATCAAGAGTATAAACTCAGGACAATCCTTGTAAGTGATCCTTGAATCCCTTAGTTCATCCATGTAAGTTCTGTAAATATCTGGTGCCTGAAAATGGAACACATAAGGTAAATTAGGACCTCTAAACCCATGCCTCAACTAAGACCTGCAGATTAGTCAGATGAGATGAAACCTTTGAAAACAAAAAGAACATGCTTTTTTTGCAGGTCCGTCTAACATGGGACGATCCTTGCATACCAATATGCAAGACTGATGCTTGCGCTTGTGCTAGTCGACACACTGCATTCTTTGATACTGAGGGAAACTGGCTATTAGTTAGGAGAAGACAAGACCAATTTATGAGTCTGTCGCACCCTATATAGGATTGAAATTTGAACTGTTTTTCCATGAATTGTACAAGGGTTCCAGCAAAAGCTTTCATAAAAAAGGTTTCACCCAATGCTTTGATCACCACATTATCCACTGCAGACCTTGATCCTCGATCGTCATAAATAAATGTTGTACTGAAAATTACTTCTACCAACAGGGAAGCAATTTCAGCAGTCATCTCTGTAGAATTCAAATCCAACAGTGAGCTTGAAAACATACAAAATAAATCCTAACATTAGAAAGAGTAAATATGCATTCAATTTCCAATGGGAAAACTTCACTAAAAAGAAATCTAGAAATGCAACATGAAAGACCACCTGTTTATCACTATTCATTCGAGACCACCTTTTTTTTCCTTTTCATTCTCAAAAAAAAAAAAAAAAGAAGCCGGGATATCACAGAAGCAACATTGCAGTATCTCAACCATTTCCACATGTCAAAATCTGTGCAATCAATAGTCAATGCCAATAATTTTCTTTGTAGAGGAGTGACCTAACAACCCCTATACCCCATTTCACCTTATGGTACAGGAAAGACAAACATCACCAACACCCATTCATGTGTGATTTTTACTCACTATTTTGAACATGTATATCTGGGAATTGGAAATGCATAGATAATGGTATCATGAAAAGAAACAACAGAGCAGATTATGCCTTCAACCCAACCAACAAACAACCCTCCCCCCTTCCACCCTCCCCAAAATTAAAAAAATACAATGATGGTACTAAAAGAGGTAAAGTAAGCAATTCTATCCTATGGCATTTTCTCTGATCTGCCATAGGGGAGTCTCTCATTTCCAATGTTGTGATTATTTCTAGTTTCTCATGCTATCATAATGAAACAATCAAGGTGTCATTTTTTGACAAAGATGGGGCTGTTAATGCTGTATGACCACTTCGTCTAAGAGCTTAAGTTGTTAGACAAAGCCCATTTTAATTTACTTAATTATACTCTCAATACAAATCCTCACATGTAGGCCTGGTTCTTTCATTTCATGAGCTTAAACATGTGAAAATATTTTTGATAATGGGCAGCAATGACACTCGATATCAGAACCTTTTATTCCTTTGAACCATATTGAAGTTGTATGATCATCTTATCTGAAAGTTTAAGCTATTTGAGAAGGCAACATTTTCCAACTAGCCCAAAATATCACAAGGCATACCATATCCTGATTCACTAATGTAAACAAGGACCACTTAATTTGGGGAAAACAATAATTTCCATCATTTATATGCATTAGTCTTAACATAGATAAGTCGGTGCTGGTTATACAAACCATAGCCACGAAAAGATCTCAAACCTTCAAAACGTCATGCAGAAGTTCTCAACAATTAACCTCTATAGCTAATATTAAACAACAACAACATACCCCATGGAGTCCCACAAGTGGGGTCTGGGGAGGGTAGAATATACGCAGACCTTACCACTACCTCATAGAGGTAAAGAGGTTGTTTCCTGGGAACCCTCATCTCAAAACCCATAAGCAGAATATATTAGATATGGGAAAAGGAAAGGAAAAGAAAGGGAACAAAAAGAACAACTAATAAAGGAAAAGCACATGATATTATGAAAATAAGCTAAAATTAACATATCAAGATGGAAAATGACAACACAAGATATACAAGCAATGTAAATACGCTAAAAGTAAATAAATACAAGACTAATAATGACAACATACGATGTGAAGACATCACTACTCCTACTACACCTACTATATCACAAAGTCCTTAAACGAACTACCCCTACTAACCTATTAGCCCTCTACTCTAATACGCAATCTCCACTCTTTTCTATCTAAGGTCATGTCCTCGGTGAGATGAAATTTAGTCATATCTTGTCCGATCATCTCCTCCAAATACTTCTTCGGTCTACCTCTACCCCTCCGCATTTCCCCTGAATCCAACCTCTTGCACCTCCTAACAGGAGCCTCGATACTTCTTCTCTGCACATGTCCAAACCAACGCAGTCTCGCTTCTCTCGTCTTGTCAACCATAGGCGTCACCTCTAGCTTCTCCCGAATGATCTCATTCCTAATTCTATCACTCCTGGTATGTCCACACATCCACCTCAACATCTTCATCTCCGCAACCTGCATCTTCTAAACATGTGAGTTTTTAATTGGCCAACACTCCACCCCATTAACAAAGAATCAAAAATGGTCTAATCACCGTACGGTAAAACTTGCCTTTAAGCTTAGGTGGTATCTTTTTATCACACAATACTCCTGAGGCAAGCCTCAATTTGGTCCATGTTGCCCCAATACGGTGTGTAACATCATCGTCAATATCGCCACTACTCTGGATGATGGATCTAAGATACTTAAAGCTTTCTCTCTTAGGAATAGGTTGAGTGGCAAGCTTCACTTCAATGTTTACTACATCTCTAGCAACACTGAATTTACATTCCAAGTATTTTGTTGATACTATAGCTAATATTAAGTATATCAATAAATAAAATTTTGGAGACTATGCACATCTTATTGATACTATAATGTAGGAAAATTGCAAGATTCAACAAGCCTAGCATTGCGAGCTAAAACATAGCAACTAAGAGTTGATCAAGCTCTCCTTTCGCTAAAAGCTGCAGTTAAAAGATGAATTTGCTTGGATTTGGCGGAGAATGCATGGCAAAAGCATAGAGTGGTAAGACCACCTAGGAAGCTATCAATGGGTATTGCACAAATAGGGAAGGGTAAAGGAGGAGCAAGAAAAAGAAGCTAAAGAAAGGTCTATTATTTTTTTTATTTTTTTTGGTAAAATAAGAAATGTCTATTTTTTTTAATAATAAGAAAGGTCTATTATTTTCTTATGAAGGATTCACAGAGAATGACCCCCTAAGGTTTGCATAAAGCATCAGGAAGAATGAACAATATCACCAAAACCAAGGAAGTCAAATCTTTTTTTATAACTGAGAAATCCGAGAGCTAGGCAGGCATGGTCCAAACTTATACATAATGAGCCCATCCCTTTATCCTTCTTCACTAAAATCTTACTTTTGTATTTGCATGCTTCTATCCTATGGCGTTTGCAAAACCCACACATCACCACCTATGCTCTTAAAGCTGGTCAAAGCTTTGGCAGCAAGAAATTAAATCGTTTTATTACAAACGAGAATAAGAACCTATTTGGATGGGCTTACAAGCCAAAAGCCGTAAGTTGGAAATTTTCAAAGCTTCTTTTTTGAGGGACAGTTTCAAATATATACAATAAACTAATTAGTTTACAACAAATATAACCATGTTTTATTTACTAAAAGATTGCCAAAAAACATAGAAAATAGACCGTGACTATACAATACAACTTGTTGAATGTCATAAAAAGTATACAATGATTATATAATATAAATTACTGTTGAATATACATTATAATACACTCTATACATGAAATAAAATATACATTAGTATATATGAGTATACACTGAATAGTCATTTTTTTTGGTAATTGGAATGAGTCGAATGGTCATTTGATGTAATTATTTTTATCTTACCCAAACTCTATAAAAGTGCTTAAAAGTTATGATGGCTTAAAAGCACATAAAATAAGCCAATCCAAGTTCTAAGACTATCACATTGTCACCAAACCACTCTCTTTGATAATCAAAATTTCTCGACACTACAAACCAATATGGTAGGGAAAATATGACAATGTGAAGTTGTGGCTCAATACAGCCATCTTTTCAAGTCAACAATAACACTTCTCATACACCTGCAGGTGCAGCCCCATCTCCTCTAATATTAGTATATTTGCAACCGTTAATTTCCTCCATCAAACTAACAATCTCATACATAATCACTCAAAACTCATTTGCTACTCCTAATGCGACATAAAGCTCAAACATTTAATTCATGGATTCACTTGAAAAAAAGAAGAAACAACTCTCCAAGATCACAAGACTCAAAATATACTGAATCCAACTACAGTGTGTAGCATATTTATCTCATAAATGTCAAATGCACAACCAAGTTTTTTTTTATGAAGTGCCATTATACATGTTCATATTAGACAAAAGAAATACTCTTTTTAAGCACATCAATGCTTTCTAGTCATCCATTAATCACATCAATTTAGTAATGACTTTCTACACCTCTCTAGGCACCTACAAAAGGAAATAGATGCTTAGTATATTCTTTTTATTTTAATCGCCAACTAGAAAGGTGCTCAACTGACAAGGTCGCAACCAAAAGCAAGATTTTCAACCTAAATCGGCTAATCAAACTTGGGCAACTGTGCACCTGCTCCTAATTTATTGAGAAACTCTTTGGCAAAATTATTAGAACAATAAGAGTTGTATCGCATAACTTCATTCAAATATGAAGCTGGATTTTTGTAGACCAAATTCAAAAATCATTTAGACATTGATCATTTTTAGATTTTGTTGAATTGCATTGTGGGTGCTCCAGCTACTTATCCTAGATGTCAAAAATCCAAGACTGGATTGAGGAATGCAAACTCATCTACGAAGAGCCCATGAAGGATTTGTTCAAAACTACTAGGATGATTCGGTTATATTTTGATTCTGCCAGGAAAAATATTGAAAGGATGCAGAAATAAAAAGGCTAGTTTCCTCAAGCATCCCCTTCTAGTACACCTATAAGCTAAATGTTCTCCATTGGCTCTAACACACCTCCCCATATAAGGTCATGGCTTATATGGTTCTTACCAAAATGCCGTAATGAAGGCTAAAAAGGAAAACATGTTGATACTTAGCATTGTCATACAATGGCAACATAGCCATATCCCATACTCCGCTTCTAACAACAACATACCCCAGTGCCTCAAAAGGCTCCCGCTCATTGCGGGGTGAGGGGGGGTCGGATGTACGCAGCCTA
>JAPFFP010000080.1:12520975-12543625 GCA_026153255.1 Solanum medicagineum
TGTATATCTGTCAAAATAATTGTATATATGCAGCTGGTTTACATATATAATTGTATATCTAGCAAGGAATTGCACAGAGAGAGGAGAGAGCGAGAGAGAGGAAGAGAGGAGAGACAAAATAGAAACAAAACCCTAACTATAGCTATAAATTGTAATTTTTTCAAACTATAGTTGTATAATGTAAATACATAGCATATGTTTGTCTAGTTATGTTATTTTTCCTATTAATTAATAACTAAGGACAATTACACTGAGGGATGCTTCAGTAAAAATAATTACAAAAAAACAATTCTTCATTATATAGTCATGTATACTCAATGTATATTGTGTATCATAATGTATATTTAGTATATAGTTCATGTACAAATAATATATATTGTACAGTCAGTGTATACTTTATATAATTTTTGGCAAGCTATATTGTATAGTTTCACTGATTTGAGGCTATTTTTTATGTAAATAAAACATGCGGTACATTTTTTGTAATTTAATTACTCCCTCTGTCCCATTTTATATGGCACCCTTTGACTTGGCACAGTGTTTAAGAAAAAAAAGGAAACTTTTGAAACTTGTAATCTAAATTCATTCTTAGATATTTGTGCGACGGAAAATCATTTCATTAAGGGTAAAAAGAAAATTTCAAAGTTAAATTGTTTCCAATTAGAATAATGGACCAAAAAGAAAAAAGTGCCACATAAAATGGAACAGAAGGAGTAATTTTTTTTTTTTTTTTTGTATATATTTGAAACTATCCCTTGTAACTACGCCCGGCCTGAACTTGCTCCAAAAACATCTTTTAAAACATTGATTCGGAGATCATATACATATACAGAAAAACCCATTAGTAGCACATTGCATGAAAACAGAAGACATAATAAAGATTTAGACCACTAGTCAATGTTCATCTAATCTTGTTGTTCATTCACATGTACTCCATGTGGATTTGAATCCAACTTACATGGATTACCATATTTGAGCGTGAGCACTTTGCGTTAGTACGTAGGTGCAATTTGAATGCATCAACTATACTGTGCAAACTTTTGAATATAGTGCCACTGACATTTAAACTGAAAAAAAGAACTTCAAGTGACTAAAAGATTGGACTAAAAAATGAACTCAAAGCACAATGGTCTGAAATTTTGAACTAAAAAGTTGAATTATGTGAACTAAAAATTTTGAACTAGTATGTATCAGTTTTGTCCATCTTTTGAAAAAGCTGTATAACCTCAATTTCCAGAACCATGCCATCTTATGGGGATACAGAATAAAACACAGTTTTTACAATGAACCAGCAAATCAAACAAGTTGTTAACGAAACAAACAACTTGATTCAAGTATCAAGTGAATTTCAACTTTTTACACCTCAAACCTGCTGATCTTTGAAACACCAATGACAAGGGGTTGGAAGCAACACTCAAGAATAAACCAGGTCTATTTCTGCTTACAACTATCTCTCCATTCTGCCTTGTTTGTTTTAGACTCTATGCTACAACATTTATGGTATGCTATTCTAAATTCCTTCTAATCGACAAGTAAAATTGCAATATGGTGATCTATTGTGAACCATTAAGAGGAGTATCGCTACTCTGTCTGGCAGAAATTACTCTATCAAGGGTTTCATCTGGGACCTTGATTCCGCTAGTCTCTAAATCTGCCACTATGGCAATTGCAGCATCAAGCTCCCCAAGATCAAGGCATAATGTGATGATTTCATCATACAAAGGGCTGCAATGAATGGATTAAGACAAGAAAGAATTTAAACAATATGTTAAAATTTTTAGATAAGGCCATGATAACGATATACAAGATAAATTATGGTAAAAAACACAAAAAGCAGAAAGATTTGCTGGAAGTGAACCAATATAGAGAAAACACAATCTCAACTTGAATATCTAAAACTCTATTTGTTTAGCCAATCATTGTGTTGAACCTTCTTTTTGCTGATGTTATATCATTTATTTGTTTGTTGCAATTCTGGTGCAAGTAGCACGAAAAAATAATTCATTAAGAAGTGTTTCAAGTAAAACCAAACTTACCTTCCAAATACATAACCAAGACTATGCGTTGTTTGCAAGATCTTCAAGAAAGCAGAAGGCATAGGAGCTCGTATTGCGGCACGCAGTATCATAGCACAATCCCCGATAGTTGGTGTCCCACCCAGTTCTATTACCTGAGATAGAAATAATTTTCGTTCAACAAGTGGAAACAGAAGCATCCATACATGAAGCCAAGATCACTAGCTACAAGGACAGGAAACAGCATAGCAACAGTTCTGCTAGAATGTCATAATTCACTATCAGAATAGAACAATATTAGAAAACAAAGTTGTCAAAAGCCTAAGCTTCATTCACTGAAGATCTATTGATATATCGAGAATCTTCATTTCCGGAGTCCAGATAGACTTAATATTTGAAGAAATCAACAAAAACAAGACTGTAACTCCTAAAGCGTTACAGAGAATGCTAGAAAGAAGAACCAAGAAAGTTGTAAGAGCATTAAGATCCAGTCATGGTTTTACCATGGCTTGGAGTCACCAGTGACTTCATTACATGCAGCAACAGCTGGTAAAAAGAACAGGAAACAAAGAAAATGAACGTGAGTTTTGAGTATCTAGCAGCTACAGATGGCTTCATAAGACCATAATAGACTAATGTTGGATTATGTAGGAAAATCTTGGCAGAAACGAAATTTTATTCAACCAAATCTTCATTGTCGGATTCATTTCTTCTCCTCGTTAAACCAAGGATGAGAGTCAGTCATCAAGAAGTTGGTCACCAATCATACTAAATTCTAATCCATAAATACCACGTAAACTCAAAGGTAAGTTTTACAGAATGGTGGCTAGACCATCCTTGTTGTATGGGGTGGAGTGTTGGCCAATAAAAAATGCACATGTTCAGAAGATGCATGTCGCAGAGATGAGAATGTTGAGATGGATGTGTGGTCACACCAGGAGTGATAAGATTAGGAATGAGACTATTCGGGAGAAACTAGAGGTGGCCCCTGTGGCTGATGAAATGAGGGAAGCGAGACTCTGATGGTTTGGACATGTATAGAGAAGGAGTGTCGATGCTCCTGTTAGGAGGTGTGAGAGGTTGGTTTTGGGAGTTATATGGAGGGGTAGAGGTAGCCGAAGAAATATTGGGGGAGGGTGATCAAACAAGATATGGCAAAACTTAATCTCACCGAGGACATGACCTTAGATAGAAAAGAGTGGAGGTCGTGAATTAGAGTAGCAGGCTAATTGGTTGGTAAGGTAGGTGGATGTCTGGCCTTGGGGTATAGTACGGTAGCAGGAGTAGGTCGTGTTTTATATCATGTTTTGTCATTATATGTCGTATATGTGTTAATTTTATCGTATTTACATACTGTCATGTGCTTTTCGTTATTAGTCGTTCCTTTGTTCCCTTTCTTTTCCTTTCCTTTTTGTCATATCTAGTTTATTCTGCTTATGGATTTTGAGATGAGGGTTCCCAGGAAACAGCCTATCTACTTCTATGAGGTAGTGGTAAGGTCTGCGTACATTCTACCCTCTCTAGACCCCACTTGTGAGATTCCACTGGGTATGTTGTTGTAAATATCACCCTAAATGTTTCTAGGAAGAAGCATGAATTGGTTAAATGAAAAAACTGGAAAAACAAGTGTTAAATGTAGGCATCATTCATGTGAACATGTTGTGTGTTCTAGACTATTATCTTTCCATGTATTAGAAAAAGAAGATTAAGGTGGTAGGTAAAAGCAAAAAATGCAACAACAAGAAGTTACCTAGTGTAATCCCAGAAGTAGATCTGAGGAGGATAGAATTTATACAAACCTCACCCCCACCTTGTAGCGATAAAGAGTTTGTTTCCAATAGACCTCGACATAAATAAAGCATCTCAAACCAGATTGAAAAAGGGAATACATAAATGATAGCATTAACAACAACGAAATAATACAATATGAAGACTAATACACAACATACAGAAGGAAGAACGGTAACGAAAACAAAATAATGTGAGAACTGAAGCACAAAAACCACAGGTGATAACCGAAATCTAAGAACAAGAAACTACGAGAATAGTGTTATACTACTAGTAAGAAAGTAGGTACAAGCACAACCACTATGCCTATCCCGCTGGGAAAGCAGAAGAACCCTCAACTATGAACTAACCTTCTACCCTGATCCGCAACACTCCAAACCCTCTTACCTAAGGTCGTATCCTCGCAAGCTCAAGATGTGTCATGTCTTATCTAATCACCTCCCTCTAATACTTCTTCGATCTACATCTACCTCACCTGTCGTGCACCATTGCCAACCTCTCATACCTTACTGGTGCATCTACACTTCTCTTCTTCACTTGCCAAAATCATCTCAACCTCGTTTCTCTCATCTTATCCACCATGAAAGTCATTCCCGCTTTGTCCTGGATATCTTCATTCATAAAATTATCTTTTTTAGTATGCCCACACATCCATCTCAACATCCTCAGCACACAACTTTCACCTTCTGGATATGAAAGTTCTTGACGAACCAACACTCTGTTCGATACAACATAGTATTAGTTGGTCTAACCATCACTCTCTAGAACTTACCTTTAAGTTCGGGACTTCGGGTGGTATCTTCTTATCACACAAAATTCTAAAAGTGAGCCTTCAATTTGCCCATCCTGCACCAATACGGTATGTCGCATCATAATTGATCTCTCCATTACCATGAATTAAAGACCCCAGGTACTTGAAACATCCTTTTTTAGGGATGACCTGAGCATCAAGCCTCAATTCTACGCTGATCTCATGTGTAGCATCACTGAACTTACAGTTCAAGTATTTAGTCGTGCTGCTTCTCAACCTGAATGCTTTGGACCAAACCTCCAGTCTAGCGTTAACTTTGTCGCAAGTCTTGTTAATCAATACTATGTTTATCTGCAAAAAACATACACCATGGCACCTCACCTTGGATATACCACATCAGTTCATCCATAATCAGTGCAAAACAAAATGGACTAAGAGTCGATCTTTAGCGCAACCCCATCATGACTGGAAAGTGCTTTTAGTCTCCTCCTATTGTCCTTACTCTATTCTTGACTCCATCATACATGTTCTCAATCACCCTAGTGTAAGCCACAACTACACCTCTAGCTGACAAGCATATTCATGGAACCCCCCTTGGGACTTTGTCATAAGCCTTCTCTAGGTCAATGAACACCATATGTAAATCTCTCTTCCACTCCCCATACTTCTCCGTGGTAAATGGCTTCTGAGGTAGACATGAATTCGAATTGATTCTAGAAAAATAGACACAACCCTCTTTGACCCTTATTTTCACAGTATGGCTAAGCAATTCAATATCCTTATAGTTGTTGCAATTCTAAATATCACCCGTGTTCTTATATAATGGAATCATCGTACTCCATTTTTATTCTACAAACATCTTCATCGTCCTAAAAATGATATTAAACAACCCAGTTAGCCCCTCCAAGCCTAGCCTGCTTATGTTCTTCCAAAACTCCACAGAATTGTGGCATGGTCGCTCTTCCCCTGCTCATCCTACAAATAGCATACTTGATCTCATCAACCTTCATAGACCTGCAATACTCGAAATCCAATGTCGCTTAGAGTGGTCCAACTCCCACAGCACAATGTCCACGTCCCTCCCTTCATTTAAGAACTTGTGGGAGTATGCATGCCACCTCTGTCTAATGAATGCCTGCTCCACCAATACTTTGTTTTCTTCGTCTTTGATGCACTTCACTTGGTCGAGGCCTCGAGCCTTCTTCTCTAGCCTTGGCTAGCCTGATCAGTTTCTTATCTCTGCCTATGTCCCATAACTCATGCAAGCATTTGAAAACTGTCATTTTTGCAAGTGTAACCAACAATTTTGCCTCCTTTCTCGCCAATTATACATTTTCTTCTTAGTCTGCTTATCATCCTTGTACTTATTCTCCACCAACTTCGCATACGCAGCGTTATTTTCTTCCACTTTCCGTTAAGACTTCACCATTCCATCACCAATCTCCTCGAAGTCCACCTGAGTTACCGTAGAAACCCCTGGCACCTCTTTTGTAGCTCCCTTATGAAACTAGCTGTCATATCCCACATGTTGGTCACCTCCCCCACTAAAAGTAAAAATGCAATATCATCAATTTGTTGTTTTTTCCTTGACACAAAATGCAATATCACCAATTGCATAGGGATATGAAGAATCACCTAGCAAAGAGCTATAAATTACTAAGTCTCTAAGAAACCAGGACAATTTAGCTATACTTTTCTAACAATATACATCGTCTCACGGACTCCCCAAAATCTGCCACGACATATACTTACATAAATCAAACATATACTATTTAGCAAGAGATTACTTGTAGATTGAGGAAAGACTACATGTAACATTCCGAAAATGGTGTTAAAATGGTGAGGAGATTAAAAGGGATGTCATAACATACTTTTGTCATCACTTTGATTCCCAATTCAACTTCCCACTCCTGTGACCATCTTCGAGGAGCTTTATTCTTGATTTCTTTTTCCCATGTCCAGCCCCAAGCATCAGTAATTGTATACATATCTGATACATCAAATACTTTCCGTTTCCTCAGCTCCACAAATGCTTCATGAATGTCCAGTGGAAACCAGTCATCATCGTCATCATCCTGTGCAAATATGAAAAGACTTATCAATCAAATACCCGTGCTCTTAGACTGCGTTTTACAAATCTTCAGCCGTTTCCAGACGTAAACAAGTCATTATGCAAAAATTTGCAAGATAAAGGGTAATTTCCTGGACAAACTTAGATTGTTACCTGGATGACTATTTTCATTTATGTTTGTATGCTAAACATTTGCAAATGAAACAAATATAGATGTACCGAGGCAACAGAAAATATACAAGATAAGTGGACCGAATCGTCAACAGGTTTAAGTGTTCCAGTTCCAACTGATCTGATTGGCCTTGTCCTACTTAGTCACAAATGCCTAAGTTAATACATACTGAGAAACATTTGATAAACCTGATGATGTAGTACATACATGAAATATGAAGCACAGAAATAATTATACTAGTAGTCAAACTTCAGAGTACCTCACAGGCTATGACTTATTCCTGTCAACAGATTCAAACATACAAGTTTTAGTCACCTAAAGAACACCGTCTCTGTGTTCTAGACAAGACAGGATGTATAAGATTCATAAAATGATGAATCAGAGATGTGTTTAAGCAAAAAGTATGAAGCTAAAACGCACAAAAGTAGATAAGTAAAGATAAAGTCGGAACTTGGAGAAGGAAGAGGAAAACATGATAAATCTGTCAATCACTCAACAGCTATGGAAATGGTAACCAAACGATACTCCCTCCTAACCAAATTGATTTTCTATTTTTGAATCATAACTATAAACCAAATTATTGATTAAGCACATCACTGCGATGTTCATGAGAAACAAGAAGGCACCAAAACTTACATTTTAGCTTTTGGGTGAAAAAGGAAAAGATTGTGAATTCAGAGTGGCATGTGTCTCATCAGAAATTCAATGACGTTTAGAATTTCCTTGTCCTAAATTAAAAATTTTCATGGGAAGAACCAGAAGAGATATGGATATTCAGATGAAAATTGGGAAAACAGTCCATTGGGATTGAGAGAGCAGACATAACTGAATCAATCAACCAACAATGCCTAGGGTCGACTAGGTAAATCTTTCGAATCTGGTCCTTCTCTATTCAGGCCCATCTTGTTCCAAAGTGATTTACTAAAATATTACAGGAAGATACAGGAATGATGGTGGATATTCCGTTTGAGTCCATATGAGATGGAAAAAGCAGATATCAAACGAATGATTTTGCTTGTACCTTCTAACTTTTCTTTCTAGGGGAGATGCTATAACAAATAATTAGCAATCGATGAAAACCATAAAATGTTATACCACTGCAGCTACTCTAGAAAGCCTTCTCCTGGATTTTCTTGAAGAGCTAGCCGTTAGATCAGAATCTTTTAGCAGTTGCACTCCAATCATTTGAAGAGGCTTCGCAGCTTCAACTTCCTTGTCCTTCCTGTCACCTACTTCCGGTTGGCTTTCTGTTTGCTCCACTTCTTCCTCCTCATCTGGTGCCTCGTCATCTTCTGCTTCATCATCTTCAGCCTCTTTCGCAATATCATCGACAGCATCAGTATCATCTACCACAACAGTAGGTTCTAAGTCTATTATTTCCGACTGCTGGCCATAATTTTCACTTAATCCCTCCCCAAGAAAGCGGCGTTTCCAGAATTCTGTATTTCCTTCATGCAATTTTATACGTGAGATCAACTCATCCAACTCTTCATCAACCTGAAAAATTAACACAATATAGCTTGTGAGGAATGACATGAATTTGCATGATATCTCAAGCCAACTAGTTACAGTTTTAATATACTTAGAATAACATTTACCTCTTCTTCTTCCTCCTCAACTGGAGGAACCCAAAGTGGCCTGCCTCTAGACCGATTTATTCTCCTTGCTTTCTGCACTCGTTGGTAGAGTACATTTCTGGTTCCATCTGTTGGTAGACCTTGTGCTTCTAGTTCTTCCTTTAATTCTGATACAATCATTTTACTAGCAGCTTTTGGTTTCAAGGCATTCTGTTCAGGCCCTTTGATGATTTTCCTCAGTCTCTCCTCAACACGTATGTAATCAGATTCAGATATTTTCCCCAGAATTGAAGGTCCTTCATTGAGTAAGGTTTTCAAAAGCTTCCTGTGGTGCAACCTCCACTCTTCGAAACATCTTTGTTTAAAAGAGGTTTCCCTAGGATTGGAATATATAAACCCTTGGGCATCAGGATCTAGAGGAGTTTTTCCCCTTCTTGGGACCCATCGTTTGCGGTCACCTGTGAGTCCACCTTCAGCAACATACCTGAATGTTATGGACAAGCAAATCACAACTTATAGTGGAAATCCAAAGCTAGAAATTGAAGCAGAACAGCACCACAATAAGCCTACGGAAAAGACAATGAATATATAAACAAAGAAACAATTAGAGAAACGGCCAACCATTAACATGAAATAAGGGAAAGGCAGTCTATTATCAGTAGAATTACCATGACCACTATCTAGCAGAAAAGCCCAAAAATGTGAGCTTATCAGCAAAAACATAAATGAATAGATGTGACAGTGATGAGCACCTGGAGGGAAAAACAGATCATGAATTAAGGAATAAATAATCTTCCTGTGACTATTCCACCAACCCGGATATCATGCAAGTCTTATTTGCATAAAAAGGGACAAAAGAGATTGGTTCCCTCAATTGAAAAAAAATTAGGAATTATCAGCTTGATAATGTTAAATCATGTGCATGTTTACTACCAGCAAATTCCAAAAAGATACACTCTCAACTGTCAACATATATCACCATACAACTGAGTGTCTTAATTATCCCAGCATCACACTTCAATATTACACCATCAATCTTAGCTCAATCGGCAGATAAATTTACCAAAATTGAGCAAGCTGAAAGCTTCTAAGAGTCATGAAAGTGGGAAATGCCTGATAATGAATTTAAAGTGTTAGATATCAATGGGGCAATACACATGGAAAGCAGGGTGCTATATAACAGCCTTTTTTCCTGACTGTCAAATAATCACTGCACAGTGTGCAACCAAAGATAGAGAATTAGGCATATAATTAGCTGATACCTGAATCATAACACTTGTACCCAAATATAAATAAGAAAAATGAACAAATGATGTCAAAATCAATAAATATGCAACAAGATTTGATATACTAACATGAATAAATACGCTTACCTTGCTATGTAATCAATCTCATATCCAAGTTCAGCTTCTTCCTGCAAAGGTTCAATCCATGAGCTAACTAATGTACGATATTTTCTGCTCAAGATCATTGCTCTTGGTGGGATTGGCTGTTTATCTTTAGCGATAGCTTCAAGTGCTTCTAACAACTCAACAATCCTCCCTGGAGTAAAAGATCATTTTGTTGATAATCTTGTTTAAGACTCCTCAAAGAAATTACAAGCATATTATCTTATTTCAAAAATTAAATGTGGCTCAAATTCATGAATAGCCCCTGTTAGAATGGGAATAGGTAAATACAATCCTAATTAGAATAGGAATAGGAATAACAATAGTATATAGAATCCTACTTGGAAATGGATTGTATTATAGTATCCTAGTTGGAAAAGGATTGTATTATAGTATCCTAGTTGGAAAAGGAGTCTAATATAGTATCTATAAATAGGGTATCAATGTAATAATATAGACAATACAAGTCAATAATATTTTTCTTCAATATTTCTCACATGGTATCAGAGTTTTTACGGTCTTGGTAGAAAATCAAAGAGATTCCGCTGCCGGCGGGTGGCTTTGACCCATGTATGCGCCCGTCTGGCCAATGATTATGTTAGAAAAAAAAAAAGAGGAAGATTAGGTCACTGTGTCATCTTTTTGGTAAGTACTTTGTCATATTTATCATGTGTAGCACCGTGCCATCTTTTCGGCTGAAACTTACTTCCAAGAAACTGAAAACCAGACAGTTTCTAGTGATTGCCAGGCTGGTGTGCATCGTTCATTTGTTTTTCTTGAGTGTTCCTTCCAAGAAACTGAAAACCAGACAGTTTCTACTGACTGCCAGGCTGGTGTGCGTCATTCTTTTGTTTTTTTCTTGAGTGTTCCTTCCAAGAAACTGAAAACCAGATAGTTTCTAGTGACCGTCAGGCTGGTGTGCGTCGTTCTTTTGTTTTTCTTGAGTGTTGTGCAAAACTAACACCGCCACAAGGTGCGGACTACTCAGGCGACCAAACCCCAGTAAACTCCTCCGAGTCTTACTGATTCACGCGCCCTCACGCGTTGCCAGAAGTATCGGCTCTGTGTCTCCACGCGCCTCACGCGCAGGCTCGTGTGATTGTTTCCGACAAGATTTGTTTTTGATTTTTTTCCCCACAGGGTCGCCTCTCCATCCTGAGGCTATCCATGTAATTTTTTCCTAGATCTGATCATCGGAACTAGGGTTTTGACAATTTCAAGCAATTTCCAGTGAGTTTTCAATGTTCTAGGCAGTTTTCCGGCATCCTTGTTTGCAGTATTTTTCCCCAGGGAGGTCATCTCTGCATTCCGAGGCAGATTACATTTATTTTTTAATTTTTTGATTGATTTTCGGTGACTCATCAAATCTAATTTGCGTAGGGTCGTGCCATCAAATCGGTGACTACTAGAGTTTGTTTTTAAAGATGTCCTTTGGAATCGATATGTTTGGCTCCAAAAGTACAGGAAGAGGAAGTTCTAATCCTATGATCACTTCAGAACCATCACTTGGTAACTCCAACTACTTAGCATGAGCTTCCTCGGTTGAATTATGGTGCATAAGCAGGTTTCGAGTAGTTTTAAAGGACTTTCTTAGAGTAATTTCGAGATGATCCATATTGTCATTCTCTACTGACCTTTTGATCAGTAAAAATGTTTTTCTCTATGATCATCTCAAGGAAGAAATCTATATGGAGCAAACATCTGATTTTGTTGCTCAGGGGGAGTTTGGTAGCCTTGAATGTCATTTGGTAGCCTTGTATGTCATTTGTGTAAGTCCCTTTGTGGTATGAATCAGTCTTCTGAGCTTGGTTTGGGAAGTTCAACACTGTAATTGAAGGACTTATCACATTGTGTTTTATGGACATTGTGCATCAAATCCAGTATTTCATGAGAAGACTAAAGCATACTGAGATTGATTGTCGATTTTATGAAGTCGAGTGATCAACTTGCAGATATCTCACCAAGCTCTTCATCGATCCTCGTATTAATTATATTTGTAACAAGCTAGGTACATATGACGTGTATACACTAGCTTGAGGGGGAGTGTTAGAGTAGGAATAGGTAAATACAATCCTAATTAGAATAGGAATAGGAATAACAATAGTATATAGAAGGAAAAGGATTGTATTATAGTATCCTAGTTGGAAAAAGAGTCTAATATAGTATCTATAAATAGGGTCTCAATGTAATAATGTAAACAACAATACAATAATATTCTTTTCCAATATTTCTCACGCCAAGATATATAACCTGCACAAGCATTAGATTGCTCAAAGTTTTATGGGTGTTTCTAAATCATGAAAAAACAGAAATGACAACTGATTTGCTTTTGTGCCCTGGTTCTTGGTTGAAGATCGCCTAGATCCCTAGATCATTCTGCAATTTGGATAAGCATCATTAATGTGTTACTCATATTGTACTAACTAGGTGTTGAGAAAATCATTAAGTTAAATCGTTACAGTCCTGCTTGTCTTTGCAAGCTTGTTTGGCTTGAATTAATCGACCTTTCTTGGTAAGCTGCTTTAGTTTTAATTGTGTCAACACCGTAAATCAACTATTCATGTGTAAGTTCTACATTCATATGTGAGTTTATATTACTGTATGTAGCCTAAACAAGTTCATCCTCGCCATATTGGCGCTGGTTGGTGTTAGATATGTAAGAGCTCCTGCATCTTAATGGACGATGATGGTAAAGAAGCTATAACAAACAGTCAAATTCAGATAGGGTGTTGAGAGTTGATACTCTGAAAGGGAAGTCAATATAGTTAGTGGATACTACAAAGAGGAGGTGAGTTGATATTAACGTCATTGTATGTCTAAGAGATTAAATAGATGAGAAAAGGCTAGTGACTTGGAATATAGTTTTGTCAATAATGAAGTCAACAAAGTTACTGGATGCGTTAGAAATTTACACAAGTTAATCCGGCATTTTTTTAGTTAAAATATCATGGTCTTATGGTATATATGTAAAAATATGAAGAGTCGGAATTAGCATTGAGCTAGTATTTCAGGGTAAAGTTGAAGTAAAAAAGAATTGGTGAAAGGGGTGAGGGTTTGATGACAATGGTTCCACATATCTACAAGACGAATATCATAGAAATATGGATATTAAGTCGTGAAATGTTAGACAAGTTTGGAAATAATTACATCCAACAAAAGGTTCAAGTACCACAACAAGACTAAATTGAGAGAAATATTGTCTTAGTTAGTATGACCATGTCTTACATTGATATCCAAAAACATTGGTTTACAAGTGGCAACGTTACGCTGATGGAAGGTATTAAAAGATACGAATCACATGGAGGATTATTATCTCATGTTTTTTTCCTTTTTTTGGTAAGTTCATTCCTCATTGATGTCGGCGTCACATGAGCCTGACCTGCCCAAAATTTATCTCAATATCAATCCGTCAAAAAATTAGCAAATCACTGTTGAGTTTTGTCTTATATTGGTGTTGATTGGTGTCATATTTTCTGACTGGTTGAACCATGAGTATGATCAGACCACAGCTTAAGTCCTTGTTAAAGTTCCTTTTCCTTCTGTTGAGGGTGCATGAGTCTACGTTAACTTGAAGAGACACCAGGTGTCCTGTTGTATCAGGCTTGAATTGAGAACTCTGGGTTTACTGTCTCTCATGAACAACCAAAGACGATCACTTCTGATAAAATCACTTGCATTGTGATTATTGTGGAAAGCCAAGATGTAGAAAGGAGACATGTTGAAAGCTACATGAAAGAACAAGAAGAGGTTGTGGGGGAAGACGTGTGCCCCCCAAGTGGTTTGGCTAATATTATAGAACACGTGAGACATTCAGGGATATGGTTTTAGGAGAAACTTTTCTTCAGCTGAAATCTAGCATCTTAGCCAACTCCTAACCAAATTTGACTTACTTTCTGTTGCCACATCCTAAGTTGCTCGTACTTTCAACTTTAGGTGCCCTCCTGTTGACCCGGCGTGGGTGTGGGATCCTTACCAGATCTAGTTAATCAATTTTGGGCACTTAGGCCAAAATTGATAGAGAAACTCAACACACATGCAATGATTTCTTAGATCAAAATATAAGCTATGGGGAATCATAATTTAGGCATATAATTTTTTCTATCATCAAAAAAATTTGAATTAGAAAGTCAACAATCAGAAGGTGCTTTAATGATATTTACAAGCCAACATCTTTGCTAACTGTGCAATGAAGTCGAAAAGTCTATCATGACCTCTATATCATTTGTAATAGCTCTGTCACATACACAAAAAGTAAGGAGATGCATTTGTGCTTAATAATAATCACAGATTCATGCTTGGTCTCAAAAAGCCGTGCATTCCTTTCCTTCCAAAATGCCCACCATAATTTACACATACTTTTATAACTTTTTTTTAGATATTTGAATTATTTTAGCTGAGTCCCGCATCTGTATCTATACACTTCGGATCATGAAGGATCTAACCTCTAGATCCGCACTCATATCGGACGCCCACTCCCCAATCCGAGCAACTTAGACCACATCTAATTATAAGCAATCAGGTACAACAAACCTTTGCTGCTCAATGGTTGAGGATATTAATTGTTAGAAATGTCGTAACTCCTCAGGTTGTCTTGGGAAATCCTCACGTAACGAGCTATCTTTCGAGGTTGAGTTAGCTCCAAAGTCTATTTCTTTTAATCATGATATCAGTTTCAAACCCATTCCAATTTTACATATTATGTGTTCACACTTCAGTTGGTTGGTCTAAAGACGTGCAACAAGGTGGTAAAAGTCCCACATTGGTTGTGGGACGGAAAATTGGTTTCCTTTGTATCGTTTTAGACACTCCTCATCTTATGAGTTAGCTTTTAAGATAGAGGCCTAAAGTCCATCTCTTATTCGTAATGAATGAGTTAAAGTGGAGCATAGTGATGTTGAGAATTCATACAACCGAATCCAACCCAATTGTGATTGAGGCATAGATGTTGTTGTATCAATCATATCAATTTTTTGGGTTTGATTGTGTTAAAGTCAAGCTTTGAGTTAATAATGACATGTATACCAATGTAAGCCAGTTAATTTCAAATAGATTTTACTCAAGAATCACTTATTAGAATAATCGGTTTCTTTAAACTGTCAAACCAAGTAAATCCTACATCTTCAATTCTTGTGCAGGATGACAATATTGCTAAAATAATATTTCAACTTGTGTAGTTCTGTTCTGGATCGATGTCAATACTTGCATTATTGTGTTGCCACCCAAATGCTTCTATGGTTATTTGTATTTAGAATGGTTGCCCAATCATGATTACTTACTTCTCCAGAAGGGCGATAGAAGCCGTTGTAAGAATTGTAAGGTTATTCTAAGTGAAAATATCTCCATTCAACATAGGCTTCTAGTGATGGATTTAGAGATTAAGAGAGAAAAGAAGAAAAAGGTTATTAATGCCCAACCGAGGATTAGATGGGGAGGCCTGACCCCGGCCCTTTCACGAGAGATGGAAGAAAAGTTGAGTAATTTAGAGGCTTGAAGTAGTGGCGAAAATGTGAACGATATGTGCGACACTATTGCTGGTTGCATTAGAACAGTAGCTACTGAGGTATTGGGGTTTCGAGAGGGACCTTTGGTGGACGTCAGGCGATCGGTGGTGGAATGACGAAGTTCAAGGTGAAGTCAAAGCTAAGAAGGTTGCTTATACGAAGTGGTTGGAGTGTAGGGATGAGGATGAAAAGCAAAGGTTTAATGATATATATAAGACAGCTAAGATAAAAGTGAAGACGGCGGTGACGAGTTCTAAGACAACAAAGTTTGAGCATCTATATGAGGAGCTAAGTGATAAAGGCGGGGAAAAGAGATTGTATAGGCTCGCTAAGGAGAGAGAAAGGAAAGCTCGCGACTTGGACAAAGTGAAGTACATCAAGGATGAAGAGGGTGAGGTGTTGGTGGATGAGACTTTTCTATTAAGCTAAGGTGGCAAGCTTACTTTCATAAACTCTTAACGAAAAAGGAGATAGAGATATTGAGTTGGGTAAGTTGGTACACTTCGAAAGTCATCGAGATTTTGGTCATTGCAAGCGGTTCAGAGTTGAGGAGGTTAGACGTGCTATTAGTAGGATGAAGAGAGGGAGGGCGATTGGACTCGATGAGATCCCGGTAGATTTTTGGAAGAACATGGTCAAGGATGACATAGAATGGTTGACTAGTTGTTCAATGCTATTATGAAAATTGCCAAGATGCCTGATGCATGGAGGAGTACAATGGTTCCATTGTACAAGAACAAGTGTAATATTCAAAACTATAACAATCACAGGGTATCAAGTTGTTAAGTTACACTATGTAGGTCTGGGAGAGAGTAGTGGAGATGAGGGTGAGAAAAGTAGTGTCTATCTCAGAGAATCAGTTTGGATTTCATGCCGGGTCGGTCGACTACTGAAGCAATTCATCTTGTTCGGAGATTAGTGGAGAAATATAGTGAAAGAAAGAAGGACCTTAATATGGTGTTCATTGATCTCGAGAAGGCCTATGACAAAGTTCCGAGGGATGTCCTATGGAGATGTCTAGAGGTGAAAGGTGTCCCAATGGCATATATTAGGGTGATAAAGGATATGTACGGTGGAGCTAAAACTCGGGTAGGGACGGAGGGAGGAGACTCCAAGTATTTTCCTGTTGAGATTGGGCTTCATCAAGGATCTGTGTTGAGCCCTTTTCTGTTTGCCTTGGTGATGGATGAGCGGTCTATCCAGGAGGAGGTTCCTTGGTGTATGCTATTTGCAGATGACATAGTATTGATTGATGACACTCAGGCTAGAGTTAATGATAGATTGGACGTTTGGAGACATACTTTGGAATCCAAATGGTTCAAATTGAGCAGAACCAAAACAGAATACTTGGAGTGCAATTTCAGTGTTGCGAGGGATAAAACAGACATTGATGTGAGGCTTGCCACTTGACCTATGCCCAAGAGAAATAACTTTAAGTATTTTGGGTCCATCATCCAGAGTAGTGGCGATATCGACGATGATGTCATACATTGATTGGGGCAGCATGGACGAAATGGAGGCTTGCCTCAGGAGTACTGTGTGATAAAAAGATACCACCTAAGCTTAAAGGCAAGTTCTACAAAATGGTGGTTAGACCATCTTTGCTATTTAGGGTGGAGTGTTGGCCAATTAAAAATTCACATGTTCAGAAAATACAGGTTGCAGAAATGAGGATGTTGAGATGGATGTGTGGACATACCAGGAGTGACAGGATTAGGAATGAGATCATCCGGGAGAAGCGAGAGATGACCTCTGTGGCTGACAAGATGAGGGAAGTGAGACTGCGTTGGTTTGGACATATGCAGAGAAGGAGTATCGATGCTCCTGTTTAGGAGGTGCGAGAGGTTGGATTTAGGGGATACACAGAGGGGTAGAGGTAGATCGAAGAAGCACTGGGGCAGGTGATCAGACAAGATATCGTGAAACTTCATCTCACCGAGGACATGGTCTTAGATAGAAAAGAGTGGAGGTTGTGTATTACAGTAGAGGGTTTATAGGTTAGTAGAGGTAGGTGGATATACGACTTTGTGATAGTAGGTCAATAGGAGTAGTGATGTCTTTACATCATATGTTGTCCTAATTAGTCTTATATTTGTTTACTTTTAGCGTATTTACATTGCCTTTATATCTTGTGTTGTCATTTTCTGTTTTGATATGTTAATTTTAGCTTATTTGCATAGTATCATGTGCTTTTCTTTAGTAAACTTTCTTTCTGTTCCTTTTCTTTTCCTTTTCTTTTTCCATTTCTAGTTTATTCTACTTATGAGTTTT
Organism: Solanum medicagineum; assembly: GCA_026153255.1. Classification (NCBI taxonomy): domain Eukaryota; kingdom Viridiplantae; phylum Streptophyta; class Magnoliopsida; order Solanales; family Solanaceae; genus Solanum; species Solanum medicagineum. The sequence goes on from JAPFFP010000080.1 coordinate 12,538,510, forward strand.
TGAGACGAGGGTTCCCAGGAAATAGTCTCTCTACCTCTATGAGGTAGTGGTAAGGTTTGCGTACATTCTACCCTCCCCAGACTCCACTTGTGGGATTCCACTGGGTATGTTGTTGTAATGGTTGCGCAATCACACATCTGGCCGTCAAATACAACAACAACATACCAGTGGAATCCCCAAGTGGGGTTGGGGAAATGTGAGTAACCCGTCCTACTGTTTTTGAAAGAAGGGGTGCTTCTGGTTCTGCCAGTGCTTCAAAGAATTTTTTTTCTTCTCCATATTATTGTATCTGTCTTGAGTTTTATCATAGTCAACTAGTTTTTATTCAAGCAAAATGTGAGCTTTTAAAAATCTGTCAGAAAGAGCTGTTTTACAGCTCAGCCTTCACCTTCGACTAAAGATTGTCTCATAAAATTAGGGTGTTCTACTTTCTTTTTTTTTTCTCATTTTTGTCAGAGCAAGGAGCAATTTACCCTTCGGCACTTTAGCGCTTGCCCATTTGTTTTTGCTCATTTTGCTTGTTTTTTCTTACTTTCTTTTTGCTTTACTGATCTCTAGGTACGGGAGCATGCTAGGAAGCTTTTAGAGAAGCACATAAAGAAACCTTTCTTTGATGTGAGGCAAGTGGGAAACATCCTATACTTTTTAAGTCTCTTTGTCAGTTTCTTTTTATCATTGCTACATGCAAGCAAGATGCCTAGCAATATACCTGTTGTATTACACCTTTTAAATTACATATTTAGTATCATATAGAAGATGGAGATGGTGATAAGTTGCATATTTGTACGCTAAATTATGTAATAGAATGTACTATCTATCGGTCAGGGCAATTTTTTAATTTTATAAAAATCTTGAAAAGACAGAACGGAAGTGCTATGTATATACACTTAGAAACTGTTCGACAACTGTATTCATGTGGAATTGGAGAAAAACATAAAATTCCCATATTATATGTTTTGCATCATTCAGAGCATTAATTTTACAAGAATCTTGAACAGACAAGGAATGGAAGTGCTATTTATATATTTAGAAGCTGTTTGACAACTGTATTCATGTGGAATAGGAGAAAAACATAAAATTCTCGTGTTGTTTTATATGTGTTGGTTGTTTGGTAGTTAATAAAATGGAAGGGAACAAAGAGAAGATGTGGAAGAATCCCTCTTTTATATCTTTTGTTCATTTAGAAGGGAAAGAAATAAGGGGAATTTTGGAAGGAGAGAGAGTCTAATTACCAGTGACACTAGATCTTTCTTGTTGCTTTTGTATTCTTCATGTGAAATGAATTTCATCTACGTGAGAATTTCTTTTTTTGGAAACTGTAACATGTATTCTTCAGCATTAAGGGTATGCTGGCCACCTTCAAAAGTGTGCTTACATAGATAGTTAATTACAAAAAGTCTAGGAAATCCACTATCTGTATTTCATTTACTATACATTGCTCTTTACACCAAAAACATAAAGCTTTGATCTTTTGGATGAAGTTTGATCTTCCTTCGAAATTTATGTCATTTCTTTCCTTACATATGGTCCACCATATGCAAGCTGGGACAGTTTTCCACCATCTCTTCTGTCTTTTGCTTCCTCCCCTTCTGATCCAGCAGCTCAATAGATCAGCAGTGTACTCTGGCATTGTTCAGCTTTCCCCAGCCAAGGTAATGAATAGGAACCAGACTTGGGAAGCTACCTTGCAGTGGAGGAAGAGGTGGCTGTTTGTTTCATTGGCTTCCATAGAAAGAGGGCATGTGGAAGCTAAATGACCTATCATTTAGCTATCATTTCCTATATTTAAGAAATTACCTATCATTTCTAGCTCTCTTTAGGGCATCTATGACATTCCTGGTTGAACAGACCACGGGGTGTTGTTCGTAAAGAATCATGTTGTAGATTCCCTACTTTTTGGTATATTGCATGTATTTGGATGGTTGCCCCATTATTAATAAAACAATTTACCTTATAAAAGAATTTCATGTAAAATGGATTTATCCATATGGTTTGATAGGTAGCTGGTCTTTTGGAATACGTAATGGATTTTGTAACTTTTAACCTATAATCAAATTCCATCCTGGTAATGAGTTAATGATTTCTTGAAATAACAGAGAGAGATAATCATAATTTTCTTTATGAGAAATAGTTCATGCAGCTGTATTTAACCCAAATATCATCTGCTGGAAGAGGGTTTGAAATGATTACTGCATAGATTTATCCTGATAAAAATGTTTATTGGATAGCAAGTTAAATATTTTTAAGGTAAAGAAACACATTATTCAAACTAAAGAAGTTCTGAAAAGGAAACGTTCAGTTAGAACTACTTGTTGCTGATTGGATTCTCCTGCAAAAGCCTGCATTACTCTAGGTTGAGTGCGTTATACCAAGGTCCTCAAGCTATGTAAGAATGATTATGTCAGTGGCTATTGAAAGGGTAAGTGCATGGTAGAACATAACCACAAAAAAGAGGATAAGTCCACAGTAGAAAATAATACCACTGTTATTGTTTTTTTATTGTCGCGATGGTAAAAACTTATTATAACTGTGTGCTTGTGTTACCTATATAAATTTTGGATGAAATATTTGTGCAATCAACTTCCCTGTTCAAAACTAGCTGTTATGTTGCCTTAGTACCTCATTGTGATTTTGGACTAATTTGGTGAAGTTCAATATTTTAAGTAATAATGGTCAAGAGGTGCACGAAATGTTTGTATTTGACCATCTTTTGAATGCTCTCAGGCACTCTTCCCGAGACTTCTCTCTCCTACTACTGAGGAGTGTAGAACACCTTTTCTTGGTGATTGCAACTGGAAATTAAACCCTTTCCTTGTTTTCCCACTCTCAGTTGTCACCTTGTGTGATAGCTACCAATCCTTCTTACTTTCATATCCAATAAGACAAATTTTCACAATGATGGGGGAGAATAGGATTTATTTCAATGCTGGTTTTAAGTCTTTTGACATCAGTAGGTGGACATGTGATAGTGCTATCTGCTATGAATGGGTACAGAGAAGTCATAATACAATGAGAAGATCATCCAAAAGCAACATGATCATGGAAGATTTGTTTAGTGCTTAAGTAGGCCTCAAAGATCTGAAGAAAGCAGCTAGGAGATGGAAAACCACATATCATGGTGTAGAGCTAAGTTGCCCGGACTTGGGTGCGGGTGTCTAATAAGGAGGCCGAATCCTTCATGATCTAATTTTTAAGATTCAGGGATATGGATCCTTGTATGGATATGGGTGCCGGGATTCGCCTAAAATAAGCAAAATATTTAAAAATAGAGTGATAAAACCTAAATTATGAGATATTATGTGGAGAACTTGAAGAGAATCCTGGAAGGAGAGTAAAGAAAAAGGCGTGATGTAGAAATTTCTATATAAAAGGTATTCCATGTTCTTCAATTTCACCTTCGCTTTTGTGTCAATTATAGAAATTATTAAAACCATCCAAACTTTTCCCATCGATTTTGGTCAAAGTACCCGAAATTGGTTGACCAAATAGGACACGGATCCCACGCCCACACCCACACCTACACCCACACCCATGTCGTGTTGACACAGGTGCAGCACCAAAACTGAAGAGTCTGAGCAACTTAGGTGCAGAGCACTTTTGCACCGGGAAATTTAATGAGTATGGTACATTCATGAACATATATTATCCTTAAACGGAGGTGGGAGATTAGTCATTATTGTCCCTGAACAGCTTTGATGCTGGATGGTGTGATATTGCATTTAAGATAGAGAACTTCATTAAATGTTCTCCAAAGCTGGACTTGACAGTACCCCCCAGAGAAACTGAAACCAACTACCCATATGCTAAGGCACTACCAGAAAGTAAATGACAGTCCAAGAATCTTAGAGAAGCTGAGGTGATACTACAGATAGGAAGCATCAACGATAAAATATCTTCTGAGTCTAAAGAGGATGGTTTGCTTAAAAGATACTTAGTTGGGTATTTCGGGAAGGAGATTAAAGAGAAACACACCCTAGCTGACATGAGGAGATGGAAAACAGCCACTGGAATTCTGCTTTTGCGGTAAATATATGAGATCTATGACTTATTAGTATTCGAGTTTCCAAATAGATTCATGGCTGAGAAGATTCTCCAAGGTCATTGGAGTTGGAAGAAATCAAAGTTTAACCTGTAATAGTGGGATCCCACAACTGGCTGTCTGTTCCAGTAAAGACCACTGGGATCAAAGCAGCTGGTGGTCCCCTTCATCTTTGGTTAAGAACGTTTCTCAAGAAATAGGAGACTGAGGGGGATGGGTCGCTACAGAGGAAAAGACAGTAAAAAAGCATTTAAAATGCGCTAGGATTTGGTTTCTAATGATGGTAGAAATGTACCAAGAGAATGGTAATAGTCAGAGAAGGGATTATCTATTATATCCCAGTATGATCAGAGCGTATTAGGAGATTCCAAAGGAGACAACTTGATTGTGCTATGGACTACTGTACAAAAAAGGGGTTCCTTGAGTGGTGATGTACCAGGATCCCTTGATTCTAGGGATTTGAAGGACAGCAACCATGTGGGGTTTACTTGTATATCAAAAGACACTATTAAAAGTAGAGGCTGGAGGGCACCTGACCAGTACATGGGATTTTTTAAGTGAACTGAGATGGGCCTTGCAAAAGAGCCCATCCTTGCGGTCTCTATTAAAAAGAAGTTTGGGCCTTATTTAGCTGGTCAAGTCATATTAAATTACATTCAATGCAACCACTGGATGGATGATAGAAGAGACAGAATAGTCGAAGTCTTAACACTCCACAGAAAACTCTCTCCATGAAAATATGCAGATCTATAGGGAGGCAAATTGTTGTGCGAAAGCTATTGAAGGCAAAGGGGAATTCCAATGGGGAAGTTGCACAAACACAAGATGGGCAGTGGTACAAATCGAGGATGGGAGAGAAGTTGCACAATCACAAGAGGGCCTAGGGTACAAATTGGGGATGGGGGCTGAAGACAATGAAACTGGTCTGGCAGGACAGAATTCACTGACAACAATTGACAATTGGAAGGTAGAGGAGGTTGAGCCTCTTCTCATACAACAAGAAGAATCAATTCTGGATAAAATAAATTGAGACAACAATACGGGTTCATCGAAACATGGTCTAGTTGTGCAAAATAT
>JAPFFP010000080.1:12579183-12593356 GCA_026153255.1 Solanum medicagineum
GTATACCAAAAGTTGTGTGGTAGTGTTGATTCCACCTCGCATTGCATCATCATCATTGCATCATTTGTTCTGAATAAAGTATTGCATTGTAATCTTTGCTTACTTTTCTATACCATGTGATATTTATATATATTGGTGACACCTTGTCGGACTGGGTTTTCCTTATACAGGTGGAAGCATCCTCAGTTTTCTTTTCACATAGTTTACTTAATTCTTAATACCCAGGTAGTCAAACCTATAAGATACATATTAAGTGTACTCATCTCTACTTTTCCCTCTCACGCAGATTCCAATCAAGATTACATACGTGGTAGCTGATAGTTCGTGCTGTTGACTTCCTCAGTTTCAGTGGTGAGACTCCGGACATCGAGTTCCATTAGATACTACCTTTAGCCTAGCAGTCTTTGTTTTATTTGTGAGATTAAATTGTATCTATGGACTTCCACTATTTTTAAATAGATGCTCTTTAGAACTCGTGACTCCAGATTTTGGGAATGAAGTTGTATTTTGAGATTTTAGTTAATACTTAAATGCTTATCTTCTTGAAGTTCCTTTATTGTTTGGTCTAGTTTTAATATCTTTTAGTCATGGTCCTATTTTTGGGTCATGACAGAAATGCTACTTAAACGCTATTATTCAATAGATTCTGGATTGAATGCTTAATTCTACTATAGAAATGGTTGTTATCCTTGTTTACATGTTTTAAGCCGCATATGATTAATCTCTGTATATTTACAGTATTTGTAACAATTCTTTTGGTTATATCTAATTTAGAATCTTGTACTACTGGCATACTTGTAAAATTTTCAATAACGCAGACTCGTTCATCACAAATTTAAGAAAACAATCGAAAAACAAGGGATACTATTAGAAGAAAAGATGCAGCAATACAACTTACATTTGACACAATATCCATGTTATTATCAAAGAAGGAAAAAAACTAAAAGGATGTTTTAAGACACGTGAACTAAGTGTGAAATCAAACAAATAACATTTCGAGTGAAAATGAAAACAAAATGAGAGTAGAATTTATTAAGGCTTGGAATCCATGAGGATGATGGTGCTAAGGTTCATAGGGTGCATGTAATCAGTTGTTCCAGTCAAGATTTGTTCAACAATGATTCTGTTAGCCTTCTCTGTGGGGTGAAATGGATCCCAAAATGCATATTCATCTCTGTTTGGGCACAAGTTTGATAAAGGTGTGCACAGCCCTATCCCATTGTATGGTCCTTGTCCACAGCATGCCACCTTTGATGTCACAAATCCTGCCCCATATTCCATTTACCTTCAATGTTAGTAAATCAACTATATATTTGTATGTAACTAACATTAGCACTTGTTTTATCTATACATGTATGTTAACCTGTTGTGGTAAATACTTGCCCTATAGGTTACAACCTACTTATCATGGATAATTACTTGTATTCATCTTTTAGGTGAAGCCTAATGGTGTAAAACTTCTAATAGACTACTAGTATGTAGAAGTTATTCCTTGTAATTTTCATATAATATTTTCAATTCTAATACAAGGTACTTATTCGATCTAATAGAATGATTTTGCCGTATATATCCAGACTATACCAATTCAAGCCATTTCATGAACAAAATGTGACCAATTGACCAACCAACAAAACCACTTATAATAAATAAGATCTTGTTTATTACCTATGTCTACTATTTAGGCTGAATATCCTAACCCATTCTTACTGAGAAACTGATCGAAAGAAGCCTCGATCAATACAACAAGACAAGAGGGGTTGCTTAGGTGGTAACTAAACACTTTCTACCTCCAATCCTAAGATTGTGAGTTGTAGTCACCAATAAAGCAAAAAAGGTGAAAACTAAAATTCTAGAGGTGTAAAAAGTTTTATAAAAAATAATAAAGCAAGAAATTCCTCCTCACCTTATAAGAACTAGTATTACCTTTGCCCCATGCTCTCATTATAATAGTACATGTTAGAAAGGACTAAAAATGTGCGATATCATTTAGAAAAACCAACTTATTTTGCTACCTATTATCTAAACACTTTTAAAAAAAAAAGTAATGCTAAGAATGAGGACAAAAGTAAGTAGGTAATAATAAGTTTGAAGGGTTAAATAATGTACCAAAAGCTTGAGGATTAGTGATGAAGTCCAAGTGCATTTGGTTTGTGTTTGCAGCAATGAAAACGTGGCTGCCTATTTCACTGTTGAGGCCATTAAGCATCTCAACTAGCTGTGGATTGAACAATACTGCTGCTTGCTGCAGATCGTCAGCGCAGTTGCCGTCGCTACTTCTTTGGGCTAATTCCGCTGGCACACAACCAAGTGGCCCTGTCCCCGTCACAATAACTCTACGAGCTCCTAAGCGGTACAGCTTCTGTATCGTCAATTATTAGAGTTCATGTGACACATGTTCAAATTCAATACAGTAATAAGATGACTTGAACTATAATGGGATTCTATTGTAGGATTTATATTACTTCCCCTCTAAAATAGAATTTTTCACATGCATTTAGAGGAAGTATGAATTGTTACCTTAAGAACATTTTTGTACTCTGAGATGACATAGGAAACATAATCTGGAAGGATATATTGGCGAGATCTGACAGAGAAAGGGACCAAATAATAATTGTTGACAAAGTCGTTGCCACCAAGTGTAATTAGAACTAGAGCTTCCTTCACCAATTGTTTTGCCTTTCCACTTCCTATCAAAGCCGCAACTCTCTTTTGGTATTCTGAATAGTACTCCAATTGTTGCCCAATCCTTACAATGTTTACCTGAAAAGACGCCACTAAAGCTTTTCTTTGGATAAAATTTATGTGCTATCAGATTACTCACGAAATTTGAACAATAGATGCCTGAGAGGACTAGTATTCTACTCCTCCATATTAAAGAGGAAAAATTAGCAAATTATTTAAATCTACAGTAATCATTTGAATTAGAATGTTAAAAAATAGAAATAAAAACTTACAAATTGAATTCCAGTGTCATTAAGTACGCCAACCCCAGCAGATGCAAAGTTGGCACCAACAAGAAGCTTTTCCCCTTGAAGTTCCGGACTCAAGTATGGCAATGTAGGTTCTATCCCAAGTTTTTCACCTATTACATTAACACGGACAAAACAAATTTTAATAAATAATCATTGCAACGCACCAAGAGAAAATTTACCCACGAAATTTAATTTATTACAACTCCCCGAAAATTGAAAATTATGTGTTTTAGAATTTAAGTTTGTATATTACTTGGAATTTGAACTGAAAGTTAAATCCATATATAATGATGTTAGGATATTTTTGGAATATTAATATTTCTTATGTACTTATCAAATAAATAAGTGTCGAGGAATTGAATTAACTGATAATGTCAGGAATATTAAGGCCATTAGAGAATCGTCCAGTGGGACGGTGCGTGGGATAGTCGATGCCATAAGGAGGGGAATCAGCACGAGCACTTGTAGCTAAGTAATTGTTATTTCCATTATCAACCAATGAATCTCCAAACACAAAAAATGCTCTTCCTCCCTCTACCGCATTTGTTAATACCATCATCATCAAAATAATCCCAATAATGGAACCCATTGATCACTAATCAAGAGAGAGACAAAAGGTAATTATATTTATATATAAAAATAGAGAGAGAAAGATGTAGAAAGAAACTAAATAATCAAGTGTTTTTGGTGTCATTTTGTCAAACAACACTTGTCATTATATATGCATTGAGGGGGAAAAGAAAGGGATCACAACAACTTTCAATTGCAATAATCAATGTAGACAGTTGTTAAGCAGGGGTGATTAAATGCATTTTCAACCATTCACCTCAAAGAGTTTTTTCTTTTTACACTAACTAGTATACAATAATTATATACAAACAAATACATTACTCTACAAGTTCCACCATCTTTTGTTCAAAAAGTAATGTTGATGCTGGTTGGCACGAAACTCTTTTGCAAGGATAAAGCACAAATCGGCAACTATGGTATCGAATGCAACTCATATTACTAGTAGTAGTTTGTATTCCCCTCCTATATTTTGTACTACCAGATAAGTGCTCTGCCATTAAACTAGACTCTTTTGGTTGACCAAAAAAGGTAAACAAATACATGTATCGTTGATATTTTCACTTTTCCCATCTTGATCAGTATGTATAGGAAGTAGGTATAACTGTATATGTGAATCCATTACTTTGTTACTTAAAATTGACTAATTGTGCCGTTTGCCTTATGTTGCTGTTAAGTGCCAACGAGGGTTCAAAGTACAAATCAGTTAAGCGGCCCCCTCAACTGTAATATATTGATTATTGATCAGTGGCTACATATATAGTGATATATTGTTTGTACCTAATTAATTACCCTGTAATAATTCAATTTACGATTAATGTGTAAGTGGAACTTAAATTTTCACGATTATTCTAAAAGTTCCTTCAAATAGGTTGCTTAAAAGACATTAAAATAGCTAGGGTTGCACTGATGTGTAAAATTGTATCACTTGACTTAGCGTGTAACTTGACTAGTTCAATTCACTGTCTTATGTTAATGTACAAAATCCTTCATACATATTGAAAAGTAGAGAAAGTATACAAGTAATTCCTTTGTTAAAGGAAAAAATAGAAGAGAAAATGAGATTTCTTCCCCATTTATAAATTAAATAGGAATAGAATAGCATTCTCAGATGGGCAAAAATAATTTTTATGTGTAAAAATGAAAAGGACTTACAGATTGTCATAAAAAAAATTTAAAAAATTAAAAGTGAAAATGTCATAAAACCTCCTTAGCTAATCTCCACCTCTGCTAAACGAATACTGTTTATACTTGGAAAGTATATGGAAAAATATTAAAGGATGTGGTAGAGTTGTTATAATATATAGACTTTTATCATAGAGTTTGAATCTGAAAATCCCAAATGGCTTCTTGGGAAGAGATTATGGGACGGACTTAACACAAATTTGAATTCATCTAATTAATACTTCCTCCCTTCAATAATAATTGTTCAGACATAAGCCCCAAAAAATATTAAATAATAGAGATAATTTTAACAAATTATTATTTGGTTTCAGTTAATATGAAATAGATGGGGTATTATTATTATTTGAATATAATAATAATACCCCATCTATTTCATATTAACTGAAATTATAAGGTAATGCACACATATTAAGAAAAGTATTCAAAGACAAAATTTACACCATACTTTCAATTATTGCCCCTTGTGAAATCATAACTATGTAGTGTAATTTATCTCCTAGAGAAATATAAAACTTCAACAAATGAAAGGGCAAATATGAAAAAAGTTTTAACCATTCTTTTTGAACTTTGAACAATTCATGAAAAAATCTCAAAAGTTCAATTAATTTGAGACGAAGGGAGTACAATATCTTGAAAAATGTAATAGAGATGATAATTAATGAGAAGGTAAATTATAAGTATAAAATTATCTTTTAATGATTTCATAAATTATACAAATATTATTAGATATTTATTTTTAATACAGTAGACAAACAGTGATGGACCAAGATAATAATTTCGGACCACAAAATATGATGAAAACAAATGTGGTTTTACTAGCAAATTGCATGTGAAAGGGTTTTGAAAAGTAAATTAATGGGAAGATGATTAGAATATAATTAAGAGGGTATTAAATTGATGCCAAAACAATTTGTGAGTATATTGAAAGTTAGTTATTACTCTCATTCGTTTCAAAATAATTAAATTTGTCAAGTAATACATACATATTAAGAAAAATATTCAAAGATAAAATTTACATCATACTTTTCACTATTACCTTTCGTAAAATTATAAATACGTAGTGTAATTTATATCCAGAAAATATAAAAATTTAATAAATGAAAGGGCAAATATAGAAAAAATTTAAAACATTTACCTTGAATTTTGAACAATTCAAATATTTTAAACTTTGAAAAAAATCTCAAAAAATTCAAGTAATATGAAATGGTGGAAGTATTTTCAAAGGCTCATTAATGGGTTAATTTGGAAGAGAGCTTTATAAACAGCTAATAATTTTATTTTATCTTCACTAACACCGCTTTCTTCTAATTCCCACGTGCTTTCCTCTACTTTCAACACTATCAAGGAAAAAGAAAACTATGAAGAGTTTCATTTCTTTTCTCTTTAAGTTTTTTCTTTTTTCTTTTTACCCAAAAATCTCTCTTTTATAAAAAAAACTACTTAATTAATAGAGAAACTTACATAAATATGACTATAGTTAAAGGATTATTCAAGTTCAATAGTTATAAATATGTTTATCAAAATTGACTATATTTTATGTCTAAATGTCGTTGTATGTATGTATAAATTTCTATTTCCTAAAAAAAATTATACAGTTATAATAATAATCCACCAATTAATACAGTCCCTTAGTTACATCCCTAAAACTCTCAACATACCATTATTAAATTAACAACTAATACGCACCCATTAAATGCATATCTCTTTGAATTCCAGTATGATTGTGGTGGATTAAAACTACAAACTTTCAAATTACTTAGCTTTTTTAGTTTTCTTCATTATTTTTAATCAAAATCTATCGTTCAATTTTCTTCAGTTTATTTGATTTTATTTGATACAAACATTTTAAAAATCGATGAAAGTTATAGCCGTCGGTTATTTTTTTAATCAATTGATGGTTAAGCTTGACTCATATTTATTTTTGAGTTGAATATTTTCAATTTTGACTAATGTATTTAGAGTCAGACAATTCTTAAGTTATATACTTTAGATTAATGTATTTAGAATTAGACAATTATTGAGTTGAATATTTTTTATTATTGAGTCGAATACTTTTAATATATAGATTATTGTATATGTTGTATTTGTATATGTATTTCTCATCTCTCTCTATGTATATATGTATGTATTGATTATAATTGTCCTAGCAATTGATTGCATACATAGGGGAGCTCTATTCTCTTGGTTTGAGTTCCGTAGTTTAGCGGATAGGTGAAACTAAATGATTGCGTGTTGTAGTTTCAGTCGTTATAGCTTGCTAGTAAACTTAGATGTAAATGTATTCATTTCCTCTGCATTGACACGATCAATACTACTATCAGAGTGAAACAAGGAATCTAAAGAAGAAGAGAGGCTAGACTAGCTCCCCAGAGGCGGCCCCACCGGTGATTCCTAAATTGGAACACCCTCTTCTATCGGATTTTCATGAAGGAAATAATATATTGTAGTCTCCAAAATAAAAAGTGCAGTTGTAGAAGATTTTAAATTGGTATAATTTCATGTCCACATGCTTGGGCGTTGTTAAAAGTAATCTACTTCTAGATGAATATTGTTCTGACTTATGCAAGTCAAATACAATGCTGAAGCATACGAGGTGCCTATATAACCAACCTCTTCTTGATAAATCAGATAGATTACCTGAAGAAATATTGTTGTCATTCACTGAAGTACAAAAATCCTCCCGATAGATAAAAAAAGAACATGATAAGTCATTTCACGAGTTGCATCAAAAGAAAAATAGCAATTTGTAGATACCATGGTCGCAATGAGCCTTCTTCTAGAACTGTGCCTCATAATAAGTAGTTTTTTATTTTTAAATTTGAAATACAAATTCAAAATCAATTTAATTTGCGATAAATTTTTTTTGTATACATGATTTAACTAATTTTAATAATTTGTCACTAATATATCAATATATTTTTTGGGATAAAAATTTTTCTATCCAAAATTTTACTAAATTAAGGACAAAAAATAATTTGTCGCTAAATGGAACATCATTGTGACAAAAAAATGTGTCATTGATAACTTCAAATTCCTGGCTAATAATGCTCAATAAATGGCTCCAATTTCATTTTTTGGTGGAAAATTTTAGTGGAGAAATCTTTGCTATGAATATTTATATTTCGTCACTAAAAATATGTGCCTCGTTTATTTAAGCACAAATATAGTCTTTGTCAATTAAAATGAACAAATAGTGATGAATTTTATGTCATAGCTAATAATTTCATAACTATATATTATATTTGTTGTAGTGTGTTGATCAAACCTTCAAGGACGTTCAACGAAAAAAATTTGCTCTAGAATATACTATAGATGGAATTGTCATGAAGAAAGTGTGTGTAACATCCCAAATCTTCTTCTACCTGATCCGGAGTGGTGTGCAGAAGTGGCTAAGGAAATGATTGAAAAAGACTGCAGAAGAAGGTTTACGAGGGGCATTATGACTTGTAATCAGGACTACAACTCGCAGGGGAGATTTTGTGGTAAATCCCACTGACTCAAGTTTCAGAACCCCCTTTAGTTTACTAGAAGTCTTTACGACTCGTAGAGAGGGATTTCTTGATAAATTTCAATGAGTCCAAGTTTAGTTCCCCTTGTTCACGAAATGTTGTTTACGACTCGTAGAAGGGTCCATGACTCATAGAAGATGTCTCGTGCCAATTTTCAGTAACTCAGATTTTCAGACCCCTAGTCTGTGAGAGGTGGTTTACGACTCGTAGAATACTCTACGACTTATAGACGGGGTCTCGTAGATCCAAGCGACTGTTTTAATGAGAGATATTTTCGTCTATTTCGATTCCTATCTAAATGAACCTCTAGACGTTTTGGACTTAATTTTAAGTCCCAAAACAAAATCCTAGGCCATTTTTCTTCCATTATTCTTCACTTAGGGTTCTTGAGAGCAATAGAGAAGGAAGGAGAGTTAGGGTTCCAACTCAATTGCGAGGACTGATTGAAGATTAATTGTTCCTTCTATTCTCAGGTATTAAGTTTTACTAAAGTGTGGAATCACATTCTTTCACATGCCCATTTCATCTACTTGAGTCAAATATTTTAAAAGAGTTGAGATTTAGGGAAATCCTATTTTCTCCCTATTACTAAATTCTCTATTTATTATGAGTATTCTTGATAATATATGAGGTACTAGTTGTATTGCATGGTTTTGATATGAGGTTGAGGTAGAGTTTTATACTTGATAGCATGAACACTTAAATTTCATGATTTTATGACACTTTATGCATGTTACAAAGTTGAGGATGTGTTTGAGTATCTTAGTTGAGCATAATTGAGTATGAGAAGCATATTGCATTAAGTCACATATATTACTACATATGAGTATTTGACTTTCACTGCATGAGAATAATTGAGTGAGTCTAAATGACCGTTTGAGTCGGAGTTGAGTTTGATTGTCTGCATTGATTTGTTGAGTTGATGAGTAACTGAGGCGAGTTGAGATGAGAAAACCCAATGTGGTAAATTTTGAGTTGATTGATTGAGTATTGAGAATTGAGTTGATTGATAAGTTGAACATGTTTTAGTCTTGGGAGGAGTATTGAGCACCGAGTGGGGAGCGAGTAAACTACTACTTTAACCCACAAAACTACGTTGCCAGTGTAAGATGCCGTTACAACATGTTTTGGCGACTCTTGTCCCGCAAGTGGACATTTATTATGGATCCATGAGAGAGTTTGATCGCCCTTTTCCGTGGCAAGTTTAGGCTGGCGTGGCAACAATGTTGCCTTCATTGTGCATCACCAATCTAAAAGTGATGTGATTGGATGTCGGTTAAGAAAAACTCCTGAGAAACATTGATTGAGCATAATATTTTAAACTGAGTTACTTTTACTGAGTCTATTTTCAAAAGCATACTTTACTTTAAACTTGCATGTTACTGAGTTGAATATGAGTTGTTGAGTCGAGATGAGTAAGTTGAACTTTATTTTCATAAGCTATTTTATATACTAGTATAATCCATGTATTGACTTCCATTTGGGCCTATATCATTTTATGATACAGATACAGGTGATAGAGGACTTCAGCCCCCGCATTGTTGAGGTCCGGATCGGTACATACTCCAAAGTTAGTGAGCCCTCCTTGCTTTTCGGAGGAGCTCTTTTATCTTTTGATTTGGTGTAGTAGTTTTTCTTTCTTTGATTTGGGGTGCCCATGACCTGTCATGGCACCATCTAGATTGTTGAGTACAGGCTTCATAGACACTGAGTAGAGGATTGTCGAGTATTTTTTATTCCCAACTTATTTATTGGAAATCATGAGCTAGTTGAGTTATATTCTATTCATATGATGCCTTATTATTTGAGTATTATTCTTCCACTTTTGAGTATGATGTGATAAGGAGGCAAAGTGGTTTTCTCGAGGGCTAGCAATAGTCTCTAAGTGCCGATCATGCCAAGGGTACCCTCCCGGGGCATGACAAACTTAATATCGGAGCACAGAGTTCAGGAGTCCTCGGGAGTCTATGAAGTCGTGTCTAGTAGAGTCTTCTTTATGGGTATGTTGTGTACCGTAGTTCATAAGCAGAAGGCTATAGGACATTAAGAATGGTTTCCCTTCTTTGGTATTCTGAGTTTGTGCGATAGAGTTTGACTCTATAAAATTCTTTTCTAACTTGTGCGTTACGCAATTGCAGATCATGTCTCCAAGATGCACCGTAACCCAAAGGAATGCCTCAGCTAGCAATGCTGAGAACCTTACTTCAGAGGTGCCTTCTCAGGTATAAAGGAGGGGCCGAGGTCGACTGGCCAGGACTGCTGGTGTTCCTGTGACACCTACTGCTCCATCTGCTCCTGCTATAGAGGCTGACTTCAGAGGAGCTATCACCATGCTCACATAGGTGGTAGCTGCTTAGAGTGGGAACCAAGGCTCACAGGCTCCTAGTTCTAGCTCACATGGGCCAATGGCTGCCTCCAGACTGAGAGAATTTATGAGGATGAACCCACCCGTCTTCACTGGGTCCAACATTAAGGAGGACCTCCAGAACTTCATTGATGAGATATGGATGGTGCTGAAAACTATTCATACGAGAGAGAATGAGGGAGTTGAGCTTGCTGCCTATCAACTCAAGGATCTGGCTAACGTCTAGTACAATCACTGGGAGGAGAGTCGGGGTGATGATGCTGAGCTTGCCGCTTGGGATGAATATGTCTTCCTCGATCACGTCTTTGCTCAGGAGTTGAGAGAGGTGAAGGTCAAAGAGTTTGTGAATCTGAAACAAGAGAGGTTGGTTGTCAAAGAATACAACCTGAAAATTCATCCAACTATCCAGGTATGCCCCAGAGATGGTCCAGGATATGAGAGGGAGGATGAGGAAATTCGTGTTTGGGTTGGGTAGACAGGTGAAGAGAGAGTGCAAGGCAACATTTGTTGATCCCAGGTATGGATATTTCCAGGATGATGTTTAATGCCCAGCAGACTGAGGAGGATAAGAAGAAAGATAGAGAGGAACATCTGAGTAAGAAGGCCAAGTCAGTAGGGCCTGAGCGCAATCAAGCTAAGCAGAGTAAGGGAGATAAGTCTTATTTCTAGAAGAGGTCCTCTAGTTATGAACCATCTTCAGCCAGTGCACCAGCCCCGAGCTATAGGTATGATCAGAGGTCCCAAGGTTAGCCAAACTTTAGGCCACAGGGTGCATAGTCCCAGGCAAGTGTAACTCGTGGCTTTAAAGGAACTCTACCTTATGAAAAATGTGGTAGGATGTATCTAGGAGAATATGGAGATTGAGGGAATAGTTGCTACAATCACATTGGGCTTTCTGAGGTAGTGTCCGATATGGGCAACAAGGCCTACTCTTCTAGTACAGCACCACCAACGAGGGGTAACCAAAGAGGTGTTGCACCAGGGGTATGCGGGAGGAAAAACTGTCTGTATGTGATGGGGAAGCGATAGGACCAAGAGGTTGCACCAAAATATTGTGACAGGTATGCTTCGAGTCTCTTGCTATGCTTTACTTGATCTGGGTGCAACTTGTTCTTTTATAACGCCATATATGACGAGTAGATTTGAGATTCTTCCCGAGTTCTTGCTTGCGTGGTTTCCTATTTCTACTCCTGTTGATGAGTTCATTCGAGCTAAGAGAATCTATATAGATTGTGTGGTACTCTTGTCAATCTGATTGAGTTAGAGATGACCGATTTAGATGTAATCCTTAGTATAGACTGGGTTCACGCTTGCTATGCCTCTGTTGATTGCCAAACTCAAACTGTCAAGTTCTACTTTTTGAATGAGCCTGTTATTGAGTGGAATGGAGATCCCATTGTGCCAAAGGATAAGCTTATTTCTTACCTCAAAGCCCGAAAACTGATCACTAAGGGATGTATCTATCACCCCGTGCGAGTCAAATATGACAATGTTGAGCCCTCTTCTCTTGAGTCTGTCCCGATTGTGAGCGAGTTTCCTAGTCTGTTTCCTAAGGATCTGCCCGGAGTCCCTCCTGATAGGGAGATTGACTTCGAAATTGATGTTCTTCCTGGCACCCGTCCTATTTCTATTCCACCATATAGGATGCCCCTGCAGAGTTAAAAGAGTTGAAGGAACAGTTGGGAGATTCTCTAGAAAAGGGATTCATAAGGCCAAGTGTCTCTCCATGGGGTGTTCCCATCTTGTCTGTATGAAAGAAGGATGGGTCCCTGAGATTTGTATTAACTACTGGCAGTTAAATAAGGTGCCAGTCAAGAATGAGTATCCCCTTCCAAGGATTGATGATTTGTTCGACCAACTTTAGGGTGCCACTGTTTTCTCTAAGATAGACTTCAGATCAGGCTATCACCAAGTGAGGGAATGTGACATCTCGAAAACAGCTTTTCGAAACCCGATATGGTCACTTTGAGTTCTTAGTGATATCGTTTGGGTTGACAAATGCAACTGCAACCTTTATGGATCTAGTGAATAGAGTATTCAGATAATATCTTGATATGTTCATGATAGTGCTCATTGATGATATTTTGGTGTATTCCAGAGATGAAGAGGAGCATGCCAATCACCTCAGGATTGCTTTGCAGATGCTCAGAGATAATGAGTTATATGTAAGGTTTTCTAAGTGTGAGTTTTGGCTCAAATTTGTGGCTTTCTTGGGCTATATAATTTCGGGGGATGGCATTCGAGTGGATACCTAAAAGATTGAGGCGGTTAAGAACTGCAAGACCAACCTCGCCGACTGATATAAGGAGTTTTCTGGGATTGGCTGGCTATTACCATAAATTTTTTGATGGTTTTTTTTCTATATCTGCACCATTGAACAAATTGACTCAGAAGAAAATCAAATTTCAATATCTGACGAGTGTGAGAAAATCTTCCAAGAGCTGAAGATGAGGTTAACTACTACACCGGTGTTGATCTTGCCTAATAGGATGAATGAATTTGTGATTTACTGTGATGCTTCGACAGTAGGATTAGGATGTGTATTAATGCTAAAGGGAAAAGTTGTTTCCTATGCTTCTAGACAACTTAAGGTGAATGAGAAGAACTATCCCACTCATGACTTGGAGTTAGCAGCAATGGTGTTTGCTATCAAATCATGGTGCCACTATTTATTTTGAGCACATGTTGATGTATTTTACCGACCACAAGATCCTACAATCCATCTTCCTGTAGAAAGAGCTTAACTTGAGGCAGACGAGATGGCTTGAGTTACTCAAAGACTACGACATGAGCATCCTCTACCACCAAGGTAAAACTAATGTGGTTGCTGATGCTCTTAGCAAGTTGTCCATGGGAAGCACCACCTATGTGGAAGAGGAGAAGAGAGAATTAGCTAAAGAGGTTCATAGATTGGCATGATTGGGAGTCCAACGAAATGAATCAGGTGAAGGAGGAACCCTTGTACATAATGAATCTGCATCATCTCTAGTAGTGGAGGTGAAGGAGAAACAAGATCAAGATCTTATCTTATTTCCGTTGAAGGAGGATGTGCATAAGTAGAAGGTGATGGCTTTTGCCAAAAGGGGAGATGGAGTATTGAGGTATCAAGGCAGATTGAGTGTTCCTGTTGTTGATAATGTTTGAAAGAAAATCATAGACGAAGCCCACAGTTCTAGATATTCCACTCATCCAGGGTCTACTAAGATGTACCATGACTTGAGGGAAGTCTATTGGTGGAGCAGAATGAAGAGAGACATCGGTGAGTTTGTTTCAAAGTGCCCAAATTGCCAACAAGTTAAAATTGAGCACTAAAGACCTTCTGGAGTGGCTCAGAACTTCGAGATTCCAGAGTGAAAATAGGAGATGCTTAATAGGACGTTGTCACAGGCTTATCGAGGACTCGCAGACAACATGATTCGATTTGGTTGATAGTGGATCGAATGACAAAATATGCTCACTTCTTGGAAGTAAAACGACTGACACCGCATAGGATTATGACCCGGTTATACGTAAAGGAGATTGTTAGACTGCTTGGAGTCCCTTTGTTTATCATCTTAGATAGAAGAGCTCAATTC
>JAPFFP010000080.1:12612758-12623614 GCA_026153255.1 Solanum medicagineum
CAGCGAATCAAATCCAGAAAATGCCAAATAAACCAATATTCCCCTCAACGATTCCCTCCCCAATTCGTACATACGTGTCCCGGTCTCGTGCTATGGCTCGTCCTTGCCCAAGCTCAGTCGTCCACCTCCCCTCGTTCCAACGGCTTACAGATCCCCTTTGAGATTTTTTGGATTCAAAAATAAGATAGAATTTGAGGATTACGTGGGAAATAACCCTAATTTCTATCCTATTTTCGAACCCTAGAAATCCCTATATGTATGCTCTTTCCCCAAATTTGAAGGAGCCGGTGAATGATCTTAAAAAACCCTAAGGACCTCAATCAATTGCTACAGCGGTGAAATCATCTAGAAACTTGAAATTTCACAGTCTTTCTGGACCCAAACAAAGCCTACAATATCTAAGAAATTCTTGAAGAAATAATTCATTTTCGAGGTCGTAAAAGCTAGAAGGATTCAGTAAGGAAGCAACGAGGTTCGAGGGTGCAACTGCTTGGTGGTGAAAGCTTCTCAGCCTCGTCGACGTCTCACTTCGCTACTCCTAAAGAGATAATACCTTCGATTGAATCTCTACTTTAACGTTGTGTGTTATTTGACGTTTGTGCCGGTAACTGTTGATGGTTGGGTTGTTATATGAGCAGTTAAACGCTAGATGTTAGATGTGGAGGTATTCGTTTGCTTTTCGATCATTGCGGCGAAGTTAGATGTTCGAATGTTTCATGAATTTGATGTATTCCTCTCTGTCATTTGTTTCCTATCTTTATGTTACAGCTTAAAATGTCCTTCCGATTTCTGCTTTAGTTGTTTTACGCTCAGGCATCAATGCCTTAAGGTGTTGTTTGCTGTTTCATCTACATCTTCTAGTTAAATTCGCCATTGAGCCATCTGTCAATCTTTTGGTATTAGGCATGGTGCCTGATCGTTTCTTTGCTGACTGCAAAATGCCATTATGTGGCAGTTCCTTTTGATATCATTAATATAGATTCTATCAATGAGGTGGTGTAGTGAGCACACGTTTCGTTTAGTTTGAATGGTGTTGACAAATCTTTCTACTCATGATTTAAGTCTGTTGAAGCTTTATGTTTACTGTCATTGTCATGATTTATCACTCATTTTGGGAAAACGTATTTTATTTGCTAAATGATTTTTCCCTGTTAATAATATCTCATCTTGACCACTGAATAGTTGCTTCCCTGTTTAGCACTACTATTTCTGTATATTGAGTGGCGATATTAGTTGGAAATAGATGACTGATCTTTCATCATTCCTATGATTTATGGGTTAGTACGGTTGTAAAAGTGTTGTTGGTTTTCGATAAATATGGACACTTTGGATGATGGTTGTTATTATGCTTCAGATTCATTGCTAAGCTTTCTAAGTCTTGCAATTATTTTAGTGAAGTGTTTGGTTTTTAGTGTAATATGTCTTTGGAAAATCTTTGTTTTCTTTTGGATTTGTTTCTGGTTGGCATCACATTGTTTTGTCTAAAATTCACCCTTGCTTATTTAAGTGAAATGACCAAACCCGTCTCCTAGTTGCTGATGATTTAAAGTAGCTTTACCTTTAAATGTCTTTTGGATTTGCAAACTCTTACCTTCTTGCCTTTCACCCATTTGTGTCTTAATGGTTACCGTGGTTTATTTTATTCTTTCTTTCAAATACTGACTACAGTACACCCACATATATTTTTATTAAGTGCTTAAAATTGTTTTTCACATATTTTATTTGTTTGTTGCATGTAAAATCGTTTTGGAGTCCTAAATGGGCTCCCCTCCCATCATTTACACTTCGTTGGGCCATGGAGGCCCAATTTCCCTCTTTAAGGCAGCCCAATTCATAGGATAAGCAACTGAGCAGGTCTTGGAAGCATAAAGGGACTTGTATACACTGAAAATTCAGAATATACAGTAAATATACACTTGGTATACCCAAAATGTGGGCTAAAAGCCATTTCAGCAGGCAGCAGCAACAGGGGACTTCTAAATGGGCTAAGCAGGTCCAAAATTGTAGAAAATTAGGGCAGGTGGAGATTGGGCCTGCCAAGCCCAATTTAATCTTATTTATTGTTCAATACATGTTTATCTATTTGTCTTACTTGTTATCTAACTCTAAACAATATTTGATTGTTTTATTGTTTATTCAGCTGATCTAATTATTTTCCCCATTGTCTTCATTTATGTTAATTTTCGTCTTAATGATTTTTGTTTTAACGTTAGGATTATTTCAAATAAATTCAGCCTTTAGTGGAAGCTCTTTCAAAATAAGTTAAGTTTAGTCAATTTTCTTTCAAATTGGTCCAATTTTAAACTTAGTCAACTTTGACAAATTTAGTCAATTTGTCACATTTAGTCAACCTTTTTCCAACTTAGCCCACCCTTTTAAAACTTCGTCAATTTTGCAAACTTAGTCAAATTTTCAATTTTAGTCAATTTCTTAAGACTTAATCAAATTTTTGAACTAAGTCAACTTTTGCAGATTTAGTCAATTTTCAAATCTAGTCACTTCTTTCAAATTTAGTCACTATTTTGCAAGTTTAGCCAATCCTTTCGAATTTAGTCAACACTTTAAAATTCAGTCAAAGTTAGTCAAAATTTCTAATCGTCGGTCAACCGCAAGTTAGCGGCCATTTTGAGTGATTAAGTTCTTCTCAAAATGGAAATTGAACAACGAACCCCTATTTTTGGTATGTTAAAAAGATTTTTCTGTTAAGTCTTTTTAAATGTTCATTGGTTTCTAAATTATCCTTAAAATTAGGTGACGACTCTTTATTCGAAAATTTGATTTATACTTAAATTAATTGAATATTAAATCGAATTTTCGAAAATCAAAAATCATTTTTTCGAACTAGCATTCATACCACCTTCTCTTGGCTATAAATGGAAGGATTTTCTTACATTTTTAAATTACAAATATTCTAAGTTTTCTATTCTTTTATTCATAAAAAATCAAGTATTATTGGCAGCCATTGGGTAAGTTTGAATTCAGTGGTTCATTTGAATACTTCCTTAAATAACTTAAATGTTAGATTAGTATAATACACCCAACTAAAAATATCCAATTTGATATACCTTCTATATTTTATATTTATATTATCTTAAAATAGGAACTTCAATAATATAACAATTACTAGGCAATGAATTAAAGAGGAGGAAGGAAAAATGTATATTGAAGAGATGTAATTAACGGCTTATTTGGAAAGCCACCATATAATCGGCATCAACGTAATTACTAGGTAGTAACTACACATGCTAGTAATTATTGTGACATGTTTGTTTACTATACTGTAATTACAAGTATGTTGTTTGGTTACACAAGTGTAACTACAAAGTTATATTAAATTTTAAAAATAAGAAAATGCTTATAAAATAAATATATAATTTCTCCAATATTTTGATGTGACCAAACAATGACACAACTTTATAGAATGCTCATAAAATAAAAACAGTAATAACTAACATGAAAAGAACTATACAAGTGCAATATAAATAAAAGTGTTTGTTTTTGTGAACTCAAAATCATTGTGAAAAGTGAATTGAAAGGTAAAGGGTAACGTCAATAACTAGTAAGATAGTGATATTAATATTAATATTTAATAAGATAAAGTAATAAATTATGAGTGTAATCTTGATGGTTTATCGACAAAATTAAAAAATCAAAATTAAATTGATAACCAAATAAATTTATTTATAAAATAATAACCCAATGACCATAAATCAATAACATTTTTTCAATTAAAGTTATTAATCGGTGAGAATTTTGCACCACCCTGCCATCACTTCGTACTCCATCGAACAAGTTCCACTTTTCCTTCCAATCACATGCAACATAAACGGAAAAGAGCAAACATGTAGAAGCATAATTGGACGTAAAAATGTATGCTAGGGTTTGCACTGCATTTTCTACTTTATTTGGATCATCATAACTATATTTTACTTGGAAAAGTTTGTTTGTTGAAAAAAAAAATTCTTTTATGTTTATGATTATTTTCCTGGAGGAAAAGTTTGGAGTTCTATAAATAGAATATTCCTTCCGTTTAAAAAATGGTCTAAAAAAAGATCATTCTTTTCTAAATAAACTAAAAAGAAAAGTAGGATAATTCTTTTTTAAACAAAATATTCGTTAATTTTCACATGAGGCCTTATTGTTTGAACCCCAACAATGTATAATTGATAAAATAAAAGATCAAACCAATTTTGTAGAGATAAAAGAATATACTGTTTCTGCTAAATAAGAAGTGCTCATTGCTTGTTCCACCAGAAACTCATTCAGCTGTGAAATAGTTCACCCTTCATCTACAATTGAGCTTTAAGTACTTGAGATCGATATTCTCCTAGAGCCCAAATGGGGAAGATGCTCCTATATGCAGAATAGGATATCATGCAATTCTTGTTGAACACCCCGCTTATCTCCTGGCAAACGTAATATACGTTTCAGAAAAAACATACATAATCTTGGGTGAACAATGAAAAAGATGATTTTTACTACATTTATGCTTTGTGGAAAGCAGCAGACATAGTTATGAGTTCATAAATGCAACTATCCAATCAGTTTCTGACGCTCCAGTAGACTTCAACTAAAGAATGTTTGAATTGAAGCTCCAACAACAAGGTTGCAGAGGCGTGTTAGAAATTGAACCTTGTGTTCAAAGGAAGAAAAGACTTTTAAGATTTGCGTGAGGCATGAATATTATTCACTCAAGTCATGTATAGGAAAAAACTCAAGATTCAAAGTAAAAATGATGAACCGACTCCATTGCAATGGAGCTTTCTAGAGAGAGAAAGAAGGAAGAAAAATGAATTCTTCTTGTCCAAGATATCTCACTTATGTCTATTTATACAAAATGTGTAGGCGCTGAGCAATACAAAGTAAATATCGGGCTAGGCCCAATACAAGTATTGAAAAGTAATGTCATGATCCATTAACTCCAACAAAAGAAGAGTAGAATTAAACCAAGATGATGTTCTAGACTTGGTACACGTAGAATAATATCTGTAAATACTCAAATAGCTATTTTAGCGAACTGAGTGAAGTGAAGAATCATTTTATCCACTTGTCTTCGAGAGAAAAGATTGATTTGAGGAAAAGCAGAGCCATATTTGAAGCTTTTACAATTTTAATATTTTAATGTGATTGAGTTAACAACAACAACATATTAAGTGAGATTTCTCAAGTGGAGTTTGGGGAGGTTGGAGTATACACACACACCTTAACACTGTCTCATGAAGATAGAGAAGTTTCCGAAAGACCCCCAGTTCAAATATATTAGCCTCAAGATAAGGAAAAAAATAATACATATGACATAGCGGCTAAAACAAAGAACAATGTAAAACTCTACAAGATAAAAACAGTAATAGTAGTAAAATAATTAATTTGATAATTGAAAAGCAATAACAACACAACTCTAATGGCAAGACTAGTCCTAGGACAAACCATATCATAAGTTAGCAAGACAACATTCTACCCCTACTAGTCTTTTACCCTAATACGCGACCTCTACTCTTTTCTATCTAAGATCAGGTCTTTGCTGATATGAAGTTACGCTATATCTTGTCTAATTACCTCTCCTCGATACTTTTTTGGTGTACCCCTACCCTTCTCCGTAACCTCTAAATCCAACCTCTTGCACCTCCTAAGTAAGGCATCAATACACTTCCTCTGCACATGCCCAAACTATCTTAGTCTCACTTTTCTCATCTTGTTTACCACACAAGCCACTCCTACCTTTCCCGAATAATCCCATTCCTAATCTTGTTACTCCTAGTATGTTCACACATCAATTTCAAAATTCTCATCTCCGCAACATACATCTTTTGAACATGTACATTCTTGATTGGCTAGCACTCTATCATATACACCAAAAACAGTCTAACTACCATTTTTTGAAACTTATCTTAAAGTTTATGTGGGTACCTTCTTAACACACAGTACTCCTAAGCAAGCCTCTATTTCATTCATGCTACCCAATGCGATGCGTGCCGTTATTGTCAATGTCCCCACTACTCTGGATGACGGACCCAAGATATTTAAAGCTTTCTCTCTTGGGAATAGGTTGACTAGCAAGCTTCACTTAAATGCTTAGTTCATCCATCGAAACAGTGAACTCACTCCAAGTGTTCTAGTTTGGTCCTGTTCAATTTAAACCTTTTGGACTTCAAAATAATTCTCCAAACCTCAAACCGATCATTAATTATGTCCTGTGACTCATCAATCAGTACTATGTCATATGCAAAATAGTATACACTATGAAACCTGCTCCTGAATAGATCATGTCAACACATCCATCACTAAAGCAAATAAAAAAGGGCTCAATACAGATGCTTAATATAGTCTCATCTCAATAGGAAAATGCTCTAAGTCTCCTTCTGCTATTCTAACCCAAGTCTTGGTGCCATCATACATGTCCTTGAGTGAATTTCTTGGATAAATAGACAATTTAGACCATGATTACTAGGTTTGACGTAACCATTATTCTAGCTCTCCCTTTTTTTTTAAAAGCAAATTTACCACTAGACATAGTGTCTAGTAGCCTTTTATTAAAAATAAAAAATATCAATAGGAATAAGTAGAAGTAAGGGGGGATAGACCTTACCTTACTAATCCTAATGAGGTAACTAATCTCAACTAATAAACATGAAGAAAATAAGAGCCAGAGAATACTAGGTATTTTGTGATCCTCACAGAGTCTGTAATACATTCTATGATGATATTACAAATGAGAATACTTAAACAATGTAAAAATATAACCAAGAAGAAAGCTGAGTTATCAACGTCAAACTTTCTTTTATCATTGGATGGACTACAATAAATAGAATGGCCATCTAAAGTTATAACTTGAAGTATTTCCTTCTTGTCTTCTTCTTCAAACCTATCCACAACAGCTAATAATTCATCATTTCGTTATAGATTTCTTGGATCTTGTTGAGCCTATGTCTTCCTTTTTTCTTTTTCGAATATCCAACACAAAAACCATGAAAAAGGTGCATTGTGTAACTTTCTGATAAATTTGTGAACTATCTCCAACTCCCATAGTTTTTATCCGAGGAGGAACATGTCAATCACGATTCGAAGGCTAAAGTGTAATACAAATTGGACCAACCTAGCTCCCCAATACTTGACACCTTTTGAAGTAATAAATAAGTTGCCTACTAGTCAGCTGCTACTGCTTCATAACTACCAATTTGAATCCTTTCAGCAAATAAAAATGGATCTCTTCATTCAAGTTTTAGCCTGACGATTATTTCAGTATGTCACCGAATATTTTGGACCAGATCAAAGTTGTATCAGAAGGCCTTGGATGACCAGTACAGTTAGAATCTTTTCATTTTTTGGAAACATGTATGTTTTAATACCAAATCTTAGAGGCTGAAGAATTACCTGCTGAGGAAAATCTCCATTTTCAAGCTGAGAATTTATCAGTACCTTTGCAGCACGGTGTAATGGAGTTGGATCCCTCTCTCCCTGTATAACAAAATATAATCTTTTTAATGGTTATCTGAAAACAAACTACATCATTGATTTTACATAAAGCAAAGTAATGCAGCTAAGAGTCGGACTCGGCTCCCCTCCACTGGTAGTCTCAAATATTGACACGTGTTCCATTTGTGTTTCAATGGCCTGATTTATGTATAATTAAAGAGGTGTGTACTCATTTTACCAAAAATGTAAAAAAAAGGTATTGGGAACACTTTTGCACTCTGATTTAAACAGTGCAAAACCAAGAAAGAGAATTTTCAATAGCATAAATATCTTAAAATTATTTTGGATTACAATTTTTAAAAAAATTTATTTTAAATATCGTGTCAAATCAATAGTACCACGTAAAATGAAACAGAGGGAGTAGTAACTTTTATCTTAATAAACTAATTTATAATTTCAAAAATATTTGTTCTTCAATTTTTCTCCTTAAATATCGTGTCAAGTCAAAAGTAACACATAAAATTAAATGAAGGAAGGAGTAACTTTTATCTTAATAAATTAATTTATAATTTCAAAAATATGTTTTCTTCGGCTTTTAACTATCCAAAATTATATTGAGATAAACCACAAATTTTTATCTTAATACATTAATTTATAAACTTTTATCTTAATAAATTAATTTATAATTTCAAAAGTATTTTTCTTTAGCTTTTCTCCTTAAATATTGTGTTAAATCAAAAGTATCGTATAAAATTAAATGGAGGAGTAACTTTTAGCTTAATAAATTAATTTATAATTTCAAAAATATTTTTTCTTCGACTTTTAACCATATAAAATTATATTGAGATAAACCATAAATTCTTATCTTAATAAATTAATTTATAAACTTGTATCTTAATAAATTAATTTATTGATACTTGACATGTACCTCCTCTTCCAGGTTCATCACAAGGAAAACTAAAAGTAATAATTTCAAAAATATTTTTTTTTACCTATTTTTCTTAAACACTGTGTCAAGTTAAAAGTACCACATAAAATAAAATCTGATAATTTTGACTTGAAATGATGTTTAAGTAGAAAAGTTGAAGAAAAAATATTTTTGAAATTATAAATTAATTTATTAAGATAAAAGTTACTCCTCCCTCCCTTTCATTTTATGTGGTACTTTTTACTTGAGATGATGTTTAAGAAAAAAAATTGAAAATTATGATTCGAAATTATTTTGAGATATTTGTTGCTATTGAAAATTATCTTTCTTGGTTTTGCATTGTTTAAATCAGAGTGAAAAAGTGTTCCGAATACTCTTTTTTCATTTTTGGTGGAATGAGTACACATCACTTTAATTATACATAAATCAGGTCCACTGAAACACAAATGGGACACGTGTCAATATTTGAGACTACCACTGGAGGGGAGCCGAGTCCCTAAGAGTGTACACACATGAGAAACTAGTGGAGACTTTGATCACTTTTCAGCCTGAAAACCCATAACTTGGCTGTAGTCTTGTTTGTCATTTTTGAAATTTCATAACTAGACAATTTGGGACAAATTGAAGAGCCTCCGTCTCTGTGATTATTTCTTGCCTAGAGGCGGATTGAATATTTTAGCTTTATGAGATTAACCTTTAACAAGAATCTATCATCATAAATATATATACCAATTACTAATTGAATTCCTTCATCCAGGAAATTATTTAGTATGAGATTCTAAGCAGTAAGAAACTAGTCTTTCAAACTAATGGAAAATCAGATCACAATTTATTTAATAGCTTATTGACAAGACAAGTTGAGTTAACCAACAACTTCTTGGAATGAGCTATGTTTGTGATGGAAAGTTATTTGTACCTGTCCAGCTTCAATAAGAGCCAGCATAGCCCATGCAGTACAAACAGTGTGAGATCTGTTACCCTCAAGATTTGTATACACCTGTAAAGGTTTTCAAAAAACAAAATTACAATGCAGAATAACTCCAGCAATTGCAAATAATTTAGAGCTGAAATTAAGCAACATAGTTATCATTTTGATTGTAACATTTCTCTATTCATCTATCAAACGCGATAACCAAATTGGTTGATAATATATATAACTCAGTGGTTCCTTGATGATATTTCTAACATAATCAAAGAGTTCTTTCTGTTCAAGGATAATAGATATTAAATTAAGGACTTCACTCTTATTTTATTCAACTGAAAAAAGTGAAACAATTATTTCTAGCATGCTACCTATACCTTGTTTTGACAAGACAAATAACTCTCACCCCAGCCACCAGATGCTACCTGTTTTGACAACAAAAAATCACAAGCCTTACGAATGCTATAAGAATTGTTGAAGCTCCTCCCAGCATCCACCAAGCCTTTCACTCCGAACCATGTGCCATACGTAAAGCAAATTCCCCAACATCCATACCTAGCCATAACCCTCAAGATCAAGTATATACTAATGGTTTTACTGGCTAAAGAGGTAAAAAAGAAACAGGCTTAAATGAGAATTAACCAGGAGCCATCCGCTGCTTGTATCTTCTCAATGAAGGCAGCACCTTTTTCAATACAACGCTCCACGTCTTCTTTCCGATACCCAGGGTAGAATTTCCTAAATGCTACCAAAGCTTGAATTATAGCTGAGGTACACTCCACGTAACTGCAAATATTTTTGGGGTTAATGTTAAGTTGTAGACTCACACTTCAGTTAGTTTAATAGATGAAAACAAGATACAGGTTTTAGATGCCTTACGGATAATCAATAACGATATCACCGAAAGTCTCAGCAGGGTTGATTAACTGAAGGAGGAAAATATAATGCGACATTAACAAAGGACTTGCATATAGTAATCTAATCGAAAGAATGAGAGAACATGCAAATGGTGCCTTATTTTATATTCGTAATAAGAAAAGCTAGCATATTACCTATATTATCAAAAATGGGAATGAGAACAACTTTGGTGCTGAGAACCCATGTTTTCCCTTGCAGTTGATTAACTTAATGTGGTGTTCATTCATCTAGAAAAGGCAAATGACAAAGCACCAAAGAGATGTAATTGGATTCTAGAGGCAGTATGATGGAGCCGAGATCCGAGTAAGAGAGATTCAAAATTCCTCCAAGTATAGACGGGGTTGTATAAGGAAACAACTCTTTTTTGATGGAAAATTGACATGATTTATTCAAGGGGAGGTACCATGGTGTACGTTGTTCGCAGATGACATATATTGGCTAATGAGATATGCGATGGAGTAAATACTATCTAGGGATCACTTCAAACAGGAGAACAACGTACTAGCTTCTAAGATGACTATTGAACCATTCAAAAAGATTAAAATATCACAAATTTGTCTCCTATTAAACATCTGAAACTTGATTAACTTAATAAACAACAAATATATCTGAATGAGTCTGGGATCTAAGTGAAATCCTCATTTTTATCTTGTATCCTGTTCACACTTCAGATTC
>JAPFFP010000080.1:12629225-12656267 GCA_026153255.1 Solanum medicagineum
ACAAATATATCTGAATGAGTCTGGGATCTAAGTGAAATCCTCATTTTTATCTTGTATCCTGTTCACACTTCAGATTCCTAGGATCCTATCCTTACATCAGTTATTATGTTGAGACATGATAATGCAGTTTCCGACATTCCTGGATATCTGCATGAAGTGTTCGAATTCCCAGCTCTTGGCACCAGTCATTATATTGTTCTAATGGATCAAGATTCCCTAAACTTCGAGGGTAACCATCCTGTTTTCCTTGAGAATTGTGATCATAAGAAACTAAGGCCATAGAACTAGTGGACAGCAAAAATAGAGAATATTAAATTTGCTGAAACAGGAATCTTATTATTTGAAGCTCTTCAACCGATAAAAATGGCAAATAAATGCAGAGAAAACCAAAAAGTCAGGTTGGCCCAAATGGATTACACGAATGAACAACTAAAACAATCAAATGGATTATAGGTATCAGCGTGTTCCTCGATGTAAAAGCAAAAACTCATTGGCGTGGAACTAAAGTCATTTGCCAAACTGATTACCTCCAACCATGGATATGACCTTGCTGGTTCATATGTCCCGATGCCACCATTAGGATTCTGCAGATTACATCATAGACAAGACTTCATTAATAATTCACTGGAATGTGCAGTTTCATGAGAATTAGAAAAACCAAATGCAAATTGATGTAACTATCAAGAATCCAATTGCAAGAATTAGAAGTACGGGTGGGCATAAAACTGGAGAGAATGAAAAAAAAAATGACATGTACGAAATTTCTAATTTCACAGTGGATATTTTTATAACTTTGGTTCTTCAGTTTGGAGTTCAGTTTCAAGGGTGTGATTTCTCAATTAACCAAAGAACCAAAATCGACATTTAGAAAAATAAACCAAGCTTCATACAAACATGAAACTAGTTTATTTTCAATTACCAAAATCGACATATAGAAAACCAAAAAGCTGAATGGGACTTCTGCAAAACCAAACCACGCTGACTGAGGCCACCCCCTAATCAAAAGGCTGATAATGAGAATATTTTCCAACTACAAGAAAAAAACCTATTACCTGTAATGACAGCAAAACATTTACAGCATCATACAAACGGTTTGCCTTCAATGGTTCACCAACAATTTCCACAGGTAGCTTAGAGAGTAGAAGACATGCCTGGTGGACATGGCCCAGAGATATTAGTTTACTACAAATAAAAATGTCTCGATGAGTTATGAAGGTTTAACAAAAATGCCTACTTTTAGTCCCTCTGCAGTACAATCTGAAATAGGCCAACCATGATCCGCAGTAGAGAAAGGCCAAGCCCCTTTTGAAATATGACGATACCAGAAATCAAGATTGCCTGGGCAATCATTTAACACCTTTATGCAAAAAAAAAAAAAAAAAACGAATCTAGCAATTTAATTCAACACCAGAGATGAAAATGAAGATAAAATAAGGAAAAAGAGCCACTGTTAATGATACTAAATGTTGCAAGATCAGAACAGATCAAATAGCAAATCTGCACTCAACCAAAATCCCATGAAAGCAGCAGTCAAATCACTTGATTTTAGGAACTGTATGAGATTGTAGTTTTATGCATAATATATACTTACAGTCTACATTAAATAAAATATAGAATTCTTATCTCTCATATGAAATATCTCATATGGTATCAGATATAGTTTTGCTTATGCAACCTCGATCCGACCTCTCTTTTTGTTATCTTCTTTTTTTCCCTTCCTCCATGGCTACTGATCCAAACACACCAGACGGCTCATCTCGTGATACAGTCAGTAACACTCCCAACATAGCATCACACTCTGGTGAGGTACTTGTATGCATCAACGCTATCGCATAATTACCATTCAAACTGACTTCCACCAACCTTGTTTCGTGGAAAGCTCAGTTACACTCTCTTCTCATCAGACACAATCTCATGGGGTATACAAATGGCTCCATAAAAGTTCCTGATGATAAAACCAATTTTCAGACAGGACAAATTGATCCTTCATGCCATTTTGGCCTCATTTTTTAGAGGCTATTGTATCATTGCGTGGCATCTTCCCAGACTTCTCACCATGCCTAGACCATAATCCATAAAACATATGCAAGAAAATCCAGATTACGAATCATGTCACTTAAAAGAATGCCTCTCTGTAAATCAACAAGGTGAACCAACAATATCTAAGTATCTTCAGCAGATCCGCACTATGGCAGACAACCTTGGTCCTGTTGGTTCTCCTATTGTACAAGATGATCTCATTCTCTACACCCTGAATGTAGTTGGCCCTGATTACAAGGAAAGGCCCGTGATACCTTTTATTTTTGAGGAAGGTAACAATTGTATTTCTGTTAAGCAAAACTTAGACACCTCAAAAAAGTGTTAAGTTTAGATCTTTACAAAAACAACCAGAAGGTACAAAAGACAACTGTCCACAACCTATAATCTTATACATTGTCAATTAAATCAACTAAGTCACCTACTTCTTCCATATACTTTGTTTACACCAAAAAATATTTATGGATAGAACTGCTAGTGCCTTCAAAAATCCTGGAATTCCTTTCTTTCCACATACTCCACCAGATGCAAGCTGGGATGACCTTCCACAATCCTCCTCCCATCCTCTGTACCCTACACTCCACCGGCTGCTCAGAAACCCCAGAGTAGATCCAGGTATTGCCCATTTTATCCCCAACATACAAAAAAATATATGCCAAAGATTTATAGTTGTCTTGCAGTGTAAGAATTCCTTTGCTATTCATTTTCCATCTGTGTCTATCAGGGCAATCCGATGTGCTACTAAAAGATCCCAATAACCACAACATTTTGATAAATCTCTCAATTTCCCAATCATTTAAAACTCTTCTAAAAATCAAACCCCAACCTTGTAGAGTCCACAATTGATTGATCATGTCATGCTGTTGTAGACTTATTGAATAAAGGATCAGAAAGTAGACTTCAAATTGTTTTGCCCAATCCGGTGATCAGCTCAGAAATCTGTCTTCATACCATTGCCCACAGTAGTCTCCACATTACCCAAAAATTCTCCCACTGGTTCGAATAGATCTCCAAACACTACAACCATGCGCACTGTTGACTTCATGTGTAGTCCACTATTTAGCATCCGATATTTCTGGGAGATGAGAACCCTCCAAAGTGCCGTGTCCTCATTGTTGAACCTCCATACCCATTTTTGTAACAAACTTCTGTTATGTAATCTCAGTTTGTTTATACCCAAACCACCATGTTTTTTGCTTAAAGTTAGAGCATCCCAATTAACTAAATTAATGTTTTTATTCTCCTTATTACCTTGCCAGAGAAAATTTCTTCTCAATCTATCAATCTTTTTCTCAATCCCCTTGGATAAAAGGAAAATAGACATCATATATATAGGTAATGCATCCAATACGGAGTTAATAAGAGTTAGTCTACCACCTAAAGATAGGTACTGAGATTTCCACCTTGATAGATTTTTATCACATCTTTCTACAACTCTATTCCAGATCTTTGTAGAGAGACTTTTGGTTCCCAAAGGCATCCCCAAATAGATTGTAAGCAAAGCACCCACCTGACATCCAATATTGGCCATCAGAGACAACAAATTTGGTACATCATTAACTAGGTATAGGGAACTCTTGGACCGGGTAACATGTAATTCTGACACAGCTTCAAAGATGGTAAGAATCGCTCTTGATGTCTGATCTAGTCCACTTCAGCTTCACAGAAAAACTAGAGAATCATCTGGCATACAATAGATGGGATATTTCCATTCCTTCGGTACCATTAGATTGAAAACCAAAACCCCTTATCCAATCATTAGACTAGCAACCTTAATCATATGATTAAGTTCCTCCATGGTTAACAAAAATAGAAAAGGTGACATTGGATCACCTTGTCTAAGACCTCTCTAAGTTTGAAAAAAAAAACCTTCAGGGCTCCCATTGATCAAAACAAAAAGTTTTACACTAGAATTGCAAATTCTTATCCAATTAATACTTTTGTTTCCAAAACCGATGCGTTTGAGAATAGTCAGCATGAACTCCCAGTTGACATGATCATAGAACTTTTCAATATCCAACTTATAGGATTCCTGGCCTCTTTGATTTGATTTTGGAATCAACTAATTCATTAGCCATTGCTACAACATCCATAATTTGTCTTCCTTTGAAAAACACCATTTGGTGCACATCAACCAACTTTCCTATCACTGCTTTCAATTTTTTCTATCATAAGCTTGGATAAGATCTTGTATACCCCACCTATAAGACTTATAGGTCTAAATCTTTCAATTCTTTGGCATCATTCTTCTTAGGAGTCAAAGCAATGAATGTAGCTGTTAATTAACCATTTTGATGACTAACAAACTATTCGTACAATATGAGGACCAAGTCAATATCAGGTTGGCGCTAACAAACTATTGGTACAATATGAGGACCAGGTCAGTATCAGGTTGGCGCTACTAAAAAGGTTGTCTTTGGGATATAGCTGGAAAAGCTGATAAGGTTGGTGAGATTTGACCTTCATTGTACTGAAGGACCAACAGTCTTTTACATGCCCCCTCGTGTGGGTATAAAAGATTCATGTGCGAGGAACAAAAGACAACTTTCAAGAAATTAAAAAGTGAATATTCAATAGATCAAAAAGTTCTCTTTTGGCACCACTTGAGATACAACATCAACTTCCAAGGGACCTGATAGAAAGAGTCTCTTTTCTTCTTAGTTTGATGTAATATTCAATTCATGAAATTGTAAGGTCACTTCCTAATCTATAAAGGAAAGCTGATCATTGTTTGTTTATTTTTTGTCAAGATTGTCGTGGGATTCTTGGTAAGTTATTGCCTTGAAGTCTTTTAGGTAGGAGTCTAGGTTGATGAGAGTGTAGGCTAGTGTTTTAGAGAGTTACTCATGTCTTGTAATGTAGGTTGCAAGTAGGTAACAAAGAGAGGGTTGGGCAAATAATCAGTGTGTTGTATTTGACTACGTTGCTTGTTCATTTAGTGGATTGTTGGGTTTTGAAAATTCTGTTGGATAGGTTGTGGTTGTTCCTCCCTTGAGCAAGGAGTTTTTCCACATAAAATCTTGTGTGTTCTTTACTTGTCTTCTTTGTTCTTACTATTACTGTATCTAGGGACATGATCCCTAATTGTGGTGGATGCTTACATTCTAACAATTAGTATCAAAGTAAGACCCACTAATTGGCTCACACCTAGAGATATTCCTGTATCATATGGCTGCTCCATTAAATCTCAAAGAGGGACAATCATCCACAAGAACACCTAGATTCAACGGTCAGTCCTATGGGTGGTGGAAAAATCAAATGCATGACTCATCATGGCAGAGGATGGTGAATTGTGGGGTATTGTTCTGGATGGCCCTTATATTCCTATAGTTGAATTGAAGGAAGGAGAGATAACCAGAGTTATACCTAAAACTAGGCAACCATATACTGAAGTGGATAGGAAAAAGATAGAAAAGAACTACAAGGCCAAGAAACTAATTTTTACGGCATAGGCGCTGAGGAGTACAATCGAATCTCAGCATGTGAGTAGGAAAAAGAAATATGGGACTGCCTGAGAAATTCTCATAAAGGCATGGACTAGGTAAATGAGTCCAAGGTAGATATGCTAACCTCCAGTATGAGGACTTTATCATGAATGAGGAGGGAGAGTCCATACACGACAGGCACACCAGGTTCACTGCTATAACAAATGAGCGGAAGTGCCTAAGTGAACCAATCAGTTAGAGTAAGTAGGTCAAGAAGATTCTCAGAGTACTGCCTAAGTCCTAGGAGAGTAAAGTGGATGCTATAACTGAATCCAAGGATCTGAAGACCCTGACTATGGACATCCTCATTGGAAATCTTCAAACTCATAAGCTGAAAAAGCAACATGATTCTACAAAAAGGGAAGGCAAGAAGGATAAATCCATGGCTCTTCAGTTAGCTCACAGTGATGATGAGATTGATAGTGTGGACATGGCCTATCTAACTAGAAGATTCAAGAAGATCATAAAGAGGAACAATGGGTTTGTGAAGAAAGGAAACACTAGGAGATTTTTAAATAATGTGGAGTTGAGTCGTGGATATGTAAAACCTGGACACTACATCAGGGAGTGTCCTCAAGGCAAGGCTGATTTCAAAGACAACTCTAAGTTTGGAAATGATAAACATAATGACCAGGTCCCTGAAAAATTCAGAAG
Organism: Solanum medicagineum; assembly: GCA_026153255.1. Lineage (NCBI taxonomy): Eukaryota > Viridiplantae > Streptophyta > Magnoliopsida > Solanales > Solanaceae > Solanum > Solanum medicagineum. Next base: position 12,635,402 of record JAPFFP010000080.1, read on the forward strand.
GAAAGCTGTCGCAGATAGGATAGTGATGAAGGCTCTAGGAGTGTGGGGGAACTCATCCAGTGACTCAGTAGATATTGAACAACCTAAAGACTCTTTTATGATGGCTATGAAGGATGATAATGAGATCTTTGACAAGTTATTTGCCTTCATGGCACAATCTGACAATGAAGCAGAAGATGAGGTAACCTTACTTGATCTAAAAGAGAATTTGGATCTTTATTCTATTAAAAAATTGAAGAAGCTTGCATATGTTCTGATTGATTCTATCAGTGAACACACTGCTAATAAGGATGTTTTGAACAATAGCATTGACATTTTTCAAGATAAAAAAACTGTATTAGCTACTTAAATATCTAATATTGAAGGAAAGATTTTGTCTTTAGAAGCAGAGAAAATTGAGCTTCTGAATTTATTGGAAAATTAGTCTAAATCAGATGTCAAGCTCAAGGGTAAAGTCAGTGAGCTTGAACTTAGTCTTGAAGAAAAATTGGAAGATTTTGAGTTGAAACTAATGCTACCTTAGAAAGAAATGTTGTGCTAGAGAAGGACTTGGTCAAAGAAAAGGATGATCTGAACAAATCACTAAAATGGGCAAATTTTTCTAAACTCCTAGTTGAAATGACACATCATAAGGGGAATGAGAAAAAGGGGTTAGGATTTGTAAACAAAATTGATCCTCTCTACAATCCCCATAGCAAATATGTATCAGAGTCTGATAATTTGTTGTGTTTGCATTGTGGTAAAAATGGACAATAAAAAGATGATTGTGAAGTTCTAAAGCGAATTCTGAGGAAAGAACGTTCTCAGTGAAACGAAACCAAAAACGCCCGAAAATGTGCCTCAAAAATGCCCATAATCGTAATTTCCATATATCTCACAATTTGTGCGTGATATCAAAAATTCGACTTCATAGTCTTGATCAGGGGACAAAATTGAGTGAGAAATGAGTATATTTCGAATATTAGAAGACCTGTAACGAAAAATAGATTTCGCCAACTTTGCATTTTCCAGTGAGGGTCCGCATGGTGTTTGCACTTCCTTGATTTTTCAATTTCGGCCTAAAACCTTGGGGTCTTGGCCCCATGCCCTTTTATGCGTAAAAACAACTATACTTAGTCATTTTTCAATCCTATATTACTCTAAAACTCTCTCAAAACCCTCTCCAACATTTAACCAAATATTTCATCCAAATTCAAGTGTCCCAAGCTTAATTCCGGATCTCAAGAACTTCATTCAAGTTTCAAGTTCTTATTCAAATCTTCATCAAGGGAATCCCTAAATTTGAGGTATGTGGGTTTCAACCATTGGGTCCTTTCACCCATGGTGTCCAATCTTCCTTTTTATGAAATTTTTATGTTTTCAAGTTGTATTATCTAGGGTATTACTTATTATGGGTTATGATTATAAACTATGTTGGGGTTTTGTGAAATGGTGATTGGAAACACATATCTACCTATTTCAAGCTTTTACTATGAGATGGTTTGTCTATTGCGATGCATGTTTTGAGTTATAAATCTATGATCTATTATGAGATTTGATGAGGGGTTTCAATGTATCTTACATGAGGGTGTTACCAAGTGTTGGTGGGTTGATTTACATTGATTTTTCTCACATGATTTCACTCTTGAATTGCATGATTTTGAACGAGCATTACACACCCGCCAAGTGTTTAGTAAAATGTCTTGTTAAGGATTCTTGAGTTATTGATGTTCTATTGCATGACTTATGAGCCAAGTGACTTTATGATGATGAAAGGAATGTATATATGTCTTGAATTCATGAAAAATATCTATGATGTTGCAAGTTGAATACCTTTTTGAGGGGGTGTCATGCCTTAATCACCTTGTTAAGAGGGTGCCATGTCTCAATCACCTTGACGAGGGGGTGCCAAGCCTCGGTTGCCTTGTTAAGGGGGTGTCAAGCCTAGATCACCTTGTCGAGGGTATCCAAGCCTTGATTGCCATGTTGAGGGGGTACCAAGCCTCAATCATCTTGTCGGGGGATGGTATGCCCGTACTACTAGTTGAGGGGTATATATCTCAATCACCTTTCAAAGGGGTGGTATGCCTTAGAGTTCGAGTAATAGTTTGCTTGGTCTATGATGATGGTTTCTTCCTACACATGTAATATGTTCTATATAAGAATGTTTTACTTCAAGCATTGATCATGCATGTCATATTGTTATTACTCTTATCCCTTGCCTATAATTATGTATTTTGACTATGTTACCTATCTCTTATTGCATTGCATCTTACATGATATTATCATATAGGGACCAGAGCTCTGTTTGATCATCCTCCTCCTCCACATGGCTCGTATTATCTCTTGAAGTAAGCTTTGGTGAGTCCTTAACTCCGAGGACAATATCTATTGATTTCATGCTATGTAAAGACTCTTTTCTTTCATTGGATGCTTATGACTCTGAGGATGAGCCTGGAAAGTGTCGTGGCCCCGCTCAATTCCATGTTTAGAGGTGTTGTTAGACAAGTGATGTAATATGCTTTGATCTTTGACTCTTCTATGTTATACAAGTATTAAACTCTTTCCCTTAGTCTCAAATCCCCTTATTTATGTCTATGTTGTTGATATCTTGCTTCCACAACCAAGGATGGGTGTATGATGTGCTAAGAGACTTTCTTGGGGTCCCTTCGGGTTCTCTATTTGCTGTGTCACATCTAGGCCCTAGTTTGGGTCGTGACACTCAGTACCCTAGAAATAAGAATGCATATATGGAACCTGGTTTCAACTCAAAAAGGGGCAACAGAAAGTTGTCTATCTGAACCAAGAAGGATGTGATTGTGCCTTTATCTCCTTTTTGGGAACTCAGATTAAAATGGGTTCCCAACATTGACAAATGAGAATTGTGCAGGAACAGTCTGGAGGAAAGAGTCAATGTTGGTTCATGAACAGTGGATACTCCAAGCATATGACTGGGAGGACTAAACATTTCCTCTTTTTGAAGGAATGCAAGGTGGCAATGTATCCTTTGGTAATGGGAAGAAAGGTTACATCATGGTAATTGGAACACTTGGTAAATTTTTTGAAAATTCAATTAAAGATGTGTACTATGTAAATGGATTGAAAGACAGTCTTATTAGTGTGTCTCAAATCTGCAACAAAGGAAATGAAGTGAGGTTCTTGTCTGATAAGTGTATTGTCACAAACTTGATGACCAAGGAGTTGATACTTATAGCCAAGAGATGCAAAAATAAGTATGTTGATGATCTCAGTACCGCTAGGGGTGACATTTTAACTTGCCTTAAGGTTCAAGATGAGACAAGTGATCTGTGGCATCCAAGGCTAGGTCATGTTAGTCCATCACTACTAAATAAGTTGGCTTCCAAGGACCTGGTTCATGGATTGCCCAGAATAAACTTCATCAATATCAAGTTATGTGAAGCTTGTGCTATAGGAAAAATAAGACTCCCTATGAACTCTTGTTTGGGCACAAGCCTAGTATCAACCATCTAAGAGCTTTTGGTTGCAAAAGTGCTTTGTGCTTATCAATGGTAAAGAGGAACAAGTAAAATTTGACTCAAACAGTGACGAAAGTGTCTTTGTTAAATAATCTTTCAACAACAAATCTTATAGAGTATTCAATAAAAGAACCCTTTGTGTTGAAGATAGTGTCCATGTCATTGTCGATGCAAGTCAAAAGGGCAAAGGTTCACAAAGTTCTAAGCAAAGAAGAAGTTGTTGAGTGGGCGGGTTTTCGAGCCTGAAGCTAGAGAAAAACGTGGCATGAGGGACCTGGTTGATGTGGTTGTGATACAAGGATGGGACATTTGTTTCAGTGGCCAGTTCTTATTTTGCTTGAGTGGGAAGTGAGACAGTTCTATTATAACATTGAGTTCTTGGAGGATGGAAGTTTCAATACTTCCATTGGTGATCTTGCATTTCGTATCGATGAAGAGATTTTGGGTACCATTCAGAAGGTTAAAAGAGAGGGGATAAGGAGTATGCTGGATTGTGCTCCTGCAAAGAGTTTCATTATGGAGGCAGGAAAATTGCCAAATTTAAGCTCTGAAGCTAGCGTTTCTAAGAAATTTCACAACGGGCAGAACCAACTCTACTTTGAGCTTGTGAACAAAGTCCTTTTACGCTATATTCAGAAAAAACCATCGCAACTATTGTTGATCTATTTTTGATGGAGGCCTTGAGTAAGTTGGAAGCCATTAATCTTCCTGCACAGATGATGGAGCATATTCATAAAGTGATGACCGGAAAAGATGGAAAACATGGTCTTGCATATGGTTATTTACTCAACTATGTGTTTGACCATTTTGGGGTTAGACTGAAGAAGGGGGTACCTGGTACCATCAAGTAGTCCTTCTCAGAAACCACCCTGGTAGAATGTGAATTTAGTGAAGGGAGAGTTGGTAACAGGCCCAAGTCACAAGTTTCTGATCTCATCAACTAGCAAGATGCATTAAAGTTGAAGAGTTGATTGTTGCACTCTCAGTCAGGGATGCAGAAATTGTGGCCTTAAAGGCACAACTGTCACAAAGAGTGTCCGAGGGACCTGGTTTTGTCAAATTTTCTAGGCTAAAAGAATAGAACAATTTTCTGGCATCGGAGGTCGAGGCTCAACAACATCTCCAAGGCCATTAGGATTCAAACGCCAGAATGACTCTTATCCTTCAATCCCTAGGCTCCAAACCTTCTGGTCCCTAGGCTACCCTACTTTCTGTGTCATCTCTTCCTTTTTTTTCATGGTTTGGTTCTGGCATGTTTTGTTATTCTCTGCCGCTGTTTAATGAAACTTCCCTTTGTGAACTTAGTTTGAATGTCTCGGCGTTCTATTCTTATACATCTATGGTATTGCTTGTGTTATGTTGTCTTATTGACTCTGTATTCAATACATGCGATCTTTACCTTAGTTTACTGCATATGTTTGTAATGATGCCAAAAGGGCGAAGATAAGCCAAAGTAGGGGGAAAATAACTCAGGGGGAACAGGTTCAAGGAAATTAACTCAGGGGAAACAGGTTCAGGAGGAATTGATATTAATGGGCAAGGGCAAGCAATAGTTATGAAATGGGGCAATAGTTTGTCATCAAAAGGGGAAAATGTTAACTAATCATTTCAATGACTAACAAACTATTGGTACAATATGAGGACCAAGTCAGTATCAGGTTGACGCTACTAAAAAGGCTTTGTTAGGATATAGCTGGAAAAGTTGACATGCTTGGTGAGATTTGACCTTCATTGTACTGAAGGACCATCGGTCTTTTACATGCCCCCTCATATGGGTATAAAAGAATCATGTGCAAGGAACAAAGAAAACTTTCAAGAAATGAAAAAGTGGATATTCAATAGAAAAGTTCTTTTTTGGTACCACTTGATAGATGCAACATCAACTTCTAAGGGACCTAATAGGAAGAGTCTACAGTTTTCTTCTAAGTTTGATATAGTATTTAGTTCATGAAATTGTAAGGTCACTTCCTAATCTGTAAAGGAAAGCTGATCATTGTGTGTTTATCTTATTGTCAAGATTATCGTGGAATTGTTGGAAAGTTGTTGCCTTGAAATCTTTTGGGTAGGAGTCTAACTTCATCTTGGTTGATGAGAGTATAGGCTAGTGTTTGGAGAGTTGCTCATGTCTTGTAATGTAGGTTGCAAGGGGGAAATAAAGAGAGGGTGGGCCAAATAAACAGTGAGTTGTATTTGACTACTTTGCTCGTTCATTTATTGGATTGTTGGGGTTTGAGAATCCTGTTGGACAGGTCATGGTTGTTCCTTCATTGAGCAAGGAGTTTTTCAACGTAATTTCTTGTGTGTTATTTACTTGTCTTCTTCGTTCTTACTGTTACTGTATCTAGGGACTACCTTCCAACAGTAGCATTAAAGGACTTCTCGAAAACCTCATTCTGATAGAAATTTTGAACCGTGGCCATTATATCTTCTTTGAGAAATCCCCAACACTCTTTAAGAAAACAATTGTGAAGCCATCCGAGTCTGGTGCCTTTTCCATTGCACACATATTAATAATTTTGAGGACCTCTGCCTCTGGAAAAAGGTCTTTGTAGCCATTCACATTCTTCATCATTGAATTTGGGACAATCTGGGAATTCAAAAGAGGGCCTCCAAGTTTTTGTTTCTAAGTATACTTTCACATAGAAATCCACTAAAGTTCTTTTAATCTCAGGAATTTGTACCACAACTTCATTCTCGACATTTAATCTCTCTATGGTATTGTACCTCTTATGAGCAGTGACCATTCTTTGGAAAAATTCAATTTTTTATCCCACTGTTGAAGATACAAACCTCTAGATTTCAGTCTCCAGCTTGCTTCCTCTTCTTTGGCCAATTCTTCTGTTCAACCATAATTTTTGCCCTGATCATCAGCTCATGTGCACTAAGTTCACTATTGTTCTGAGTTTGATCTAACTCAACTATTTATTCAGAAGGTTGTTCTTCTTATTTTCCAGTTCCTCAAAAGTTGTTCTACTCCATTCCTTAAACTTGCTCTTTAACGTTTTAAGTATACTGCCTAACTTAAAATAAGGGCAGCCTTGTACCTCGTACTCATTCCACCACTTTTGTATCAATTCTTTGAAACCATCCACCTCGAGCCACCAATTCTCCAAAGAAATTGGGGAATGATCAAAATTGACTCTAGGAAGTATTTGTTGTCTCATGCCTCTAAAAGTCTCCTCCCGCTCCATGGAGAAAAGAAATCTATCAAGTCTTGCTACACAGCTGTGATTAACCCCCCCGAACAAAGTGAAATTGCCCCATTCAAATGGGGATCAAGTAAAACGATGTCTTCAATCTATTCAGAGAAGTCTCTTACTATGTTGGTAATTCTTGAGCAATTTCTCCTCTCCACCACATATCTATTGGTGTTAATGTAATAACCCTTATATTTTAATGAAGGGTTATTCATAATTTTAACCATTAATAATTTTTATGAAAACAAAGAGTAGCTTAACCCTAAAAGATTCAGTGATACGCTGCAGTAGGAAAAAAAAAGATAGCCCAGCTTTCTATTCTTTTCTCTTGGAAGAAAACACACAGCTCATCAAGGCTATTCGGAGAAATTCATACATAGAATCAATTTGATCTTTGTACCACTGTTTTGGGTGATAAAGTACCGGTATTTTCTTGTTATTGTGTGCTCTTGTTAGTCGAAAACATATTTACCAGAATTTTCACCAATTAGGTTTAACAATGAGGTTAAGAATACATTTACTTTTAAATTATAGTCTAAGGTATTGTATCTTAGGGTTTAATCCTAAACTTGAAGACTAGGGATATTGAGACTTGAGTTTGGCCAACATAATTGATATCGATAATCAATATCTTTTTCATTGATTGAGCCAAGTAGGAGCTATTGTGGTGGATGTTCTACGCGTGCAATGTTGTGGAACTTGTCATTAATAAGGTAAGTGAGACTTTAAGCTTTAGTGCTTGCTTTTCAAATAAGCTTTGGAAAAATATATTTTTCTCTGTCTGGTGTATGTGTTGGGATAAACATGTGCTTGACAGGGTTGATTTTTCTTTATCAGCCCTAGATATGCTATTTTAGAGTAGAATATCAAATATTTTGGATATACTTTTTTATTACTGTGATGTGGTTACTAGGGGCATACTTAGCAAAAATATGTTAGGGACATATCCATGCTGCCGTAATATGTTAGGGGCTTTGTGTACGCTGTCATGGTACATTTTTAGAGCATTATACATGCTGCCATGGACTTGTCGAGGTGATGGGTTGATCTCGTTCACTGCCGTTTACGACAAGTTTTTAGTGAGGATTCAATTGAGACATATAGTGACCCTTTTGAACAGTTGTTTGAACTTATGGAGTTGATTATGAAGTATATACTTGTGTATATTATTTATGTATATCCGTTTTGCGCATGTATTTTACAACTCTTATTTCAGGGGTATTTGAGTAGCGACTTGAGAATCTTACTAGATTATATTTATATATAGCTCACTCCTTAATTGCATGTCAGTGCAGTTTCTTTTGTAGAGGGCGAGTCTTGTGGCTGGTGAGTTTGTTTCTGTGGACTCTGTTGCTGAGGTGAGCCTTCACATTGTTCGTGGAGGCTACTACTTCAGCTCTATCTGTTATAGTTTATGTTTTTCTTCTTTTTGGAGTTTGTATGCTCGACAGTTAAACTTATATCACTTTATTAGATGCTCCATGATCTTATTGTGGGATTTGGGCTAGATATTGTTGTTAAGTGACATTTTCCTTTCATAAGTTGATATGCCATTCTGGTTTGCTAGTTACTTTATTATTATGAGTATTGATGAGTTTTGTAGTTGAACATATTATATTCTTAGTTCTTGGATAGTTTTGGGTGTGTATGAATATTTGGCTCTCCCAACAAATAGTGTGGGCGGGTGCTAGTAACATCTAGGGGCATTTTGGGATGTGACAAAGTTGGTATCAAAGCCTAGGCTTTAAGTCCTGGGTTATGGAACAATATTTAGTAGAGTCTTGTTCATGGGTATGTAGGCGCTCATACTTATGACCTTGAGGCTACTAAACATTTATGATGTATTCTCTTTTTTATTCCTTATTCGTGCTTTGAGTTGAATCAAGTTTAACTTTTAAATATTTTTCGCTGATGGCTAAGAGACGTGGCTCTTCCTCTGCTGTTCGAGCTAATGCAACTTTTGAAAGTGGTAGGGGACATGGTATTACCTCCAGTGGTAGTCAGGGTAGGTCTCATCCTACTAGGGCTTGGACTAGGGCATCAACTGCTCCTTAATGAGGAGTTATGAATGAGAGATAGACTCGAGCTATTGTCCTAGAGCAAGTGCAAGAACAAGTTGCTCAGGATGCCTCACAAATAGTGCCAGCTGCTACACCTACTATCACTATACCTACAGATATTGTGACGAGGTGCTTGAATATATTAGAGGCATTAGTGCCTAACCAGAGTGGAACCCCAACTCTTTCAGACTATTACTACCCAAATGCAAGAACAGGATCAGTTGAATATTGATCCGTCTCAGACACCGCATTTGGCTCCTCAACAAGTTGGTCATCCAGTTGCAACTACAGGGCAACCCAAAGATCTTAAGAATTTCATGGACCATAAGCCACCAAAGTTTGATACGACATCAGCTTCTATTGAGCCTCAAAAGTTCCTTGATTGTTATGAAAAGATACTTACTGCATTGGGGTTGAAGGAGACTAGTGGTGTAGAATTTACCACTTTTATGTTCTCAGGATCTCCATAGGCATGGTGGACTTCTATTCAGAGAGCTAAGGAGCAAGGTTACCACCTATCACCTGGTCAGAGTTTTTAGCAATATTTAAGGATAGGTTTATTCCATTGAGCAAACAAGATGATATAAGATGTCAATTCCATGATCTGCATCAAGGCAATATGACAGTTACAGAGTATGAGGCAAAGTTCACAAAATTGTTCAGGTATGTCCCATTTTTGATTGCAGATCCAAGGAAGAAAGTGTGAAGATTTATGGATGGCTAGAGCACTGTTACCGTGGTCCTATGATACGAGATATGCGAAATGGTACATATCCAGATGTGGTTGACACTGCTCTTTGTTGTGAGTCCTATTGGGAGATAGAGAAAATTGAGTGAGAAAAAAGGAAGGCACATAATACAGGGGGATTTCGTGGTGCTCCATCTGGAGGAAAGAGTTGATTTCATCATGGGCGGTCTAGGCCTACTCAGTCAAATTCAGTGGTATAATCTTCTAAGAGTGTTTATCCGGCTAGTCATGGACAACAACACATGCAGAAAAAGGGTGCTATTCTTTCGAGTCCGAACAACATCCAAGGTGTTCTAATTGTGATAGGAATCACAATGGTTGTTGCTTTGGTATTGGTGGTCCTTGTTTTACTTGTGGTAAAAAAGGTCATATTGCTAAATTTTGTCTTAAGGGAGATTCTGGTACTAGTCAAGCTATTATACACGTGCAGAGAAATGTGGTAGATACTCAAGCTCAGATTCAACCAGCTAGGGCTGCTCCACAAGGAGCTCGTGGACAGGGTCGACAGGGTGCACAGGTTGCTCAGGGAGCAGGTGGACCACTGAGATTATTTGTTATGGCTAGACAGGATGTCAAGTGATCTAATGTTATAGTCACAGGTATTATTACTGTCACTTCTTATGAGGTATATGCTCTTATTGATCCTGGTTTTGCGTATTCGTATGTATCCCCATCTTTTGCTATATGTTTAGAAAGACGAGTCGTTGAGACTCTTATTGTGCCATATATGGTTATGACTCCAGTTGGGGAAACTTTATCAGTGGATAGAGTGTATAGATATTGTGTCATATCTGTGGTGGGCAAGAACACAATAGTTGCTTTATTAGCGTTGTCACTATCTGACTTTAATATAATTATGGACATGAATTGATTAGGATCATGTTATGCTTTGGTTGATTGTTATGCTAAACTGGTATACTTTAATTTCCCTGGAGAACCATCTTTAGTATGGAAAGGTATGACTCCTCTAGCACAGGGAAAGATAATATCTTATATGTAAGGGCACGCCGAATGATAATCATGGTTGCTTTGGTTTAATTGCTACTATTTATGATACTCGAGGGGAGGATGTTACTATCAATAGCATTCTAGTTGTGTTGTTGATGTGTTTCTAAAGCCTTACCTAGGCTACATCTGATGAGAGAAATTGAGTTCGACATTGATTTATTGCCAAGCACTCAACCTATCTCTATACCTCCATATCGTATGGATCCAGCTGAGTTGGGACAATTGAAGGTCCAACTCCAAAAGCTACTTGATAAGGGGTTCATCAAGCATAACGTATCACCTTGGGGTGCCCCAGTGTTATTTGTGAAAAAGAAAGACGGCATGATGAGAATGTGCATCGACTATAGGTAGTTGAATAAGGTAACAATAAAGAATAAATATCTGTTGCCTCGAATTGATGATCTATTCGATCAATTGCAAGGTGCTACTCACTTTTCCGAAATTGATTTGAGATCAGGTTATCATCAGTTGAGAATAAAGAACGAAGATATCTCAAAGACAACCTTTTGAACTATGTATGGGCACTTTGGATTTTTGGTGATATATTTTGGATTGAGTAATGCACATGCAACATTTATAGACCTCATGAACAAGGTATTCAAGCCATACTTAGACCAATTTGTGATTGTATTCATTGATGATATTTTGGTCTACTCTCGAGATGAGGCTGAGCATGAACATCATTTAAGAGTTGTATTGCAGACACTTAGAGAACGAAAGCTTTATGCTAAGTTCTCAAAATGCGAGTTTTAGTTGAGGACAGTTTCCTTTTTAAGACACATGGTGTCATTAGATGGGATTCAAGTTGATCCAAGAAAGGTAGAAGATGTTTGGGATTCGCCACGACCTAATACTCCTACGAAGATACGCAGTTTCTTGGGGCTAGATAGATATTACAGACAGTTTGTGAAGGGTTTCTCAAAGATAGCCACTCCATTGACACGTTTAACTCAGAAATGTATGATTTTTCAGTGGTCAGATGTATGTGAAGAGAGTTTCCAGAAATCAAAGACTGCATTGACCACAACTCCTATTTTGACCATACCTACATATGAGGGTGGTTTCACCATTTATAGTGATGCGTCTAGAGTTGGTTTGGGTGGTGTCTTAATGCAGAATGACAAAGTGGTGCCATATGTTTCTCGACAGCTAAAGATTCATGAGAAGAATTATCAGACACATGACTTAGAGTTGGCCGCTATTATATTCGCTCTCAAGATATGACGTCACTACCTTTATGGTGAGCCGTGTGAAGTCTATACTGATCATAAGAGTTTGCAATACATATTAAAGCAAAAGGATCTGAATTTGTGGCAACGACAATGATTGGAACTACTTAAAGATTATGATATTACTATCTTGTATCATCCTGGAAAGGCGAATGTGGTAGCAAATGCTTTGAGTAGAAAGTCTATAGGCAACTTGGCTTGGATTGTTGTTGAAAAGTGGCCTACGACTAGGGATATTCATTCTTTAGACAATCAGGGAGTTCGAATTGATCATACAATTTCTGGCAGGTTTCTTGCAGGTACAGTGGTGCAATCATCCTTAGTTAGAGAAGCCAAGGTTTGCCAATATGACGATTCCTAACTTGTTAGATTACGAAATCGAGTGCAGAGTGGTGGCATGAAGTCATTCTCAATTGATGGCGAGGGCATTTTCCGTCAGCATGGTAGATTGTGCATTCCCATGGTGGGTAAGGTAAAACGACTAATACTTAAAGAGGCTCATAGCTCATGATACTCCATCCATCCAGGTGATTTGAAGATGTATCAAGACTTGCGTGGTTTGTAATGGTGGAAAGGTATCAAGGCTGATATTTTGAAGCATGTTACTAGTTGTTTGAATTGCCAACAGGTCAAGTATGAACATCAAAAACCTGTTGGAGTAATGCAAAACTTAATTATCCTAGAGTGGAAGTGGGAAAGGATTACTATGAACTTTGTTATTAGGCTGCCAAATACTTTCAAGAAGCATAATTCAGTTTGGGTATTGTGGACAGACTCACAAAATCTTCCCATTTTATACCGGTTTGGGTTACTTATACTGCAAAGCAGTTAGCAGATATTTACCTCCGAGAGATAGTTCGGCTTCATAGAGTGCTTATTTCAATAATATCAGATCGAGGTGCACATTCAGTGCTGAGTTTTGGAAGCCCTTTCAGAGGTCGTTGGGATTACAAGTTGAGTTGAGTACAACTTTTCATCCCCAAACTAACGGACAGTCTCAGCGGGTTATTCTGATATTGGAGGACATGCTTAGAGCTGCACGATTGATTTTGGTGGACATCGGGATGACCAGTTGCCATTGATAGAGTTTGCTTATAATAATAGCTACCAATCGAGTATACAGATGGCACCGTATGAGGGTCTATATGGTCGCAAGTGTCGATCACCAATTGGATGGTTTAAACCTGGCGAAGCACAATTACTAGGTCTAGATTTGGTTCAGTAGGATTAAGAGAAAGTTACAGTGATACGAGAACGACTTTGGATAGTACAAACCAGATAGAAATCTTATGCAGATAAGAGTTCGTGACGTGGAGTTCATGAAGGGCGAAAAGGTATTTTTGCAAGTTTCTCCTGTGAAAGGAGTTATGAGATTTGGTTGAGAATGTAAGCTGAGTCCTAGATATATTAGTCCTTATGGGATTTTAGATCCGATTGGATTGGTGGCATACCGACTTGCTTTACCTTTGAGATTGTCCTCTATACATCCTGTATTTCACATGTCCATGCTTCGACAGTATGTTCGTGATGATCGCCATAAGATTAATCTAGAAGATGTGGAGCTGGATGAGAATTTAGTGTATGAGGAAGGTCCGATGTCTGTTCTGGATAGGTAAGTGAGACAATTGAGGTCGAAGAAGATAACTTCAAGGAAAGTGTTATGGCGTAATTAACCAATAAAAGAGGCTACTTGGGAGTCCGAGGCAAACATGTGAGAGAGATATCCTCACTTATTTGACACTTCAGGTATAATTTTACACTCGTTCGAGGATGAACACTATTTTATGTTAGGAAGAATGTAATAACCCTTATATTTTAATGAAGGTTTAATTGGTAATTTTAACAATTAGTAATTTTATTAAAAAAAACAAAAGAGCAGCCCAGCCCTAAAAGATTCAATGATACACTGCAGTTAAAAAAAAGGTACCTTAGCTTTCTGTTCTTTTCTCTTGGAAGAAAACACACGACTCATCAAGGCTATTCGGAGAAATTCATACATAGAATCAATTTGATCTTTCTACCACTATTTTGGATGATAAAGTGCAGATATTTTCTTGTTATTATGTGCTCTTGTTAGTTGAAAACATATTTACCAGAATTTTCACCAATTAGGTTTAACAATGAGATTAAGAATACCTTTACTTTTAAATTATAGTCTAATGTATTGGGTATTAGGGTTTAACCCTAGACTTGAAGACTAGGGATATTGAGACTTGAGTTTGGCCAACATAATTGATATCAATAATCAATAATTTTTTTCAAAGATTGAGGCAAGTAGGGGCTGTTGTGGTGAGTGTTCTACGCGTGCAAGGTTGTGGAACTTGTCATTAATAAGGTAAGTGAGACTTTAAGCTTTAGTGCTTGATTTTCAAATAAGCTTTGGAAAAAATATATTTTTCTCTGTCTGGTGTATGTGTTGGGACAAACATATGCTTGACAGAGTTTATCTTTTTTTTTATCAACCCTAGATATGCTATTTTTGAGAAGAATATTGAATATTTTCATGAGTTATATATGGTGTGATGCTGGGTATCCTTCTTTATTGTTGTGATGTGGTTACTAGGGGCATACTTAGCTGTCATAATATGTTAGGGGCATACCCATGCTACCAAAATATGTTAGGGGCTTTGTACACGCTGCCGTACTACATTTTTAAATCATTATACATGCTGCCATGGACTTGTCGGGGTGATGGGTTGATCTTCTTCGCTGCCGTTTATGACAAGTTTTGAGTGTGGATTGAATTGAGACATATAGTGACCCTTTTGAATAGTTGTTTGAACTTATGGAGCTGATTATGAAGTATATCATTTATGTATATTTGTTGTGCATATGTATTTTATAACTCTTGTTCCAGGGTTACTAGAGTAGCGAGTCGAGGATCTTACTAGGTTATATTTATATATAGCTCACTCCTTACTTGCATTTTAATGCAGATACTGTTGCAAAGGGCGAAACTTGTGGCTGACGAGTTTGTTTCCATGGACTTTGTTGCTGAGGTGACCCTTCGCATTGTTCGTGGAGGCTACTACTTCAGTTCTATCTATTATAGTTTATGTTTCTCTTATTTTTGGGGTTTGTATACCCGACAATTAAACTCATATCACTCTATTAGATGCTCCATGATCTTATTGTGGAATTTGGGCTAGAGATATTTTTGGTAAGTGACCTTTTCCTTTCATAAAGTGATATGCGATTCTGGTTTGATAGTTACTCTATTGTTATGAGTATTAATGAGTTTTGGAGTTGCACATATTATATTCTTAGTGCTTGGATAGTTGGGTGTGTATGAATATTCGATTCTCCCAACAAATGATGTGGGCGGGTGCCAGTCATAGCTTTCTTGTGCTTTTAGATAACCACATTTCATCCATCTACAGGCCCACAGTTGTTTAGCCATTACTTCCACTTCTTTTTCCAGTTTTGTCTCTTGAAAATAGTAGATATCAGCTTTCCAATTTAACATTAAACTCTTGTTTAACTATGGTCATATCATCTACATCCTTTTGTTTTCCTTTGTCCCCACTTTCTTTGCCAGCCTCTACATGATTTAGAAAAGACAGAGAAGAAGAAGAAGAAGAAGAAGAAGAAGAAGAAGAAGAAGAAGAAGAAGAAGAAGAAGAAGAAGAAGAAGGAAGACTAGAATTTTGTTTCTTGATCGCTGCTTCAAAGTTCGCAAAACTCTCCAGAAAGTTTGTCATAGTTTCTTTCAAATTCAAGAAGAAAGCATCCATTTGAGAGTCAGTGAAAGGTTTGTACCTTCGGAGGAGATAGAGGGGGCTCATGTGAGAAGTCACGTGTTTTAGGCCAGTGATACCTGCATCTCATTTAAAGATTTTCATGACCAACTCAGAGGCTTTGAATCCTATTTGGCCAAGTCCAAACCTATGAATTCTTATCTCTCCATTGCCACAGTGAATGCAACAGCCAAGTCACGTCAACCAGAATACCACAACCGAGGTTCCTACTCCAATCACAATCAACCGAACATTTCTCACAAAAATTTGGGACAATAGGGGAAAATTAGAGATCTCACAAGCCTAGTGCCATCTGTCAATTTTGTGAAAAGCCTAGGCATGTTGCAAAGGAATAATACACAACCAAAGCTATCCTACTTGGAACTCCAACAGTAAATAATACAATTGTCGCAACTCCAACAACTCAAGGATGGTTAATGGATACATCTGCTTCAACACGCAAGTGGTCGTGCTACAAGGACAGAATAATGATGATGTCTATGTTATTACAAAGTCATCCCCACCTACAGTTCACAACACCATCAAAGCATCTATCATTGGTTGGCCTCGTCATCTTGGACATCCTTAGATAAAATTCTTCATCACATCATCCACACCGACTCTCAACCACTGTCATTATCATCTGTTGAGTCAAAGTCATGTGTATCATGTACTTGTAATGAAAATCATCGGCTTCCATTTAGTCAGTCTACTCTTCTTAGTCCAACTCCCTTAGAGTTGCTTCTCGGTGATGCATGGGGCCCTGCTCCAGTTGAGTCTATTGACGGTTTTAAATATTATCTGATTTTTGTTGATCACTGCTCTAAGTATACATGGCTTTACCCATTAAAGGAAAAAAAATCATATTTCACCAAATTGATTCCCAAATTCAAATTACTGGTTGAAAAATACGTTGAAAACCCAATAAAAACTCTCTTCATTGATGGTGGCATTCAATATCTTATTCTAAAAGAGTTTATTGCCACTCATGGAATAATTTGTTTAACATCACCACCATATGCTCCACAACGTAATTTCTATGCTGAAAGGACATGCCGTCAAATAGTTAAAACTGCGTTGACTCTTCTACGCCAAGCTTCTCTAGCTCCATCTTTCTGGTCACATGCTTTTCAAGTTGCCACTTATCTGACTAATCGTCTACCTACTCCACACTTGACTATCAATCCTCATTTCAAAAGTTATTTGGTACTGCTCCCAATAGAACCAAACTAAATGTCTTTGGATTTCTTTGCTTTCCTGGTTGCAACCTTATGCAAATCATAAACTTGAGCCTTGCTCTAAGCCATGTATCTTCATTGGTTACTCCTCGAATGAAAGTGCCTACAAATGTTATGAAGCTGAGTCGAAAAAATCTTCTTCTCTTGTTATGTTCAATTTGTGGAATCTACCTTTCCATGTTCCTCACATCCATTACCATCTTCCTCTATCCGTGTTCCATGGATGTTGCATCAAATATTGCCACTCATTTCACACTACCAGTTCCATTACCTGTGAGAAGAGCTTCAGCTTTGCCCGTACTTTTATCTTCTCCAAATGTGGACATTCTCATTTCTTCTCTTTTGTATAGAGAATCTCCCCAAGGAACTTCGGATCCTTTACTATCTTCTCCACCATGTCAAACAGCCACTCATATTCAACAAGGTCCCATGCGTAACCATCCCATGACCACACGATCTCCAGCCAATAGTTATAAACCTAAACAACCCTTCACTGCTATCGAACATCCCATCAATTCATCCATTGAGCCATTATGTGTACCATAATCCATTAAAGATCCTGAATGGAAAGCAGGAACGTCAGAAGAATTTGATGCTCGTTACAAATGGTACATGGAAACTTGTCCCTTGTCAACCTAATTTAATTGTCATTGGTTGTAATTGGATTTTCAGGATAAATTGAAATGCTAATGGAACCACTAGTCATTATAAAGCATGTCTAGTAACTAAAGGCTTTCATTAAAGATCCGGTCTTTGTTACCATAACACATTCGATCCTGTTATTAAAACAACTACCATTAGAGTTGTCTATGCATTGCCATGGAGTTTGGCTGGAAGATTATGAAGCTTGACGTCAACAATGCTTTCCTTCAAGGATCATTACAGGATGAAGTATATATGAGTCAACAACCTCGGTTTTTTGACTCAACCAGACCAACACATATTTGCAAGAGGAAGTAATTTATGGCTTAAAGCAGGCACCTAGAGTTTGGTATCATGAACTGAGCAAATATATCCTCTCTTTGGTTTTGTTCATCTATGCACATGGTTCTGTCTTTGCTATTTTCTGGTGTAGGTTGATGACTAGTTGATTCTGAGAAATTCCAATCAGTTTCCTCTCTCTATATATTGTTCTACTTAGTAGATTTGGGAATCTTACATTATTTTTCAGGGGTTGAACTTATCATAACAACCAGGGGCCTCTTTTTATCACAACACAAGTTGTATCAGAGAGGTTGTTGACAAATTCGATTTGAGTGGTGCCAAAGTGTTGTAGCCCAAGAGAACAATTGAGCGTTGGTAAATACAAATTTGAGAGGAAAAAAAATTTCTTCTATTACTCACAAGAATAGATTACAAAAATAACTCTCGCACTCACACTTTTACTACACTCTTATCTGGGTATTTTTGGTGTGTTTTTAGCGGAGCTCAGCATCTCCTTTTATAGGGGAATTTATACCCCCATAGATGTCATTGGTGACATCACAAGGGGGATATAATATTTAACAATTGTTGGCAGCTGCTTTTGTTGAATCATCTATGGGGCTGGACTTCTTCAATTCTCCCCCTTCAGCCATATCCGAAACAAACATCCTAGTTATATCTTTGTATAGCTCTAACTTCTCTCGAGTAACCACTTTCGTCAACATGTCAACTGGATTCTCCTTTGTATGGATCTTCACTAGTCTCAATAGTTGTCGATCGATCAGCTTGCATATCCAATAATACCGAATATCAATATGTTTTGTACGAGAATGGTACATGGATTTCTTGCTCAAATCCAGAGCACTCTAACTGTCCAATGTACCTTATATTCCTTTTTCTTGATTCCAAATTCTTGGAGATAATGCTTTAACCATAACATCTCTTTTCCAGCTTCCGCGACAGCAATGTATTCTGCTTCGATTATGGATAAAGCAACACACTTCTGTAGTCTTGACTGCCATGAAATAGCTCCCCCTGCAAAAGTGTAAATGAATCCTGAAGTAGATTTCCTACTATCAAGGTCTCCGGCCATATCTGCATCTGTATAGCCCTCCAAGATTGGATCAACTCCCCCGTAGCAAAGACATAATTTCATTGTACCCTTAAGGTACCTGAGAATCCACTTTACTGCCTCCCAATGCTCTTTTCCAGGGTTGGAGAGAAAATCCTTTCCACTACGTGAGCAATATCTGGCCTCGTATACACCATCGCATACATCAGACTTCTGACTGCTGAAGAATATGGTACAGACAACATCTCCCCAATCTCTTCCTTGGATGAGGGACACGATCTCTTGATCAATTTGAAATGGTTGGCTAATGGAATGCTAACTGGTTTGGCATTGTTCATGTTGAACCATGCAAGAACTTGTTCAATATACTTTTCCTGAGATAACCATAACCTCCGGTTCTTCTTGTCTCGGATGATCTGTATTCCCAATATTTGTTGAGCCGGTCCTAAGTCTTTCATGTCAAAAGACTTAGAGAGTTCCTTCTTCAGCTAGTTGATCTTTGTTATGTCTTTCCCCACGATCAAAATATTGTTTACATATAGTAGAAGAGCAACAAAATTTCCGTCTGAAAACTTCTGAATGTAGATACATTCATCTGCTGAAGTTTTCTTGTATCCTTGACTTTCTATGCATGAGTCAAATTTTTTGTACCACTGCCTAGGTGCCTGCTTCAGACCGTACAAGCTTTTCTTCAGCTTGCATACGAGGTTATCTCCTGAAACCTCAAAACCATCCAGCTGCTCCATGTAGATTTCTTCCTCTAAGTCTCTGTGAAGAAAAACTGTCTTTACATCCATCTGTTCAAGCTCCAAGTTCATACTTGCGACTATTCCAAGTATGACTCTAATTGAAGTCATCTTAACTACTGGTGAAAATATCTCGCCAAAGTCGATCCCCTTCTTCTGTTGGAATCCTTTGACTACAAGTCGTGATTTGTATTTCACTACTTTTTCGCTGCCATCCTTTTTCAGCTTGAACACCCATTTATTTTTCAGAGCCTTCTTCCCTCGTAGAAGTTCTACAATCTTATAAGTCTAATTTTTCTGCAGAGACTCTATTTCATCCTGCATTGCGAGAAACCACTTTTCTTTGTCCTTATGAGATACTGCTTCATAGAAACTGTCTGGTTCTCCAGCTTTAGTAAGTAGAAGGTACCCGAATTCTGGATATCTTCTCAATGGAATCCGACCTCGTTCAGATCTACGAACTTTTGGAAAAATCTGAGGAGATCCACCATCATCTTGGCCTTGTGATGGTCCTGGAACGTCGGCCAGATGGGGTTGTGGCTCCCCCTGCTTAGCACCGTCACTTTCCTCATTGTCTTCTACTTCTGGCATATCTTTTGGCACAACATCACCATTTCTCATGAATGGTTCTGTTGCTGCTTTTGGCATCTGATTTGCAATTTTTGTCTTCTGAGACACTATGGGTTTTTCAATGTCATCAATTGTCTGACTTTCATAGAAAATCACGTCCCTACTTCTGATCACCTTTTTCTCATTTGGATCCCATAACCTGTATCCAAATTCTTCATCTCCATAGCCAATGAAAATGCATAGAGTGGTCCTTGCATCTGGCTTCTGCCTGAGCTCTTTGGATACATGTGCATACGCCAAACACCCAAATACTCTCAAGTAAGAGTATGATGGATCCTTTCCAGACCAAAGTTTCTCCGAAACTTCAAAATCCAATGGTACTGGTGGAGATCGATTGATCAAGTAATAGGCGGCTCTGACTGCTTCTCCCCAGAATGGCTTTGGCAACTTAGCCATACTGAGCATGCTCCGAACACGTTCCATGATTGTTCAATTCATTCTTTCAGCTACACCGTCGTGTTGAGGGGTGCGTGGGATCGTCTTCTCATGTCGGATGCCATATGATCTACAATAGGCATTGAACTATCTGGAAGAGTATTCACCTCCATTGTCAGATCGAAGACACTTCAACTTCTTTTCTGTCTCACGTTCTATCATGACATGGAACAGTTTGAAGTAACCAAACACGTGGTCCTTTGTCCGCAAGAAATACACCCACACCTTTCGAGAAGCATCATCGATGAACGTTAGAAAGTATCGGTTGTCGCCGAGTGATTCAGCCTTCAAGGACCACAAACATCAGAGTGTACCAGACTGAGTAACTCTGATCTTCTCGTTGAAGAGGAATTAAACGAGACTCTA
>JAPFFP010000080.1:12682225-12762420 GCA_026153255.1 Solanum medicagineum
GTAACACATTTGGGCCAAAAGTGTAACACATTTGTTTGGGTTAAAGTAGCCCAAATTAATTGGGCTATCCCTCCATGGAGGAGGGATATTTCCTAACAAATAGATAGTTGATTCTGGTGCTTCACATCATATTACTTATATTAAAGAAATCTTAGACAATCCTTAAAAGACTCGAGGATGAATAAGGTTCAAGTGCTTACAGGAAATAAGATCCAGATTAGACAAACTGGAGATGCAATAGTGTTAGGAGACTATTGTTTGAAAAATGTTTTGCATGTACCAGATTTTAAGTTCAATTTGCTATCTGTCTCAAAACTCACAAGGGATCTTAATTGTGTGGTGTCTTTCTATCCTGATATGTCTGTGTTGCAGGCTCTCTTCCGTGGGAAGGTGATTGGGATCGATAGAGTTTATGATGGGGTTTATATCTTGAGGAGTCATGTAACACCACTGATTGGAGCTGTAACAACTAGTAAAGAAGATCAAGACCTGTGGCATTTGAGGCTGGGACATCCCTCTTTTGGAACCATGAAACACGTAGAAGCCTTGAAGAATAAAGTAGTTATAGCAGATCAACATGAATTTTTGATATGTCTATTAGCTAAGCAATGCAGATTGAAATTTCCTGTTAGCATCTCTAAGTCATCTAGTATTTTTGAATTGATACACACAGATGTTTGGGGACCTCATAGATTTCCTACATATGACAGAAAGTACTACTTTCTGACAAATGTTGATGACCAGTAAATTTACTTAGGTTATGTTGCTGCAGTCTAAGAAAGAAGTTGTTATGGTTTTGAAAACCTTTATCTCTATGGTGTGTAATTAATTTGGTGTTGCAATAAAGTTAATTAGATCTGACAATGGGACTGAGTTCTTCAATACATGTACGAATGATTTATTATCTGAACATGGAATTGTCCACCAAAGTAGTCGTCCATACACACCTCAACAAAATAGTGTTGTGGAAAGAAAACATAGACATATTTTGGAAATAGGAAGAGCCTTAAAACTTCAATCTCAAATTCCAAGTAAGTTTTGGGGTGAGTGTGCTAAAACAGCAACATATCTCATAAACAGTTTACCTTTCAAACAGCTTGATGGAAAGTCAGCATATGAGTTGTTACTTCAAAAACCTCCCAACATAGATCACTTAAGGGTGTTTTGCTACTGTGCTGTCAAAAAGAGATAAGTTCTCAGCTAGAGCAAGGAAAGCCATTCTTCTTGGCTATTCTTCCACTCAGAAGGGGTACAGGCTGTATGATTTGGAAGCTCACACAGTGTTTATCAGTAGAGATGTCACCTTTAGAGAGCACATCTTTCCCTTCAGGGAGGAGAAATCACATGAAAATTACCCTTTGCTCTCACCTATTGTGTCTGATGTAGGTACTCTATATGATTGTTTATCAAGAATTGATGAAATATCTTCAGTGCCTACAGCTACAGATCAACCAATAAATGACCGGTAAATCCCAAGATCATTTTGTGACACTAATTAGGAACATGCAAACTCAAGTGAAACCACAGTACAACCACCATTAACAGATACTACATAAAGTCTAATGCCTTCATCATCATAGAAGACAACTTGCCAGCTACTAGAAAGTCTACTAGATAGTCAAGGCCACCTATCTGGACAAAAGCCTATGTAGTTCCTGCTAAGAATTGTCTTTATTCAACCATTGACTTTGTGAATTACCATCATCTCTCAGATAGTTACCAGAATTATGTGAAGTCTTTCTCAACTCTGGCTGAACCACAGTCTTTTCAAGAAGCATCACAAGATGAAAAATGGGTTTCAGCAATGCAGGAGGAAATCAAGGCCCTAGAGGATAACAACACATGGTGTATTGTGGACCTACCTTTAGAGGGAAAAGCTATAGGTTCAAAATAGGTGTACAAGATCAAGTACAAGTCCAATGGTAAGGTAGATAGATTTTAATCCAGATTGGTAGCTAAGGGATACAGCAAAAGAGAAGGACTAGACTACACTAAGACCTTCTCACCAGTTGCTAAAATGGTAACTGTGAGAACAATCGTTAGCCTAGC
The DNA here is from genome assembly GCA_026153255.1 of Solanum medicagineum. Classification (NCBI taxonomy): domain Eukaryota; kingdom Viridiplantae; phylum Streptophyta; class Magnoliopsida; order Solanales; family Solanaceae; genus Solanum; species Solanum medicagineum. Next base: position 12,684,275 of record JAPFFP010000080.1, read on the forward strand.
TACTTCATATTGATGGGATATGTTTTAGATGGATATAAGCAATGCCTTTCTTCAAGGAGACTTGAATGAGGATGTTTTTATGGAATTACCTCTTGGTTTTTAACATCAAGGGAAGAATAAAGTTTGCAAATTTCAAAAGTCTCTCTATGGTTTAAAGCAAGCATCAAGCCAGTGGAATATCAAACTCACCAATGTCTTGTTGCAAGCAGGTTTTGTCAAAGTGTCCATGACCATTCATTATTCACCAGGAAGAAGGGAAGTGACATGATAGTGCTCCTGGTGTACGTGGATGATCTGTTATTGACAGAAACCAACTCTGAAATGATAAATGAAGTCAAGACTATTCTTCACCAACATTTCAGAATGAAGGACTTGGGGAAACTCAATTATTTCTTGGGAATAAAAGTAATGCAATCAAAGAATGGTGTGTTGTTAAACCAAAGAAAATATTCTCTTCAGCTTATAGCAAACACTGGTTTAAGTGGTGCAAAGCCAGTTAGCAACCTGTTGAATTTAACCGAAAATTCACTAACTTGGCTTTTGATCAACACACAGGAAACAATTCAGATCCAGAACTAGAAGATATAACAGCGTATCAGCACTTGATTGGGAAGCTGCTTTACTTAACTACAACAAGGCCAGATATCAATTTTGGAGTGCAAGTTTTAAACCAATTCATGCAACGTCCAAAGATGTTTCATTGGAACGCAACTATCAGGATGGTAAGGTAAACTAAGAAGTCTCCTGGACTTGGAATTTATCTAAGAAAAGATGCTAATATTACAAAGTTAATAGGCTACTGTGACTCAGATTGGGCCTCATGTCCCAATACTAGAAGGTCGATGACTGGGTACTTGCTTAAAATGGGAGGTTCCTTGATCTCATGGAAATCGAAGAAGCAGCAAATTGTCAGCAGAAGCTCAGCTGAAGCAGAGTATAGGAGCATGGCAGTAGTAGCCTCAGAGTTGGTTTGGATTGCAGGATTACTAAAGGAACTAGATGTGGTTGTATCAGTTCCTATCATGGTGTATTCAGATAGCAAAGCATCAATCCAAATAGCAGCAAATCTTATTTTCCAAGAGCGCGCTAAGCACATAGAGATCGATTGTCACTTCATTAGAGACAAAGTGAGATCAGAATTCATAGAACCTCAGTACCTATGCACATCCATGCAGCTGGCTGACATATTAACAAAGGGACTGGAGACAGGACAACATGAAGCTCTTTTGTCCAAGCTAGGTGTGTTGGATGTAGTCCAAGCACTAGCTTGAGAGGGAGTATTAAAACAGAAGATCCACACTACACACTAGGCATGGAAAAAGTTGAGAGTTAGTTGGAAAGCATATCAGAAGTTGATCGTTAGTTGAAAGAATTTGACTGTTAGTTAGAGTTTGTTGGGAATTAAAAGGTGAATTATACACCTATATAAGTATTACAAGAGCACTAGTTCTAAACATACAAAAAAATGCAATTCTCCTCTAATGGAGCACAAAATGTAGCTACATTCTTTAATGAAGTTTATAGTTCTCTTCAATTTTTTGTTTACTTTTGTGTAGAATTTAATAGCTAAAATCCCCTATCATGCTCATCTCAAATTCAACCCCCATATAGCTACAAATTCCTTGATAAGAGAACCAGAAGTTACTCTAAAAACTATGTCATTAACATACACTTGAACCTTGAATAATGAGCAGGTCCTTTCCTCTAGTTTTCAATTAAAAGGTATTATCAATTTTCCCTCTCTTCAAGCCATGGTAAACAAAAAGCCACTACCAACCTTTTGTACCACACCTTGGGAACCTATTCAGTCTATAAAGGGCTTTGTCAAGTTTCAGCACATGACTAGGATGGTCAACATCCTCAAATCCAGAAGGTTGCTTGACGTATACTTCTTCATATCTATTGAAAAGGCATGAATTCCATGTAGGCTGCAAAAGCAATTAGTATTCTAATGGCTTCCATTTTTGCGACAAAGATCAAATGTCTCATCAATTATATTACTGAAGAACCAGCCTTGATTTTATTTCTTATGATAACTTCATTTTTGTCTAGCTTGTTTTTATATACCCACCTACTCCCTATGATAGTTCTATTAGATGGTCTCGGGACCAGATGCCATACTTGGCCTTTCTTAAATTAGTGTAATTTCTCTTGCATGAATTTTACCCAATTAGCATTATTTAGAGCCTTTTTTACATTCTTTGGTTTGATTGCAAACCGGAAGGCCGAAAAGGCTGCCAAATTTCTTATTTTGGATCAGGTATGAATTCTAAAATGCAAAAAAGAAATTAAATTATTCAGGGGATATGATGACTGATGTTTCCATCCTAGAGTTCTTATTGGTTATTGAGCTATGTTTGCTTCAGCATCTTCACCTTCTGATTTAGCCTCTTTAGGCTGGCTTGATTCTTTTCTTCAGCACCTTAGGACGAACCAGGTCCCATCTCTTGTTCCCTGACTTCATCATTCTCTTTATCCTCAGCTGCATTTTGACTTGGACTATCATCAATTACATCTTCCAGGAGTCAATCTCTTTGGATAAAGCAACTCTTCAATTTCTTAATCCTCTTTGTCTTTCAAATTCTCAATGCTTCTAGACTTATCAAAAAAATAGGTGGACACTCTTCTCAATGCATAATGTTCTTTTGTTATAGAATTTGTAAGCTTTTTCTAGTAGATCAGTACAAAACGAACACTCTTTCATCATTTTTGGGGTCAAATGTTCCATGATCATCCTTTCCATCATTAAGAACAAAACAATTGCAACCAAAGGCCCTAGGATAGCTCAGCATAGGTTTTTGATTGTTCAGCAGTTCATATGGAGTTCAGAATTGACGTAATCAAATACTGATTGATGACATAGCATGTTGTCGTGATTATTTTAGCCTACAAATTGTTTCGAAATCCAGAGTTTATTAGCATGGTTCTTGTAATATCTACCAAAGTTCTATTCTTCCTTAACACAACACCATTTTGCTGAGGATTCTTGGTTGCTGAGAAGTTTAACAGAGTCTTCTTCTTCACAAAAACTTCAACTCTAGAATTTTCAAACTCTGTACCATAGCCTCACCTGATCCTAGCAATTTTGCATTCAACTTAGTCTAAATCGTTTTGGAAGGTTATCAACACATTAGTAGCTTCATCCTTGGACTTTAGAAACACGGTCCATGTGAACCTTGAGAAATCATCAACAATAATAAAGATGTACTTTTTACCTCCTCTAGTTTGAATCTTCACTGACCCACGATCTGTATGAATCAGTTCGAGTGCCAGATGGTGCTCATTTTCTTCTTTTGTTTGAAGGAAACTTTGGTCTGGTTTTTGACATATGCATCACACACATTATCTTCTCTAAATTTTATCTTTGGAAGATTGTGTAATAGGTCCCTTGCCACAAGTTTGTTCAACAGAGATATACTTACATGCCAAAGTTTTTTGTGCCATAGATTTGCGCTTTCATCTTGAGCCCTGAGACAAGTCTCTTTGTGGTGCACTTAGATAAGCCATACAAGTCTCTTTGTAGTGCACTTAGATCAGCCACATACATATTCCTGCATCTTCTGGCAGTAAGAACCACTTTATTATTAGATAGGTTGGTGACAATACACCTTTCAAATAGAATCTGACTTCATTTTCATTGTCATAGATTCGAGAGAAACTCACCAAATTGTATTTCAGTCCATTTACATAATACATGTCTTCAATTGAATGCTCCAGTGACTTGGCAATCCTTCCTATGCCCAAAATAAACCCTTTCTTTCCACTTCCAAAGGAGACACTACCACCTTGTAGTGCTCTAAAAGGAGAAGTTTTTAGTCCTTTCAGTCATGTGCTTTGAGCATCCACCATCCATGAACTAGCACCGACTACTTCCTTTGGACTTCACCTACACAAGGCAGCACTTATTAGCCTTGGAAACCCATTCAAGTTTGAGCTCCCGAAACACAAATAAAGGTGTAATCAAAGTCTTCTTAGTCCATAGGGGGCTTTTTTCTTTCCATTTCTGATATTTGAATCATGTCCCCCACCAGGTTACTTCTTTATATGTTATTTTTGCTTGGGGTACCTTAAAAAACTTTTCTTGGCATTTTCAAGCACCTCATAGTCTTTCTTAAGATGTTTGTTCCTATGACAGAGAACCTATAACAGATTATTAGATACAATCACATACTTTCTATGAGGGTTGAAGGGTGGGTCTATCTTCATATATCCTAGACCTTTCCCCTCACTGATTCTCTGACTAGACACATTCGATAACATTTTAGAAGATGTTTTCCACTTGAGAGACTTATTCGGTTCCTCCATAATTAAAACCAGGTCCCTCTCTAGTTGAAGATTTCTCTCTAAATATACAACTAACTTTAGTTCATAGTTATTTAAGCTCTCTTTGTAAGGCCCCACGTATTAAAAGGTATGAAAGTGCAGGTGCAATAAAGTTTGGAAATTTTACCAAGTGTAAGTGGGTTTTATGATTAGGCTTTACGGCCCGTAAAATGGACTACAGATCGTACAAAGTATTCATGGTCCAAAGGTACAAATTCATAAGTCGTGGATGAATCTAAGTTTAGGAACCTCCAATGTACAAAGCATGTTCACAAGTCATGGATGAATCTATGAGCCGTAGTTTGTGCTCGTGGAAAGGTAGCCTAACTTGATAGGAAACAAGTTTATGAAGTTCAAAGTACAAATAGTAGGACAGTACATAGACTCTTTTACAAGCCATGAATAGATTCATGGATAGAGATTCAAAGAAGGATTCAGAGGGGTCAAAAACCATAGGACGAAACCCCCTCTCCAACGGCCCATGATTTGGACTACGACCCATATTCGAGGGTTCGTAGTTTGGCCCAACAGATTTTATAAGGGTTATTTTTTTATCATTCCTAATATTCTGTGTCTATGCTACAACGTTTAGACCCTAAATTAATCCTTTCCAGCCTTATACTATCCTAACAAATTCCATTCTAACTCATTCTAAAATAACCTAAGTCTAGACTCTCCTAAAACACTCTCAAGTTCCCCCCAAACATCCAAGAAGTGTGCAAGCTAGGGTTTCAGATTCCTTCACTTCAAATAAAATTTCTTCCACTAAATCACACCAAGTTATATCATTTGATTTATGGGGACCTTCTCTCCACAAAGCTCAAATATTTCTTTTCTCTATTCATTCTCAAGATATGGGTGATTTATGAAATTGCATGAACTCTTTACATATGTTGATGTTATAAAGCATTTTATGATATCCTTGCTTTGTATATTATTTTCCAATGAAATGCCATGAGAAACTTATGATTTAAGAGAGGTTTCATAATGTCCTAAGTAAGGCTTTCCTTTGTCTATAGTGGGTTGTTTGAATACTTTCAAATTCTTCCATTTCATGATTTTAAGTCTTCATGCATGAACCCACTTTGATTTGAACTAAAGTTACATATGGGAGTTTGATGAAAGGTTTTACCTTATGAAATGCAATTTTATGAGTACTACTGATGTTGAGGGATATCAAGTAAGTTAGAATTCCATGGAAATGTTATGCTTATTATACAAGATTGTGAATCCCTTTTTATGATGATTATGGTTTTAAAGAGTAGTCTTGTCATGATACTAGAATTCTTGAGTTTTTGCATGTTAGAACTATGCTTATCTTCATGTATTCGGTGAGACTAGACTTATCACCAAGAGGACCTTGGTAAATTTTCATTGTCCTTTAACTATGCGCTACCATAGGATTTATGTATTGTCTAGTGGATCCACAAATAGCTCTATGATTATGTTTAATCACCGAAATGAGTATGATCCCATAAGGTTCATGTAAAACACTCTCTGAAATCGGTAGGAATCCGTAAGGTGAGGTATAGTTTACCTTGGCAAGTTGACTTCTCCTTATCTGGTGTGGAGGCATCATAAGGATTTCATATAGTAGCTCGCTGGTCTTAATGTCGGTTAATGTCTCTTCCCACATATGTATGTGCTATGATTATGAAATTTTGTTTTCCTCCATGCATATTTTAATTAAATTGTTGATCATTCATGTCATATTGAGCTTATTTCCCTTGTTTATGATCATGTATCTTGTTTAACATGGCTTACAATTTCCTTGTTGCGTTGCATCCGTAAACTTAGTACATTTCAAGTACTAACGCATATTTTTGCCTATATGATCTAACCATATAATGACCAGAGCTTCCTCATCCACCTCCACATGACTAGTCTATTTCATGAATATCTTGCTTGTGGTAAGTCCTCTAATTCAAGGGCAAGATTCAATTCCCATCTAGCTTGTTTATGATTAAGACATTGTTACTTTTGCTACTTATTTTTTAGGGTGAGCGGGGGACATATCTTGGCTCCTGTCCCAGTATTATGCGATATCTTATATCTATGGAGACTTTCCCCTAGTCCCTATCCCATGATTGAGTGTTGCTTGTTATGATATTGGCAAGATGGAGACATTCCTAAGTCCCTGCTTCCCATAGAATTCCTCCCATATTCCCCTCCCATAGAATTACTTGTTTGTATGAATGATGGGAATTCCCTATCCTTTGCACCACAGATTGCGTCCTAAGATGCTAATCCCTTTAGTATTCTTTGTTGATGAATGATTCACACCTCTTAACCAAGGATATGGGTATAGATGTTATGAGGCTTGTTTGGGGTATCTTCGGGTTCCCCATTTTCCATGTCACACCTAGGCCCTAGCCTTGGATCGTGACAAGCTTGGTATAGAGTACTATATTTATAAATGAACCCCGAAAATCCAACATACCACATCAGGTAGAGTCTTGTTCATGGTCGTGAAGTGCGCCAAAACTGTGAATAGGAGGCTATAAGGAGTTTATCAAATGATTCACTTCTTTCACATTCTATGTCATGCCTTAGAGCTAGTCCTTATAATTTCATTTCCTAATGACTTGTTCTTTGCATTTCTAGATAAAGTCGCTAAGGAGAGTGCCATCAAAGGACCTTATTTCGAATGAGGATCAAGCCCCTGCGACCCCTCAAGCTCCCCAAGAAGAGGGGGTCATGCATGCCAAATACCAAAATGTCATTGCATTGTTGGCACAAGCCGTGGCCAACCAAATGAATTAAGGAAAGAGATCATGCCTCTACGATAGCCTCAAGAGTGAGGGATTTCACTAGGATGAATCTTCTAGATTTTTATAGCTCTAAACTAGAGGAATACCCCCCCCCCAAGTATTCATTAACAAAGTGTGCAAGGTCTTAGCTATCATGGGGATGAGCTCGGAGGAGAAGACAGAATTTGTAGCCTACTAACTCAAAGGCCATGCCTAAATATAGTATAAGCAATGGAAGATGGAGAGGTCAGATGATGAGCCCATTCCTTGAGAGGAATTCAAAGTCATCTTCCTTAACTATATCTTCCCTATTGAGTTAAGGGAAGCAAAGTTGACAGAATTTATGAACCTCAAACAAGGCTCCATGAGTGTGAAAGAATACTCCCTTAAATTCAACAACCTCCCAAGTATGTTCCTCACTTGATCGTTGACTCTCGGGGAAAAATGCACAAGTTCGTGTCGGGTGTGTCTGACTTGGTCAATGAAGAGTGTCGCACCATTGTGCTCATAGGGGATATGGATATATTTCATCTCATGAAATATACTAAAGAACTATAAGTAGAGAAGCTTAGGAAGAGGAGGATGAGAGAATCTAAGAGGTCTCATTTTAAAAGAGGCTTCTGAGGTGCTAAAGGTGGTCACTCCCAACAAGGCTATGAATTCCAAGGTCAAGGGTCGTGAATGCTCCAAATCAAAGTTTCTTTAATGATAGGGTGCCAAACCCTAAAGCCAATGGTGGTAATGATGGACCAGCACTTCCTTTGTGCCCAATGTGTAGGAAGAATCATGGTGATAAATGTTTGAGAGAGTCAGTTCCATGCATCGAGTGTGGCAAGCTAGGCCACAAACTTGCTGATTGTCCAGATGCTCCAAACAAAGATAGGGATGGTCATCGTCAGGGATATTGTGCCCATGGAGGCAAGGGGAACAAGGAGGCCAACATAGAGGTGCTTTCTATCACAACCGGCTCTATACTCTATAAGGGAGGTAAGGTGTGGATGAGGCGCCTGGTGTCATCACTGATATGTTAAAGGTTTATGACTGTGATGTGTATGCGTCATTGGATTTGGGTGCCACTTTGTCTTTCATTGCCCCATTCTTTGCTAGTAACTTTGGAATGAGCCCCGAAATGTTATGTGAACCCTTTGTTGTATCTACTCCCATTGGTGAGTCTATTATTTCTAGAAGAGTCTATAGAGGTTACCCCATGTTCATTTTTCATAAAGTCTTGTCTGGCGATTTTGTTGAACTTGACATGGTGAATTTTGATATTATTCTTTGGATGGACTAGTTACATACATATCATGCCTCTATTGATAGTAAAACTCATTCTAATTTTCTAATGAAACCATCTTGGAGCGCGATAATCATGATTTAGTGGTTAAGGTTAGATTCATCTTTTGTCTTAAGGCTCGAAAATTGATTGCTAAAGGTTGCTTCTATCATCTTGTAAGTGTTCGAGATGCCGAGTCCAATGTTCCCTCTACTGAGTCTGTTCTAGTGGTCATTGAGTTTCCCAATGAAACCTAATGAACTCCCCGGTGTTCCTCCCAAAAGGGAGATAGATTTTGGTATAGACATTCTTGTTGATACTCAACCTATCTCTATTCCTCCCTACCGTATAGCCTCGGTGGAGTTTAAAAATTAAAAGATCAATTGAAGGACTTATTGGAGAAAGGCTTAATTAGACCTAGCAAGTCACCTTGGGGTGCACCAAGGTTATTTGTGAGAAAGAGAGATGGCTCATTTTAAATTATGCATCGACTATCAACAACTCAACAAAGTCACCATAAAGAACAAGTACACACTACTAGGTATAGATGACTTATTTGATCAATTCCAAGGGGCTAGTCACTTCTCAAAGATCGACCTTCGATTTGGATACCATCATTTAAGGGTGAGGGAGTATGACATTCCCAAGATGGCCTTCTGAATGAGGTATGGGCATTTTGAATTCATGGTGATGTCTTCTGGTCTAACCGATGCTCCAGCAATATTTATGGATCTTATGAATAGGGTCTTTAAACCCTACCTTGATATGTTTATTGTGGTATTCATTGATGATATTTTAATCTACTCTCAGAGCAAAGAAGAACACATGAGACATTTGAGGATGGTGTTGCAAATCTTGAGGCAATAAAGGTTGTTTGTGAAGTTCGACAAATATGAATTTTGGTTGATGAAGGTTGCATTCCTTGGACTTATGGTGTCAGATGAAGGGATCAAAGTGGACCCTAAGAAAATAAATGTGGTGAGAAATTAGCCTAGGCCCTTGACTCTGACGAGTATTAAGAGCTTTTTGGGCTTAGAAGGATACTATCGAAGATTTGTTGAGGGATTTGCTTCAATTGCATCCCTTTTGACAAAGTTGACATAAAAGAAGGTAAAGTTCCAATGGTCCAACAAATGTGAGAAGAGTTTCCAAACCTTGAAAGATAATGTTATATTCGCTCATATTTTGACATTACCAAAAGAGTTAGAAGGGTTTGTTGTATATTGTGATGCTTGAAAAATCATATTAGGTAGTGTGTTGATGCAAGGTGGCAAGGCCATTGCCTATGCTACTAGGAAAATAAAAGTGCATGAGCATAATTATCCTACTCATTACCTTGAACTAGTGGTCATGGTATTTTCTTTAAAGATACAACATTATTATTTGTATTCGGTTCATGTAGATATATTCACTGATCACAAGAGTCTTCAATATGTATTCACCCAAAAAGATCTCAATTTGAGACAAAGGTTGTTAGAACCTCTTAAAGATTGTGACTTGAGTGTGTAGTACATTATCATCTGGCCAAAGCTAATGTTGTGGCCGGTGCCCTAAGTAGGGTATCCATAGAGAGTGTAGCTCGTATTGACAAGGTGAAGAAGAAGTTAGCAAAAGGAATTTCATCAGTTGGCTAGGTTGGAAGTTAGGTTGGATGAGGCCAAAGATAGAGGTATGATGGTCCTAGATGGTTAAAGAGTTCAAATCCAAGCAAGACCATGATCCCACTTTGGTTGAGTTAAAGACTTTGGTGAAATAGGGCAAAGTAGAGGTGTTTTCTCAAAGGGGAGATGGTGTCTTTAGGTATAAAGAGAGGCTATGTGTGCCATACGTTAATGGGTTTAGGAACTTGATCCTGAAAAAGTCTCACAAGTTATCTAACTCTATTCACCCTAGCTTTACAAAGATGTATAGGGATTTGAGAAAAGTAGATTGGTGGGGTGGCATGAAAATGGACATTGCAGAGTTTGTAGCCGAATATCATAACTGCTATTAATTCAAGGCAAAACACCAAAGGCTGGGTTGCCTATCCCAAGACATTGGGATCCCTACTTGGAAGTGGGAGGAGATCAATATGGATTTCGTGATTGGGTTGCCTGGGACTAAGAGGGACTTTGACTCTATTTAGGTCGTTGTTGATAGAATGACCAAGTTGATGCATTTCTTGCCAGTCAAGACTATCTATGGTACCGAAGACTATGCAAAATTGTACATTCATGAGTTGGTTAAATTGCATGGGGTCCCATTATCCATCATATTGGATTGTGGTTCCCAACACTTCTCATTTTTGGAGATCTTTCCAAAGAGGCCTTGGTACCAAAGTCAAGTTTTGTACGGCATTTCACCCACAAATGGATGGTCAAGCCAAGAGGAACATTCAAACCCTTGAAGATATTCTTAGGGCTTGTATGTTGGAGTTCAAAGGTAGTTGAGATGAGCATCTTCCACTCATTGAGTTTGCTTACAACAATAGTTACCACTCTAGCATTGGGATGGCACCATTTGAGACCTTGTATGAGAGGCGATGTAGATCTCCGATCGGATGGTTTGAAATGGGGGGAATGGTTTTGATATGTCTAGACTTGATTTTGGAAGTTTTGGAAAAGGTAAGGTTGATAAGGGAGAGATTGAAGACAACCCAAAGTTGTCAAAAGTCTTATGCCGACACTGGGAGGAGAGACATTGAATTTGAAGTTTATGACTGGGTGTATTTGAAGGTTTCACCCATGAAGGGTGTAGTTCGTTTTGGCAAGAAAGGGAAGTTAAGTTGTATATATGTAAGCCTTACCGGATCATGAGACAAGTTGGCAAAGTTGCATATAAGTTGGAAGTGCCTATGAAATGAGTATGATTCATCTTGTCTTTCATGTTTCCACGTTAATGAAGTTTGTTGGTAACCCAAGTTCCATTGTGCCCTTACAAATGGTGAATGTTGAAGAAAATTTGACATATGAAGAAGTCCCGATTGAAATTTTGGATAGCCAAATCAAGAGGATAAAAAAGGATGTGACATCCGTTGAAGTCCTTTAGAGTAATCAACAAGTTGAAAGTGCCACATTGGAAGCAGAAGTGGAGATGAAGAAATACTACCCCTATCTCCTCGCTCTAATCAAGATTAAGGTAGGATGTTTTCCTACTTGAAAACCTCCACTTCCTTGAATATCATTTTCATGTCATCCAGACATATGTACATGTATATGAGGTTGCATTATCAATGGTGTTTAAAGCATGAGTTTAAAATTTTTCATGATGTTTAAGATGCATATTTGCATGCATAACTAATTGTTAAGCTTCAGCCTATTCCTAAGTGCTGCATTTATTACATTCAGGAACGAATGTTCAAGGGGGGAGATATTGCAAGGCCCCACATGTTAGAAGGCATGAAAGTGTAGCTAAAATAGAGTTTTTTGAAATTTTACCAAGTGTAAGTGGGTTTTACGATTAGGCTTTATAGTCTGTAAAATAGACTACGGACCGTACTATGTGTTCTTGGTCCAAGGGTTCAAATTCTAGTGGCCTAAGTTTAGGATCCCCAATGTACGAAGCATGTTCATGATCCGTGGATGAATTTAGGAGCTATAGTTTGTGCTTGTGGAATGGTAGCCTACCTTGATGGGGAACATGTTTCTAAAGTTTGAAGTATGAACAACAGGACAGCCTGTAGACTCTTTTATGAGCCATAAATGGCTTTGTGGATAGAGATTCAAAGAAGGATTCAGAGGCGTCAAAAACCAACTAGACGAAATCCCATCTCCTATGGACCATGGTTTAGACTATGACCCGCAATCGAAAGTTAGTAGTATGGCTTGACAGATTTTATATAGGGGGTATTTTTGACCATTCCTACTATTCAATGCCTATGCTACATCAGTTTAGACCCTGAATAAATGCTTTCCAGCCTTATCTATTCTAACACATTCCATTCTAATTCATTCAAAAATAATCTAAGTCTAGACTATCTTAAAACACTCTTAAGTTCCCCCAAGACATCTAAGTAAAGATTTTAAGCTAGGGTTTTGAATTCTTTCACTTCCATACCAGATTCCTTCACTTCCATAGCAGATTTCTTCCAGTAAATCACACCAAGGTATGTGGGTTTGATTTGTAGGGACCTTTTATCCACAAAGCTCAATATTACTTTTCTCCATTCATTCTCAAGTTATAGGTGATTTATGAAATCGTATGAACTCTTTACATATGTTGATATTATGAAGTACTTTATGATATTCTAGCTTTGTATATTATTTTACAATGAAATGTCATAAGAAACTTATGATTTAAGAGAGGGTTTCATAATGCCCTCACTAAGGCTTTCCTTTGTCTATGGTGGATTGTTTGAATGGTTTCAAATGGTCATAATCTATCTTATTGTACATGTTACTCTTCCATTTCATGATTTTAAGTGTTCATGTATGAACCTACTTCGAGTTGAACTAAAGTTACATGTGGGAGTTTGACGAAAGGTTTTACCTTATGAAATGCAAGTTCATGAGTATTATGGATGTTGAGGGCTATAAAGTATGTTACAATTCCATGGAATGGTTATCATTATTACACACGATTATGAAGCCCCCTTACAATGATTATGGTTTTAAAGAGATACTCTTGTCATGGTATTAGAATTCATGATCTTATGTATGTTAGAACTATGTTTATGTTCATGTATTTCCATGGACTAGACTTAGCACCGAGAGGACCTCGATAGATTTCCATTGTCCCTAAACTACGTGCCACTGTATGATTTGTATATTGGCTAGTGGATCCAATGATAGCTCTATCTTCATGTTTAATCACCGAAATGGCAATGATCTCATAAGGTTCATGTAAAGCACTCTATGAAATGGGTAGAATCCTATAAGGTGAGGTATACTTTACCTTAGCAAGTAGACTACTCCTTCTTTTGGTGTGGTGGTGACATCGGGATTCCATGTAGTAGCTCTCATGGTCTTACTTATCGGTTAAGGTCTCTTCCCACATACGTATGTGCTATGATTATGAAATTATGTTTTCCCTCCATATACGTTTTAATTAAGGCATTGATCATTCATGTCATATTGAGCTTATTTCCCTTGTTTATGATCATGCATCTTGTCTAACAAGGCTTATTTCCTTGTTGTATTGCATCTCGCATACTTAATAGATTCAAAGTACTAACGCATACTTTTACTTGCATGTTCTAACCATGTAGGGATCAGAGCTCTTCCACATCTGCCTCCACGTGGCTAATATGTTCCGTGAAATCTTGCTTGTTATGAGTCCTCTACTTCGAGGGCAAGAACTAATTCGTATCTAGCTTGTTTATGATTAAGACATAGTTACTTTTGCTACTTACATATGAGGGTGAGCCTGGGACGTGTTTTGGCCCCCGTCCCATCTATGATTAGAGGTATTGTTAGATATCATGCTATGTATGTATTATGCAATATTCGTGTATCTATGGAGACTTCTCCCTAGTCCATATCCCATTATTGAGCGATGTTTGTGATGATATTGGCAAGTTAGAGACATTCCTAAGTCCCTACTTCCCATAGAATGTGTCCTATGCTCCCTTCCTTAGAATTACTTGATTGAATGATGGGAATTCCCTATCCCTTGCCCCATATAGTGTGTCCTAAGCCCCTAATCCCCTTAATACTATTTTTTGATGAATGATTTGCGCTTCTTAACCAAGGATGTGCATATAAATGCTATGAGGCTTGTTTGGGGTACCTTTGGTTTCCCCATTTTTCGTATCGCGCCTAGGCCCTAGGCTTGGGTAGTGACACTCTTCAAGTTCTAACTCAATCTTAATAGTTTTACCCTTAAGCTTCACATCATTTTCATGATTCTCCTTCGGGAGTTTTTTGAGATTAAGATTTTCATCCTCCAAAAAAAGATTTTTTCTCTCAAATCAGATATTTGAATGACTAGAGCTGTTTTCTCATCTTGAAAAATATCAATGCTATTATTTATAAAATCTTTTGCAGCAATTAACTCACTATGTGAGTTAATTAATACACTAGGTAATTTTTTATGTTTCTTGATAGAATAAAGATCTAGATTCTCTTTCAGGTGTGATAGTGTTGACTCTTCATCAACTTCATCATCAAATTTTTCCATAAATTCAAACAGAGTATCAAAGACATCATCATCATCTTTTATCCCCAGCATGGATGCATCCTTAGGATGTTCTAACTCTTCAGACTTGCTTAAAGAATTTCCCTAGATAGCAAAGCCTTCTTTACTATATAGTCACCTGCTACCTTCCTTCTTGACTTCTCAAGAACCTGGTCCCTTAATTGTCTCTATTTCCTCCTAATTTGGCATATTCTTTATGATCAATCTTGTGCATCGGTCAATCTCTAATAAAATACCAAGGTTTTTCATATTTATGGCAATAGTCAGCATCAATCACTACCTGTCTTTCATTTCTTTTCTTCATAAATCCCTCATGATTCCTCACAATTTTGCAGAATCTATGAGTATTTATCCTTTTTCACATCCTTTTTTCACAGATCTTGTTGCTTATTTAACTTATGAGTCTAAAGATTTTTGATGAGTTCATCCTCTATGATAACATCCACTTTGCTTTCCATGACTTGGGAAGAATTCTAAGAATTTTTTTGACCTGCTTACTTTGATGGATAAGTTTTCCCAAACATCAGAGCTCATTGGTTATTAAAGAGAACCTAGTATCATGAATAGTTTCTTCATTTTTCATAGTAAAGTTTTCATACTGAGTGTGAAGCATAGCAACTTGAGATTCCTTCACTTTCTTAGTCCCTTTATGTGCAATCTTTACATAGTCCCAAATCTATTCAGCAGACTCGTATGCAGAGATTATGTTGTATTCCTCTGCTCCTATGCCACAACTAGCAGTTTTTTAGCTTTGTAGTTCTTCTCTATCTTCTTCTTCATTGTACTATTTCTATGG
Source organism: Solanum medicagineum (assembly GCA_026153255.1). Taxonomy (NCBI): domain Eukaryota; kingdom Viridiplantae; phylum Streptophyta; class Magnoliopsida; order Solanales; family Solanaceae; genus Solanum; species Solanum medicagineum. Next base: position 12,699,531 of record JAPFFP010000080.1, read on the forward strand.
TTTTAGAACAACATTAGTGACTTCTCCTTCGTTCACTTCAAGTGTGAGCACATAGGGACCATCTGACATGATATCCCACAGTTTATTGTCTTCAGCCATAAGAAAATCATGCATACATGTTTTCCACTAACTATAAAACTGGCCATTGAAATGAGGTGATTTTTTTAGATAATTGTCCTTCCTCTAAGTTAAGTGGAGAAGTTGTTCTTCTATGGGAATCTCTCTAGGTGTTAACTAATTAGAGAGTCCTATTTGATATAAATTGTTAGAATATGTACATCCACTACAGTTAGGAACCAGGTGTAAGACCCCACTTATGGGGATAGTAGAGATGCAATAAATAAGCCGGGAAAATTCAAACTGTTGATGTTTACGAAGGGGTTTTACTGATCGTAAGGCGTAGTACGACCTGTAAAGTAGGTCTCATAGAATAGGAATCAGAGAAAGAAAGTCTCTTGAGTTTGAAGAAGGGCCATCAGACGAAACCTCATTTAGGACCCGTAGAACTATCTACGAGTCATAGAAGAGATTTTGTAACAAATTCCAGTAACCCAAATTTTACAACCCTAAGTTTACGAAAGGTCATCTATAGCTCGTAGAATGCTCTACTGCCTGTACACGGGGTCTCATAGACCCGTGCGGTCAGGATTTTAATAGGGGCATATTTAACCTTTCCTTCCTTTTTAAGCCCAAACTACATCGTTTTGAACCCATTTATGTCCCTTATCAGCATATACAACCCTAATACATCTCATTCTTGCTCATTCAAAAAACCCTTAAGTCTCAAGAACTCTCTTAAGCTCCTTAAGGCTTTCAAGTAAAAGGTGCCAGCTAGGGTTTTGGATTCTCCACCTTCAAGTCAGATTTTCTCCACCAAAATCATACCAAGTTATGTGGGTTTGATTGTGGGAACCATCCTTCCCACAAGTCCAACCATTTCACTTCTCCTACTACATGAAATTAGTATTTTATGAACCTTTGCATATGGTATTACCATTGTGCATTCTATGATGGTTTATTTTTGTGCATCATCATGAAGTGAAATATCATGTGGTATTTAGGGATTTATATGAGTATTGAGGAAGTCTTAACTAGGGTTTTTCTTGATAATATGAATTTCATGTTCCCATGTCCATATTTTGGAAGATGATGTATATTATTATGATGGGTTGATTAAGGATGATTTAAACAAATTATTTTTCCCTATATGCCTTGAAATATGATTACTAAATGATAAGGGTTTTACTACAATATTGGTAGGTTGATTTGAATGACTTTAAATGAATTGATTTTACTCCTCTCACGTTCTATATTACTGAATTGTGCGATTTCAAACTTATGTGTATATTAGCCACCGCGTCTCGACTAAAGTATTTGATTAGATCCTATGTTGACTAAAGTCTTATTGTAAGACATGTAAATTATAAATATTGTAAATATTGAAGGGCTACTGTGCACGCTATGAGCTTATGAGAATGTTACAAATGTATGAATAATATGTAGCCCTATTTCTTTGATATCATGATATAAAGGTGATGAGCTACTCGTATGATACTTACATGAATTATGAAGCTTTATATAAGATGGATGTGTATATAAATTGGGTGTTCCTTGGGAGTGTTGACCTAGCACTGAGAGGACCTTGGTGGGTAGCCATTGTCTCTTAACTATGTGCCACCATAGGACATTTGTGAATACCTACCAAAAAGGTCATGTTGTAAGGTAGAATAATTCACAACTCCTAATGGAATAATTGTATCATAAGGTAAGGATATCTCTTAACTTCTACAGAAAAGATTGTATCATAAGGTAAGGACATCTCTTATCCTGAAAAGATTGTATCGTAAGGTAAGGACATCTCTTAACTCCTACCGAAAAAATCGTATCAGGTAAGGACATTTGATAATACCTACCGAAAAGGATATGTCGTAAGGTAGGAATATTTGTAACACTCTCTGAAAAGGTTATATCATAAGGTGAGTGGTTGGTTTTCCTTGGCAAGTAGACACTCTTCATTCAGTGTGAAGTGAACATCGGAATTCCAAGTAGTAGCTCACTTGCTCTTATATGTTGGTTAGGGTCTCCTCCGACATATTTATGATATATTATCCTAAGTGATTATGTTCATGTATGTTTAATTTAAGCATTGACTATACATATCATATTAAGCTTATGCCTACTGATTATAATTATGCATCTTGGATGTAATGGCTTATATTCCTTATTGTATTGCACCCTGCATACTTAGTACATTCCAAGTACTAACACATACTTTTGCCTACATGATCTCACCATGTAGGGACCGAAGCTCCTATTCATTCTCTTCCCCCACGTGGCTAGCCGCATCGTTGAAGATTGCTATTGGTGAGTCCTCCACTTAGAGGACAACATCCACTTTACTTTCATGCTCCTGTTAAGACTTATCTAGTTAGACTTTCTTTATTTTTTTAGGGTGAGCCCGGAAGATATCTTGGCCCCTGTTCCCTTCATACTAGAGGTGTTATTGGATATGGAAGTTATGTATCCTTGACTCTTATTATCTATATGTAATTGAGAAGACTTCCCTTAGTCCATTTTTCCCTCTATGCTTATTGTATATGGATGGATGTAATGGAAGTCCCAAGTCCCTAAATGTCCCATAGCATATTCATGCTTACCGACCCCTAGACTTATGTGTTATGTGTTTATTGACCCTCTATTGCTTTCACGAAACCAAGGATGTACCATGTATGCTTAAAAGACTTATTTGGGGATCCCTTTGGTTCCTATTCACCGTGTCACGTCTAGGCCTTAGGCTTGGGTCGTGACACTAGGTCCCTTAACACCTTAATAATGTACGGATATATAAAATACGATTAGAAGGAACATACTATTTTATGTGAAAAACCTTCTTTCTCAAGCAAGGAAAAATGATGACTGATCCCAGAGGTTTTCTCCAATAATCTTCGCTAAGATGCAAAGAGCAAAGTCATAGATTACAAACTTTTGTAACTTAGACCTTAAACTCTCCGCTTAGACCTTAAACTCTCCACCCCTTCTCTTGTGATAATTGTATATCATGATTTGAGCTAAAGTAATACCTCTATTGACAACTACATGAATTAACTCTAGTTTTGTAAATTTAAACACCTTCCTCAAGGCTAACTCTAGATGAGATCTCAACAACTCAGAAATAACAAGAAATGATCAATATTCCTTTATAAAATAGCAAAATGATCTTACAATATTTTATAACACAAGATACAAAATCAATATAGCAAAACCTAAACATAACTTTATCAAGTCTTTCACTATATTAACGTAGTTCTTACTCGAGAGCAAATCAGTTTTTGCTTATATGTATTTGTTATACAAAACTAGGTAATCTCATATCAAAGAATGCATCTTAATGAGTGGACAACGGAAACCTAGTGTTCTCTTATTGGCTATACAATCTGAAGTATTTTTTTGTACTTTCACCAATCATAGTAGGCAATTGAAACCTTTACAACTAGTCACCATTATGTTGTTGACATTTTGTACATGTAGGACTAGGTTCGTCTATTAGGTTTCATGGTTTGTTAAGTCATCAAAACTTGAATATAACACTTTTTTTATAGGTGTGGTCTAAGATATAGTGTAGAGTAACCCTTCAAGAAATTCTAACAGGTCTTATAGTTTGATGATACATTAGACTCATATTGTAGAGCCTAGTTTTAAATCTGCTAGACTTTCGATATCCATAGAGATACCCTTAAATATCAATGTAATCATCATATTTAATTAGTGAACAACATATCTAATATATAAATGATCTTGTTTCAAACTGATGCTCCAAAAACTATACATATTAAAGTAAATTTGATACTAAATTCAACTAATAAGTTAATAAAATGGCATCCAAATTGCAACAATACATTAGCTTGAATTTATAATTCTATAAATTTATCTATACCAAACTTATAGCCATCATTATTATTCTCAATCAAGACTCAATTATTAATTTCCATATCCATTCTTGTAACTTTTCAACATATATTTAATAATGATATGCTTGTAGCCAAATTTAAGAATTGTAGTTATAAGATAGTTTATATCATACCTGGATACTATAATTGAATGCAAAATTTTCTGCTCTCCTATCTTAGGATCCAAGCCTGTTGTGATGTAAGAAAAGATCAATTTCATCACCGCCAGATACTCTAATTCCTCATGTTTACCAATTTCATTGTCGCTAGATACCCTAATTCCTCATGTTTATCAATTTCATCGCCGCCAGATACCCTAATTCCTCATGTTTATGTTTTCCTTTTTCGTGATCAAAACAAGATATTTTATAATGCCTTAATAAGTTGCTAAAACACATGCAAGAATTTGGGCTTCTCGGCCCAAATTCTCTGGCCCACGTTCTAGATCTTTTAACTAAACTAGTATTCAAACACGTGCTTCGCACGTGTATTCCAAGTTAAATAATTTAAATTTTTTTTGTTCAATATCAAATTTTGCTAATTTTTTTGTTAAAATGCTATAAAATTTATATGAATAGCAAGTCAATTTCATCGAACAAAGTTCTTATTCATAATAAGTTTTTTTTTAATTCTTACCTACAAAATTTAGAATTGATGCCTAAGCATATTGTCAGACCTAAAATGAATCGCAACTAAAATCTGAAGTCATGAGTACAAGAGAATCTAAAACAGTACTGAAGGGCAAATAGAACTGTCCCAAAAAAAAATACAATGTTGTCTCATAATATCTGATACATAGTCTAAGAGAAAAGAAATAAAAAGAGGACCCAAAAATCCACAACGATTTGAAGTCTGAGCCTCACCACTGAGATCTGGACGGTATAAATAACACTCGGATGGAATGATCAACTAACCTATCCTGAACCATGTGCACGATCTATAGGGAGGAAACAAAGTAGGGGTGAGTACACCAAAATGTATCAGTAGGTTCAATCGACTTGGTAAGAGAAATCGAACATGTATGAGGTGAAATCACGGACAAAAGGGTTAGAATCCTATCACCTACATCAAAAGGGTTAGAACAAAAAGCAATGTAATCAAGAATAATAACAAGCACGGACAGTGAACCAGTCCAATAATTCAATACAATGCTATGTAAGAATGCAATGGCGTTGCGGGCCATGTATGAGGTGAAATCACGATCGTCCTGGGGCTGATGTACATATCTATCAAGCTGAAGCTATAAGATAGAACCCGGGGGGGAGGGGGTCACAGGCCAAATACTCAAATAAATAATAAAGCATCACAGGCCATAATCAGAAGTATCTCGAGGCGTCGCGGACCATAACCACTGTCTCAACACGGATCATAATTTCTCAAATGACGCAAATGTAATGAGAAATGTGCATAACAATACATCCAATTGTGTATCAAATATGTGCATACCAATACAATCAGTCACATATAACATGTGGCATATCAATGCAACCCAATCAAAAATAAGATATGTGCATACCAATGCACCCAATTCAGTATAAGATATGTGCATAATAATGTCACTAGTCACATAAAATATGTGAATACCAATGCATCAATGGAGTAGAACATTTGTGCATACCAATGCAACTAGTCTATATAAGATACGTGCATACCAATGCAATAATGAAGTATAAAATTATATGGCTATATTATGTATATCAATTATACCACTAGGCCATCAATATCTCATATTATCACTATCTCATCAATGATCAAGCTATATATGAATCAAACTCCACAAGAACCTCCAATTAGGCTCATGACTCTTAAGTTCACCGCAGTCATCATCAACTAGTCACAACACTATCCAGAAGTTATCACGTCTCACGTTATCATAATGATATCTGAATTATCTCAAATCACACAATTTTATCTCAATTAATCAATAGGATCATCATTTACTCAATATTTGAATAACCAGCATCATGCTCCCATCAAATTCAATCATATCATGTTATTGGCTCATAATGCAATCTACATCTCAATTGTCACATAAGCATGCTCAATAACTCAAATTCAGTCCCCAAAAAGGTTAGTTGAACCTACCTTGATGCCGAAATCGCACTCGGACAAGCTTTCAATCAACTCAAACCTCCAAATGATCCTCAAACCGATGAATCACTATCAAAATCAGATACTATGCATCAGGAGATGCATTTTGATACCCATATTGACACGAATTAGGCTTAAGGACAAGATGGTCAATTTTAGGACTAAACTCCAAAGTTCCCAAATTTGAAAATTGACTTTAAAATCAACTTCTACGTGAAAAACAGAGTTTGTGGGTGAAAACTCCACCAAAACTGGGTTTAAAATAGGTGAGAAATCCTTATTTAAAGTTTAGAAATTATAGTCTAAAAATCCCCAATTTAGGACATTTAAATCATGAAATTTAGGACAAAATCAAGATAAAACTTATGAAAAATGATTAATATAATGTTAGAAACACTTGCCTAGGAAAATCCTTTGAAATCTCCTTTCAAAATCACCCAAAAAGCTTGACAAGTTCAAAAATGGAGTAAAAATGGTGTCTCTCGGGTTTTTAAAACTGAACAGTGAAATGCTCTCCGTGAACGTAGGGAGCAGGTCCGCGAATGCGGAATCTAATAGTACACCACTCTAGGAGCGCGGGGACTAGGTCCATGAACGCAGAGAAGAGCAGTACCTACACCAAATAGCAGCAAAACTGGCAACCCAAGTCCCATACTGGAAATGGACCCTTGAAACTCACCCGAACTCAGAATTTTACAAACCAAATATGTATCCATACCATAAACAGTGATCCAGACTTAACGAAATCATTATAAATTAATTTCATGGCTTTCACAACACATTTACTAATACAAGTCAAATAAATTAATTTAAACTCAAAATATCAAAACTGTCTCGGCAACTTCAAAAATTATGACGAGATCATTTCTAGCATTAGTTTCACCATCTAGAACTATTGGAACTGTCGAAATTTTGATTCGAGCTTCCGAACTCTGAATATTGACCAAAGTCAAACTTTAAGTTCCATTTTAATTCCAAATTCAGTTCTGCAACTTCCTATAGTTTAATTTCGACATTCAGGAACTAATGGAATCAATGGATCCCCGATCTGACCTTTGAAACTCAAAATGACAGAATAACTCATTTTTACAATAACTTAAGCTTCTAAAAATGTCAAAAGTCGTATTCATATTTTAAAACTCAAGATTCGAGTTTCAACCATTCAAATAGTTCAAATTGGGAGCAAAGCAACTTAGGAAAGGGTAAAATAATAATTTTTACGTATAAGGCCAAAAATGATCAACCAGGTCATTAAACATATATATATTTACTCCTATTATTTAAGTTTAATGAAAAGGAACATAATCATGTGCACTTCTAATTAAGTTGTCAATTGTCTTTTCAAATCTTTAACTAACATGATTAAGATTTCTAAAAAAGGGTTCATGTTTGCTAAAACAGAATTCATCCATCTTGTGATAGTAATACCAAAAATATGATTAAGCTATTCAAAAAAGAACGGAAAAGGCCTCAAATACCCTTGAAGTATTGAAAATTGTACAAAAATGCTCGTCATTTAACTTTTGGGCCTAAAATGCTCTTACCATCCACCCACATCTACCTTCTGGGCCTAAAATGTCTTACCATCCACCTTTGGGGCCAAAATAACCTTCATTTTAACAAATTATTTCTTAAATAATTCAAAAATAATTCTTTGATACACGTGGCCTTCATCTATTAATTGGTTGAGATTTAATTATTTAAAACTATTTGTAAATTAAAAAATACCCAAACCCATCCACCACCCAACTAAACTATAATCCTAATCCGCCCCAACTCTTCAAATACATCTCTGCCAATCATCTATTCTTTTTTTCATGGAACTGGAAAGAGGAAATAACCTCCTCCACTCGGGTGACAATAGTAGTTCCAAAATAGAGTTTACAAAACCATATTAGAGCTGGAATTCTAATCAAATTTAGGACCGCTGGCTCTCTTCTTGGTGGTCTGGTAAATTAGCTTTCCACCGGGAGTTTTGACAATCTTATGTTGATTGGATTTGGTGGCATAACTATGCCTCTTTCGATATGTGTCTCTGAACCATCTTCAGGTTAGTAAACATAAGAGAGAGAGAGAGAGTGGAAAAATGAAAGGAATGCAAGGTGAAATTTTAGTTGGGTGAAATTTCCAGTTCCATGAAAAAAAAAAGAAGAGATAATTGGCAGAGACGTATTTGAAGATTTGGGGCGAGTTGGGTGGTGGGTGGGTTTGGGTCTAAATATGGATTGGATTTTTTAATTAAAGAATTATTTAAATTATTTAATAAATAATTTGTTAAAATGAAGGTTATTTTTTACCCTAAATGGGATGGTAAGGGCATTTTAGGTCCAAAAGGTGGATGGCGTACATTTTTGTATCATTTTCTATACTTTAAAGGCATTTTAGACCCTTTTCCGAAAAAAGAATAAATATCTTACCAATTTGACAAAAAAATATTAAAAGGTGCGTAAAATAATTTAATTATATAACATATAAATAATTTATTAGAACATACTTCAACAGCATCAACTTTAACACATACTCAATTATTATTAAAAAGAAACTCACTCTTTGTTGTTATATAGTGTTTTTTTATTATAAATTAGTCAATTGAGCTTCTTTTCACATATTCATTAATTGATACTGATATAAAAGCATTTCAATGACACTCCTTAACTTCTAGCAATGAAGAGACAGCTTGGCAAATGACTATGTAACGTCTAATTATAAAATAAAGAAATCATTTATATATAGTATACTGAGCTCGTGCAATTCACATAAGATGAAAGGTCTTAGGTTGTGATTAATTTTTTCACTCAACTTACACTGTAGTCAAAATTTATTAGAAGCATTTATTAGCTTTTAAAGATTATAGTCTCGAATTTTGAAAATCAATGGTCAAACGTATATAATAACCACTAGAAGCCCAAAAGCCTACTACCATTTCAATGGATTCACTTTTGAATTTTTTTAATTCAATTCATTTATATATATATATATATATACACACACAGAGAGACACACACTTCTTAGTGTATAAATACTATTAAAAGTAAGATGGTCAAAAATATATTATTATTATTACTTAACATATGATATTTTTATAATTTTTATTGATTAGATGTTTTATAATTTTTTTAGATTTATTATAGGGGCAAAATGGTAATCCAACTTTGCACTTTGAATCTTCCCATTTTTAGTAATATATGATGATGATATGATGATTATTTTAGTAATAAGTAATATTTTGATCCAATAGTCTTAAATCCACTGAGTTCTCCAATATCATAATTAAAAAGTATATAAATATTGTCAGGTCATTGCACAGTCAATACATAATATTATAATCCTGACCCGCCATGATTTACATCCACATTAACCCTCCAATGTAAGAACTATTTGTGAAATTCAACTAAGTAAAACTAACATGAGACAAACATTCAAAAATGTGGAAACAGATTTAAATAGAAGTCAAAGTGGAGTTCCCATAAACTCAAAACAGAAAAGATCTTAAATACTACAAAAACAACCCTTCTTAGAAACTAAAAATCATTGTACCAAAACTCTATCTATTAGTCAAGCTTGGGGATGTAACCCCAGAAAATATAATATGTATCTAAAAATACTCCAGTTTGGAGAAAGTGAACTAAGAGACTAAGAGAATCCATGGTAACCTGAAAAAGTTGGCTTACCCTTAAATTTCAAATATCAGTAGTATCCTAACTGAGGTCTATCAACATATGCTTGAAGATGTCCTATACTCAATAAGGAAAGAAAAAATGCAGTATCCGTACACAAAACAATAGTATACTGATAAGATTACGTAGCTATTTCAATAAGTGAAATATACACAGGTAACCACAATATAGTAAAACCACACATATACTAAAATGTAACATATTATCATTTCATTTTTAATATTATCAATTCCACAATGTCAATCTCAAATATATCAATCAACAATAGCCTCCTCATGGGACCTAATAGTTAGCGTATTAGAATGTGACACCCAATCTGATAATGTGTCAGAACATGATACCTGACCCAATGATGTGTTAAAATATAATGATCTAATAATGTGTCAAAATGTGATATTTGATCAATAATCGTAATCATAATATAATGAATGTTTTTAAACTTTCAGTCAAGTAAAAATGTTCATTGCATGTAATTTGATCACAGATAGTCATTTTACTTTGGTTCTTTCCATCATTACCTATTCATATACATATAGGTTATACTAATGATGTGCCACAAAAATATGTCACTTTTGATGCCTAAAATTTAGAATTTTTGTATATTCTCTGGTGTATTTGGTCAAATTTAACTACGTGCCAGCATAGGTTTATGTTTATTCTCAATATGGATGATATGTATATACCACTATCCACTATGTGGGGCATAGTCTACCTATGGTAAGTAGGCTACTCTTTTTCTGGTGTAGAGGCAACATCGGGATTCTATGTAATAGCTTGTCAGGTCTTACATATCGGTTGAGGTCCCATTCCGCCTTAGTTTATGTATTATGACAATCATGCATCATGGTTTAAGGTATCTTGGTATAATATGCTCTTCTATGTACTTTTCTTCTATAAATATATGTCCTTGTCATCTAACCTCTAAATGGCTCTAAATGGAGGTTTTATCATGCTCATTTTACATTGTATGCTCCCATACTTAGTACATTCTAAAGTACTAATGCATATTGTATGCCTTTATTTTATCACAATACATGTGCAGGTGATCCTATCATCCATCCCTGTGGCTAGATTCAGATATATCAATGATCCGGATTGGGTGAGTCCTCATGTTTTAAGGATATAACCATCTACTCTCTATTCATGCTATGTTTACCTTCTAGATTCTGGATTTCTTTATATTTAGGGTGATCCAAAGTCTGTCTGAGTCCCCATCTTATGCTATGGTCTAGAGGCATGTATTGGACATATGTATGTACTTCAATTTTAGACTTGTATGCTCTATTACTATAACCTATCCTATATTATAACTCATGCTATGTATATGCTTCCACTTTTGTATTTCTCATTTATTTACCTTGAATGCTTGATTGATGCTAAGGGGTTGGATTGAGGTTCCTTCAGGGATCTCATTCTCCATGTTACGACTAGACCCTAAGCTTGGATCATGACAGAAATTTAAATTTAAATTGAAGATTTCGGATTTTCGTCTACTCTAATTGCAATTTTACGATTATGCTATCAACGTCTATTATTGATCATCATCTTACAAATATGAATAACTAAACCCATAACTAGAGTTGTGGGAACCATGAAGAATTAACAAAGTAAAACTGAATAATTAGTAATCCTTGGATAGTATTCATGCATGTATTATTTATCTCTTCATTTAGATTTCTTTTTATAAAGGCCTATATTAGAACTCACCTTATTCTTACTTACCGGATAAGGGGAGTAACAAATGAGAAAAAAGATAAATAACAGAGATTTGCATGTGATTACAATCATCTAATTAGCTTGAATAGACCAAGATGACTAAATCTTGGACCAAGGTAAGGGTTAGTAATACATACACCCATAGATAGATCAAGTTGCGTGGTGAAATTCATATATTTGCTGGCCCAAGGACTTAGGTGAACATAACTTGCCAATTTTACATATTACAGACTAGAAAGATTACTATTATAAGATTATACTACATTATTAATTTATGGGGAACACAATATTCTAGTTGCATACTCTAATTGATTTTTCAAAACTTGCAAGCAAATTAACCATAAAATATGCTCATTTACTATTTTCTTTAATTACATATCCCCCCCCCCCTCTTTCTGGAAATAAGTCCATTAACAGTTCGAATGTACATCAATTGAACTAAGTATGAACCATACTCCCCCATAGCTTGAATCATACTTACCCTCCATTTAGTTATTGCTTGTTTTGTAATTCATGCAAATCCTTTTCCCTTATTTATCCCCATAGCGTCAGTCCAAAGCCCATTTCCCTTACAAATTATGTATTTGATGCTTGCTTATGCTTCCGCAATCAAAGATGTGCGAAAAATATGCTAAGAGGCTTGTTTGAGTTACCCTTGGGCTTCCCATTTGCCGTGTCATGTCTATGCCCTAGGCTTGGGTAGTGACAATTTTAGGTATGAAACTAAAAAAAAAGGATAATTTAGGTGTATTTTGACACTTCAATCTTTGAAAATAAAATTTTATTTTACTTGTCATTTTACATATAAAAAAAATAATTTTCTTTTCTATATTTTATCCTTAGCATATTTTATACTAAATATCAATTAATAATATTAGTGTGGTAAAATAATTAGGTTAATTATTAATAACCCCGTGGAAAGGTCACAATTCATCGAAAAAATCACGACTCTTTTAAAAAGTCACGATCCTTTAGAAACTTCACAACGAAGAATTACAGCCCTTCAAAAAAGTAACAAGCCCCTTGACATGGAAAAATATCTACTTTCTATACAATATGAATAAATAAATAAATATCATGGAATATGATATCTAATAAATACAATAAATTGAATATTTTAAGTTGAAATATTATAATAATTTAATATTACAGTTAGAGAGTTATATCTCTAAGATAGTATAAATAGCTATAAATATAAATAGCATAGGATTTTAATCTTTATTGATCAAAATATCTAACTTAAAAACTTGACACAACTCCCTCACATCCCTCATAATTCTTTAATCCTTAGGAATGATTTAGTATGAGAAACAAGATATGATTTTTTTAGGTTAAAATATAAAATTATTTTATCTTAATTACATAATTGTGACATACCATTAAAATAACTTGAATCCCGAGAGTATTTAATTATTTATGTTTGCCGCTTTAGGGATTTGGCGAATAGAACTCAAAGAGGGGGGAGAAAGCATAATATCTTTTGATCATCGGTGTTCTGAAAAACAGAAGTAAAGGGATCTTTTGGTAATCCTCTTCTTTCCTACTCAAACATACATTACTTGCGGTGAACATACACACAGTTCTTGCTGGGTTCCTAAGACCACTGCTGCTGGGTCCTCCAAATTATGGTAAGTTTCTTGGTGCTTCCGCTGGTTTCTTCTTTGATTCATTTTTAAGTAATGGTTATTCTTTTAGAAATTTCTTGCCTGTTCTGTGTAATTGGGTGGATTCCAGTTTTGGTTTATAGGGCTGATAGGTAGGGATGGCAATGGGGCGGGGCGAGGCGGGTTTAGAGCTATGTAGGGCAGTGTAGGTTTAAAGTTATCTGGAGCGGCCGCGGGCAGGTTGAAGTAGCTATTTTTAAAATTAATGCAGGGCGGGCGCAGCGCGGGTTTAATGTTAATTAACGACTAAGAAACAATTGTTAAAATGTCAATTCAAAATAGTTAATTAGTTGTTGAGACGTTAATTAGCGAAAAAATTAGATTCAGTTAAAAATAAAAGAACTTTAAAATTTAAGCGGGATGGGTTTATGCGGAGCGGGGCGAGGCATGTTGAAAATAAAAAAAAGTAATCATGCGGGGCGGGGCGGTTTTAAAATTTACGTTTTGAGCTCAATCACCCTGCACCCGCCCCATTGTCATTGTCATCCCTACTGATAGGGAAAGGAAGTAATCCCCAGTGAAGATGATGTCCTTGGGGTAGTATAATAGAGTGTTTATTTTTCCAAAATAGCTTTTAAACAACTTCGCTTTTTTAAAAGACTTGTTTTAAAACCAAAATAACAAAAATAATCCAAACAGGCTCACAATGAAATAAGAAGTGGGCCCCTTCTCTTAATGAGATTCTTATACTTTTAACTCTTAAGGTGTGTTTGGTTTGAAGGAAAATGTTCCCATGGAAAATGATTTTCTAAAAAAATCTTTTGTGGAAAAACAAGTGGGTTTTTTACTTATTTTTTTAGTATTTGGTGAGTAAGCAAGGAGATATTATCTCAAAAGATAATTATATGTTATCTACCAAAATATTGTGGAGACGAGATGGGATGAGTAGTGGGGGTTCGAGGTAACACAGGGTAGGATGGTCAAGGGGTGGGGGTTAGTGATTTAGGTGGGTGTGGAGTAGACAATAAACTTGAAATGTTATTTATGCAACTTGTTTTCCCTACTTTTATTGGGATAGTCATTTTCCTCATTTTCAATGAACTTTTTTTCTAGAGAAAAAAATATTTTGACCAAAACACATTTTCCAGAAATTGTTTCCTCTATACCAAACACACCTAAGCGAAAAATGTGAAGCGGAAGAATGAGTTGGTGATATGTTTTTTTCTAATTCTTAGGGTTGTGTTTATGTACTGATCACCTACAAATGTGGGTTTTCTTGAATGTTTTAGTTTTGTATACCATTACGTGGAGAGATTTTTTTTTGTGTTTCTTAACCTGTGTTGTAATGGTTCCATTGTACAAGAACAAAGGCAATATCCAAAACTATAACAATTATAGGAGTATCAAAATTGTTAAGCCACACTATAAATGTCTGGGAGAGAGTGGTGGAGTGAGGGTGAGGAAAGTGATGTCTATTTTTAAGAGTCAATTTTGGATTTATGCTGGGACGATTGACTACATCAGCCATCCGTCTTGTGTGGATATTGGTGGAGAAATACAGGGAAAGGAAGAGGGACCTACATATGACCCCCACTGATCTTTAAACGACCTGTGACGATGTCATAAGGGATGTTCTTAGGAGGTGTTTGGTGGCTAGGGATGTTTCGATGGTTTATATTAGGGTGATAAAGGACATATATAATGGAGCCAAGACTCAGGTTAAAGCGGTGGGAGGTGACTCAGAGCACCTCCCAGTTGAGATGAGGCTATGTCAGGGATCAGTTCTTAGCCTTTTCTTTTAATTTGCCTTGTGATGGATGAGATGACAAGTCTATTCAGGAAGAGGTTCTATGATTTATATTATTTGTGGACAACATAGTATTGGTTGATAAGACACAAGATAGTCAATAACAGGTCAGAGGTTTGAAGACACACTCTGGAATTCAAAGGGTTTAGGTTGAGCAAGACGAAAACAAAATATTTGGAGTGCAAATTAGTGTTGCGTCAGATGAAGTGGACATGAAAGTAAGGCTTGCCACACAAACTATTCAAAAGAGAGTTTTAAATATTTGAGGTTTGTCATTCAAGGTAGTGGAGACATTGACAATGATGTCACACATTGCATTGGAGCAACATGGATGAAATGAAATCTTACCTCTAGAGTCTTATGTGATAAGAAAGTACTATCTGAACATAAAGGTAAGTTCTACAGATTAGTTAAATCATCCTTGTTGTATAGGGTGGAGTGTTGGCCAGTCAAGAGCTCACATGTTTAGAAGATGCATGTTGTGGAGATGCGGATGTTGAGATGGATGTGTGGGTATACTAGGATTGACAATATCAAAATTGAGGTTATTAGGGAGAAGGTAGAAGTGGCCTCGATTGCGGACAAGATGAGGGAAGCGAGACTGACATGGTTTGGACATGTGGAGAAGTGAGCGTTGACGCCCCAGTGAGGAGGTGTGAGATGCTGGTTGGAGAGGGTCTGTAGAGTGGTAGGAGTAGGCCGAAAAAGTACTTAGGAGAAGTGATTAGACAGGATATGGCACAATTTCATATTATCAACGACTTTATTTTAGATAAGAAGGATTGGAGGACGCATATTACCTTCTGTTTGGGCGGTGGTTTGCATGGTTTCATAATGTGCGGTACTGTGTGGTATAGATGGTATGATATTGTATAATATACAATGTTTGTATAGAATGTGTGGTTTGCTATTGTTTAATGACAATTTTGTTGTTTGGTTTGACTGTATGATACAAGTATAATATTATTGTATCATAACTAATAAATTTACCACAATGCCCTTAATTATTATAAATATTAAATTTATCAATATTTTTTAGAAAAACTTTTTTTAATAAAAGTAATAATTAAAAATAGTAGCCAATTACATAAATTTATAACCCAAAGCCAAAGTAAATTTATGTGACTTACGAGAAATAAAAAAAAATACAACATATTCATGTGGAAGAAAAGATAGGAGGTGACAGTTAAGCTTCAAAAAGCTGATGTGGAGGAGAATGAGTAATATGACTATGAAAGCAGTAGATATATTTGGGTAAAGTTTAATAAAGAATAAAGGGTAAACTAGAATTATTTAAAATTAAGTAAGGACATAACTGGGAAAAAATATGTAAACAATGGATACCACCAAATTGGTGGTTTCAAAAAGTGAGGATTTTTAGGGTTACAGAACCATGAAATCAAACCATATCATACCATGTATTGAAGAAACAATCAAAACAAACGTGGTTCTCTTTCTAACCGTACCATACCATACCAGGTAAACCACCATCCAAACAAGTTGTTAGGGCAAAAGGTTGGTAGGGATATAGTGTTGTCTTGCCTTGCAAAGGCTAGTTCCTGTCGTAGGACTAGTCGTACCCTTGTAATTCTTGCCATATGTTGTTGATTATATTTCAATTATCACTCTATTTTGCTATTATTATTGCTTTTCTTTCTTCTTGACCGCTACGCTTTCTCCATTGTTTTCTTCTTCTTTTGTTTGGGTTTGATGCATTTCGGTTGATGGTCTTTCGGAAACGGCCTCTCTACCTTCACAAGGTAGTGGTAAAGTTTGCATATGCTCTACCCTCCCTAGACCCTACTTTGTGGAATTTCACTATGTATGTTGTTGTTATTGTTATTGTTATTGTTGTTGAACTGTGTTGCAAGTCATTGAAAAGGAACAAAGATTTGTTGTTGTCTGGACTTTTGCATTTATTGGCAACAACTCTCTTATTTACTGCTACTTATGGGAAAAAAGCTTTTCTTTGTTTACCTGTTGTTTGGTAGAGAAATAATATAGTCTTGGACTATAATATGCTGATTAATGGTTTGTAAATGGTATTTATCTTTACATCCATGTTTGTTTGATTGAAAATGAGATACATGAACTTTATTTGAAAATTTTGTTTTCATCTGGGTAACTTTCTTTCTGATATTATCCGTGGACTGTCCGTCCAAGTACATGCAAAGGACAGTTTGTTATTAAGTTTCTTATATAAATACAACCTCCTCTATGTTATGGCGTGACAGTGGACCTGAATATGTCAAAAAATCATATATATTCTAACTTGTACAGATCCAAAATTTGATCGTTATGGATTCAAAGTTCATAATTTCTTTGAAGATATGGGTTCAAAACATTGATTTTTACATTGGTCTATATGAAAAATAGTAGGCATCCCTATAGGCTATAATTATGCATCTGTCACCATCTATTAGCCGTAAAGCTAAGTTACTGATTGTTGATAATTGCGAGTTGGACAAAATCATATATGCACCACAAGTTTGGCTAGTTTTGCTTCAATCTTGTGTCGATGCATTCATTTGCGATAAGTTTATTTCCATGATTTGCCATTCTTTAATTGCTGTTTATGCATTATCCACCAGCTTATGAATTGCTCTTTTGAAATCTTTCTGCTAGTAATGTTGAAATGATCTTTTAGAAGCTACCAGGCAAGCTTATGGGCCTAAGATCTCTCAGTTCCAAAACAATTTCAAGGAATCAGAGCAACATAAGCGATGTTGAAGCCTTTTTCAATCTTCTCCTTAGTAATGGAAAAGATCCAGGGCTTTCACTATGTCTTCTTTAATCATTAACCATCATCTTTAGTAAAAAGTTATGGAAAGCCTAACTGGGCCTAGGTGCTGTCACCTACACATGCCTTTCAATCTTCTGAACTTCATCTTCTCCAAATGATCTTTAGAGTCATATTTGTTCCTCACTAATTTTAGAGTCACTCATGTTGAACATAGCTCTCCTGTTTTCCCCATTAGCATACAGGTTCTGATAGAACTTCAAAATCTCAATTTTGATTCCCTCAGGATATTCCTTATTTTGATTTCCTTAGAATCCTTCTTACCTGTTTCATTAATTCTAACCCCCGATGTGGCTGTATCTCGTATCAGGATTTGCCATCTTGGGAAAAAAATCTAGTATTTGTATTAACCTTATTTCATCCATAACATCCTTGATCTTTATCCCAAGTGACTTCATATTTAGCTATGTCTTCCAACTCCATTTGTAAATTGACTATAACAACCTCCTCTTGAAATGTCCAATTTTGTTATTCCTTTACCAATGTCCAGATGAGTTATTTATGTTAACAGTGAACTTCTCACTTTTCCTATGATCCAAACTCGAAGATCGAAACCCATTGGGTGCAAACAATTTCTCAAGATCGAGGTTACAGATGGGAGTTGGGATGCCCTCAAAACATCTTGATAAATTGAGAAAGAGTAACCAAACATCTTGCTTTAAGGTTACAGATGGGAGTTGGGGTGCCCTCAAAACATCTTTTGTTCCTCTCCGTCCATAAGCACCACAAACTACAGGCTGGAACCAAAGACCAGATCTTCTTGATGGACTTCCCAACTTTCCAAGAACTCCAACACACAAAACCCTCTCTCAATGATCTTGGCGTGGCCCAAGTGAGTCTGAAAAGTGAGAGGAACATGTTCCATAGGCCTGTTGCAACTGTGCAATGAGGAAACAGGTGACTAATAGATTCTGAGTTGCATTAGCACATGTAGCATCTGTTGACTATTGGAGTTTCCTCCTCGTGAGATTATTCTTAGTCAAGCAAGAATCTTTTATACATGTAGCGTAATTCAACTGAGATGATTTTTCATGCTAGTTTCTTTCTTCGTTTGGATTCACCTGCCACATGGATTACCTACTTCTTCCAAAATGGTTTGTGACCATGGATATAGAAGGAAACCAGGAGGAAAGGATAGTAGGGTAGTGGTCCATCTCTGTTGGGGACAATAGTGGTAGGAGAAAGGGTAGGGCTCTATTTATTTTTAATGAAGCTGAAAATCATTAGTTGGAATATTAGGTCTGTGAATGACAGAGAGAAGAAGAATTGTTTATTTGCTTCTAAGAAGATGGAATGGAGACATTGTTTGTCTTTCTGAAACAAAGTTAAGGGGCTTGAGTCAGGAAGATATTTAAAGTAGGAGGATCCAGGTGGAGCGAATGGGTTGAATTCGAGGGTCAAGGTAATAGTGGGGAAATTGTGGTGTATTGGGTGAAAAGGAGGTAGAACTATAGGAACAAATATGGGGGGCAGCATTCAGTTTATATTCCTGGAAGAAGAAAGTACAGCTTTCGATACACGTTCGCAGGGGTCTATACACCTGATAGGAATGTGAGAAAAGGATTGTGGAAGGAATTGGCTGCAATTTTATGACGATTTCATAGCCATGGGTAAGTGATGAGAATTTTTATGTTGTCTGATTTGGAGAAGAGGAAAAAAGGTAATGCAAGGAATACCAGAATTAGGAGGGACTTCTTTGAATCATTAATGCATTGCATACGAGAGAATAATCAATGTGCTTTCAAAACAAACCTGTTTTTGTTCTTTTCCTTTAAAGAACGTCTAGATGAGTGGGAGTTTAATTCACTTTGGCGTAAATTATATTGCATGGATCCTTCATGTCTTTTACTTTTCTTATTGTTGAGGAAATTTTATTGGTTTTCAACAATAGCCTCTTATTACTTGTTTCTTTGTGGTGTATGCATGAGGCTCATGTACTGAAGATTGGGTATTAATTTGTAGTTCTTTAAAAACTTTTTTCAGTATACTACTTGACTACGAGTTTTTTGCCCAGACACTTCTGTAAAATTTTTATGCCGTAAATAAATATATATAGCCAAGTTCCATTCTTTTTGGAACATCCTAAAAAAGAAAATATTCCACACAAAAAGTAAACAGACAGCAGGTAGATCTTACTTTTTCTTTATTTGGCTCAAGAGCTCGGTGAGCTTATGTTATATGACTTCAACTGGGAATACATTTTCCTCAACTTGAACTTAGCAAAAAATTAGATGAGCCAGACTTGTGGCTACTCAGTGCTCCATACCACAAGTCTGCATCTTTGCATACTATGGTTTCTTTCCTCTCTAACAAGAAACTTGGCTTCTCCGCATAGTTGTATGTTTCTTGCATAATGATTTATGTATCTTTAAATGGTTTTATTGTAATTCACTGCAGGGCACACTATGTCTAAATTGTGGTGACAAAGGTTTCACTAATGCATATGTTTTCTGTGTGAAATGCCTAGAAGTTGCTGTGCACCGGTAAGTTAGATCAACAACTGAATGTCATTGATATAGGTCAAACATTGTACTACTCTTTATTTCAATTTAATCTCTTGATCGATCTGTTCAGTCACACTTTTGGTCATGACCTCCACTAAGTGAGGCCTGACTCACCTAACAATCCTACCCATTTTCATGTCAAAAATGTGGTAGAGTTTCCTCTGCACCAAGAGCATTCCAATAATCCTTCTTTTAGCCAATTACAACACATAAAAGATCCGCCAACATAAGCAACTACAACTCGAAGACACTAACGATCAAATATTCAATAGTCTACCGACAGAAGGCTCGCAAAAGCAGCTCTACAATTACTGTGACTAACTTGTGGATTATAACTCTAGAAAAATGTCAAAATATCATGACTGAAAAGTCAAACAAAACACAAAAGGATAATGCTCTCTCCGCAATTGCATTTGGGTCTTTTCAATTATGGGTTGTATGTCTAATTGTCCAGGCAGTACTGATAGTATCTTTCTCTCTATTAGCGGGCCACAAGTCTGGTGCAGTCCTGGACAACTAACACATTTTTGAAGGATGAGAAGAGGGGTTCAATTAATGTGAGCAGTGAGTGGACAATCAATGATTGCGGTTTGTTTGGAGAGAAGTATATATTCACATACATATACAAAATAAAAAACAACACTCATTTCAAATCAAAGTTAATATGGGGGGTAAAAGTCACATAATACATTAACTGAGCATTGGTACACATACTTTGCAATTTTATCAAATAAGTTTTGCTCCAGTTGTGAGGGAGCTTCCAGTGAATCAATATCGAACTGTCTATGATCATCACCATGGCTGTCTAGTCGAGCCTTAGTGTGAAACACAGTTATTGCCAGTTTCCTCTAGTACAAGGTGCTTCAGGCCTAACTCGTTACTCATTACAAGTATCTCTAACTCGTTACTCATTACAAGTATCTCTATATACATATGTCATAGGTATATGCATATCAACTGCTTACATGTATTCTTCAATCATCACTTGGTGATAGCACTATAATAACATATAATAACCGTAAATCATCTCATGCGAGTATTCAATTATTTTTTATTTTTGAAAACTGGTAACTTGTATTCCTCAGCATTAAGGTACGCTGGCCACCTCCAGAAAATGCGATTACCAGGTGAATATTAGTTACAGAACTCCTAAGAAGTCCGTTATCTTTACTTCTTCTATACATTGGACTTCATACCAAAAAACATAAAGTTGTATTACATTTCCATTTGATGTTCTATATGGAAACTAGATTTGCCTTTAAAAAATTCTTCCATTTCTCTCGTTCCATATATTCCACCAAATACAGGCTGGTACTGTTCTCCAACAACTTTTTTTGACTCTTACTCCCGCCTATAATCCACCAAATATAGGCTGGTACTGTTCTCCAACAACTTTTTTTGGCTCATACTCCCGGCTCTTCTTATCCAGCAGCTCTTAGTAAATCCGCAATTGGCTCTGGCATTGTCCATTCCTCCCTAGACAAAACGATAAAAAGTGCCCAACTTTTGCAGTTACCTTACAATGAAGGAATAAGTGACTATTAGATTCTGTTGCCCCCATACATAAAGGGCATCTAGAGGCTATCTGAAGTTTCTTCTTCTGTAGTGCCTCATGGGTGAGACATGCTTTCTTCACCACTAGCCAAGTAAAACATTTCACCTTTGTTGGTGCCATGCTTTTCCAAGCAGCTTTCCGTGACCCCTTAAGATTTTCTGCCATCTCAAATAAAGTCCTCTTGTAAACTTTATTCACTGAGAACTTCTCATCTTCATTGTGTCTCCATCTAATTGTGTCTTGCCCAGTGGTTGTCCCAGTGAAAATTTCCCACTCATCCTTACAATTCAACCACCCTTTCTACTTCCCAATCATTCAACAATCTCCTAAATATTAGATTCCAGCCCTGCGGTGTCCACTTCTCTTCAAGTTGCAATGTCTGGATTTGTGCAGATAGTAATTAGATCTGGGGAAGTTTCCTGCAATGACTCTTGCCTAGTCCAGTAGTCTTTCTAGAAAAATGTCAATCTTCCATTACCCACATGGTAGCTTATATTCCTACTTAGAGGTATTCATAACAACCTAATAGTTATCCAAACCCCAAGTCCAAAAAAAAGAATAGGTGACTTAATCAGTGCACCATTGCTCATTCTGTCCATACTTCTGTTGAATGACCTTACAAAGGGCTTGTCCCTCCTTGTTACAGAACAGTTTACCAGGCGTTTAGAGTAAACTGTCATTTTGCAGCTTCAAGTTTTTGACCCTCATACCTCGTTCCCTGTTCTGTTGTACTATCTCTCACTGCACCAGATTAAATGCTTTGGCCTTTGTTGCCATGCCATAGAAAGTTCCTTCTCATTCTGCCCAGAGCTCTGATTACCTTACTTGGCATGGGAAATTGTGGCATCACATATGTTAGTAAGGAGTTCAAAACAGAGTTGATTAAAACTAACCTGCCTCTTAAAGAGAGATACTGTGGCTGTCACAATGCCAACTTCTTTCAGTTTTCTCAAGAATGCCATCCCAGATTTCAAGTGCCTTGTGTTATTTGAACCCAAAGGCATCCCAAGTTATACAGTTGGTAGATTTTCCATCTCATAACACAAAATGTTTGCCAACACCTGAATTTGTGAAGCATCATTTATGGGAAAGATGTTGTTTTCCCTCTGGTTTCAATCCTGATATAGCTTGGAAAATGATTAGCATCACCCTAAGATGACTGATTTGCTCAGGCTTAGCATTACAGAAAACTACTGTGTCATCCGCATATAGTAAGTAGGTGGCATATTTCCAGTATCTCATCATCCCTGTTTTCAATTCTGAAGCCTTGTATCCATCTATTTTCTGTGGCAATCTTCATCATGTTGTTGAAACTCTCCATGTCTTTGATAAATAGCAAGGGTGGTTCTCTAACTGATGGATTTCTGTGGCAATTCACTACCTTGTGCTTTACCTCCAATTGGGCTATCTAGGAATACAGTGGGTATGTTGTGGACTTCTACTCTGAACTTTGAGGCACAATCTAGAATAGAAGAGGAGAAAGCTTTTCTAAATGCCCTTATAGTCTCTTAATTTTAGCTATGTCTGGAAGCACATGATAAGTTGACTTTACTTGACACATCTCCATGAACTTGTTTCTCACGGTTATGTGTTCGAAGCATGAACAGTTTAAAGCACAAAATAACATTTGGGAATTAATTAGAGCAAATTAAACAAAATGTCCGTTAGGTTATATTTCTTACGCAAAAAATAGTACACTTAAAAAAATAAGTTAGTTATTACAATAAATGGCCATTTGGCACTTTTACCTTACAAAATTTTGCTCGTCTTCTTGAAACATGGAGAGGATCTCACATCTAAAATTTGGGATTGTTTAGAGATGATTTTGAATTGATCGAGATTGAATAGTCAACGTATTACTTCAAGTATATTTGAGCTATAGTTAGCTTTTTGAGTGTGTCATAATGTAGTCAGTGAATATAGTGCTCCTACATAGGTGAGTTATATTGTATAGTCAGTGTATACTTTTTATTACTTTTGACAAGGTATAGAGCATAGTCAGTGTATACTTCGTATGACATTTGGTTATTTCTATGTAAATAAAACATGGTTATATTTGTTGTGAACTAATTATTTTATTGTATATATTTGAAACTAGCCCCGAACCTTACCATTTTACCTTTATTGACATGTTTGATGTTTTTATGGCCATAAATATATCATGGAAACTACAAATTCTGAGGGTACTTTTGGCTTAGTTTCTCTTTGTTTCTTGCACCCCGTATGAATTCAATGAGCGCTTTTTAGCTTTCTTCAGGATTTGGCCCGAACTGTTCGGCAGATTCCCACGCGTTACGCAACCGTTCGCCACTTTGTTCTCAACTCTTCTCATTGCTATGTAAATGTAACAGAGGGGGTAAATACTATTTTCTTGTAAAGAGAGGTTTAGTAAATAATGAAGGGTATCCAACTCACCTTGCAAAAAGTTAAGACAAAGCTAAAAGTTTGTAACGGCTTCTGTTTCAGTGCGGGCAGTTTGTTGATTTGTTCTGTCTTGTGAATTCCTTTAGCATAGTTATTGCTGTTTTAGTTCTCTTTCTAGTTTCCTTAACAGAAACAAACATGTCAACAATGCTTTTTTTGTTTGGAATAGTCAATGGACCAACAACATACCCAATGGAATCCCACAAGTGGGGTTTGGGGAAGGCAGAATGTAAGCAGACCTTACCACTACCTCATAGAGGTAGAGAGGCTGTTTCCTGGGAACCCTCGTCTCAAAACTCCATAAGTAGAATAAACTAGATATGAACGACCGGGAAGAAAAGAGAAGTAAATAGAAAGAGCGATTAGTAACTAAAAACACATGAAGGTATGTAAATACAATAAAATTAACATATATAAGGCGAATAATGACAATACAAAATATAAAGGCATGACTAAACCTACTGCCCTACTATACACCATAGCCAAACATCAACCTAATCCTATTAACCTATTACTCTAATTCACGACCTCCACTCTTTCCTATCTAAGGTCATGTCCTCGATGAGATCAAGTTTCATCATATCTTGCCTGATCATCTCCCCTAATACTTTTTCGGTCTACCTCTACCCCTCTGTGTAACTCCTAAATCCAGCTTCTCGCACCTCCTAACAGGAGCATCGATGCTTCTTCTCTGCACATGTCCAAACCATCATAGTCTTGCTTCCCTCATCTTGTCAACCACATGAGCCACCTTTAGCTTCTCTCGAATGGTCTCATTCCTAATCTTATTACCCCTAGTATGTTCATACATCCATCTCAACATCCTCATCTCCGCGACCTGCATCATTTTGAACATGTGAGTTTTTGATTGGCCAAAAATCCACCTCTACAGCAAGGACGGTCTAACCACTATCTTGTAAAACTTACCTTTGAGTTTAGGTGGTATCTTCTTGTCACACAATACTCCAGAGGCAAGCCTCCATTTTGTCCATGTTGCCCCAATACAGTGTGTGACGTCATCGTTGATATCGCCACTATTCTAGATGATGGACCCAAGATACTTAAAATTTTCTCTCTTGGGAATAGGCTGAGTAGCAAGTCTCACATCAATGTCTGCTTCATCCTCCGCCCAACACTGAATTTGCACTCCAAGTAGTCTGTTTTGGTCCTGCTCAGTTTGAACCCTTTAGACTCCAAAGTGTGTCTCCAGACCTCTAATCTATCATTAACTTAGCCCGAGTCTCATCAATCAATACTATGTCACATGTAAATAGTATACACCATGTAACCTCCTCTTGAATAGACCGTGTTCCATGGTGTATGCTATTTGCAGATGACATAGTATTGAATAGTCAATGGACCAGTGACCCTTTTTGTTTGGGTCATTACTTCTTTTGTGTGTATGTATGTGTTTCTATTTGTTTTACAGAATGGTATTTATAACTAGTTGGAATGTTTACATGAACATATGATGGAATTGCGCTATTAAATCTTTTTTTTTTTTAAAGGTTGAATTGTCCTATTAAATCATTTGAAGCCTTTTTCCATGTGAAATATAGTTATGTAATGGAAGTGGTGGACAGACCAGTACGTGTAACCCCTTTTTTTTTTTTGTGGCTAGCTTTGAATTTGTGCGAAATAGCAACTTTTGGTATTTTATAATCTTGGTTGTAACTTAAAGTTGATAGTTCATACTAATTTACTTCTTCTCCTTGCATCAGACATTCTTCGGTATGTTGGTTTGGAAAATCCTGCCCCTGTTTCTCTCAATCTTTGGTTGCTTAACTTTATGGATGGTTGTCTTAAATCAAATATCTTCTGAAAGCACAAGAGGGGAGGGGGATTGTGAGCCTTTTAAAATTCTAGTTGATTACTGTAGAAATTTAGTCAATGATAACTAGATAAACAGTTAAGAGCAATTGAAAATCAAGATAAATTACAGGTATCCTTTCTTTATATGGTTTGTTGATATTTGCTTATTTTTCAGCTACTGCCTTGAAAAAGTGACATTTGATGAGTTTGTTTATTGGGTCTGTGATGACTGTGAAGTAAAAGAGCTACACAAACTAAACATCAAGATATCTGATGCCATCACAGTAGAAAATGGGGATTGCGCTAGTTCAAGACAGTGTAAAGTGAGTCCCGAGGTAAATATTGATGTTCCTCAGACAATATTTAAGAGGTGTGAAGGTGGGCTTCCGCAACTTGATCAGCCCCCTGCTGGGATTGATATGGTAGAGCATTGCCAGACAATGGGCAATACTTCAGGTGTGAACATGAACGAGAAGAAATCTTGTCGTACCTCATTGAGAGATGAGAAGTATGAGCCAAGACTAGTACATAGCTCTTCTGAGCAATCCCATGAGTCACAGACAAGCATTATGTGCAATGAACGAACTCAATCAGCTTATGTTTCTCCATTGCCAGCTAAGCGATCAAAGAAAGAAGTTACTGCCCCAGTGGATAAGCTAGTGAGAGAAAATTTTCAAGCTTGCCATTTGAAGAAACCTTGTGAAGGAGATGTTCAGCCTAGCGCACAGGGTAATTCTTCTGGCATGATTGAAAAGACAGGGAGTTTATCATCGTCTGGCAATCATCATGAGAAGGAATCGATGCCTGGAGAAGATTTAAGATCAACACCTCAAACTGTAACTGTTTTCAATGGAGTTCCTTCTCAATTTTCAAGAGGTGAACAGCCAGATGAACCCAAACATGCTGGCCAGGAACGAGCGATGCCTCTTGTCGATTTCATTTGGAGGTCAGAAGATATCTCACGAACTTTTTAACTCAGGATATATCTAACTGATGGATTTGTGGAGCTAATGCAAATTTGTCCTTTATGATGATCTGACAGGGGTAGTTTTAACATACGAAACAAAGAGTATGAGACGTTTGATGGACTTTTAGCTCACCTATCGGTTAAAGCATGTCAAAAGGTTTATGAAGAAGCAAGCTTGTTTCCAGCTTGCCTTCAACTGGAAATGCTTCCAAAATCTGACGTATGGCCCAAGAGTTTCACCATATCAGAGCCCACTGATGATAACATCGCATTGTATTTTTTTCCATCAGACACAAGGTAACTACTTTAATTTTTCACCACTGACAAGGTTCTTTTATCAAAATTTGGTTTATTATCCTCCTGTTTTCTTGCTTTAGATGTGAAAAAGAGTTTGATCAGTTGGTGGAGGAGATGATCGGCGAAGAACTTGCTCTACGAGCAATTGTAACAAATGCTGAGCTTTTGGTTTTCACTTCCACAGAACTGCCCTTGCTATACTGGAGTGAGTTTTTGTTTGATCCTTTATTTTGCTGTCTACATGTCCTTTCTATTTTGGTTTGCCCCGAAGATGATATGCTTGCTAAACATGAGACGATGTTCTCGTGCTTCTCAATATTTTGTGTATATTGTATTGCTAAAAAAGCACTTCAGGTCCACTTCTATGCTAGTAAAAGTTCATACTGATGACAAAGTTGACTTCATGGGGAGTAGACTGAAAAAAGTTGGGGAAATTTTTTTCGTTGATTGATAGATGATATGGTAAATTAGAAGTCGAGGATTGGTGGTCAGTGGATATATTGGAGTTCCAGAATGTATGATTACCAAAAAAATGTTAAGGCAGAGAGAGAGAGAGAGTGCGTTGCTGTGGCTTTGAAAAGGGAGACTTCAAGCCTAAGCACAGGGCACAGTGAGCTAATGCTCATATTTGATCAAGTCAGTGTGTTTAGAAAGTTGCTTCTCCCTATATACTTCCAGCGAAGTGAACATTAAACCAGCACCTTCATGCTTGTAAAAGATGAAGGTTTATACGGATTATACCTTGTCATATTGCCAATGGATTAATGCTTTTGAAAACTCTCAAATTTGACAGAAATTTCTCCTAAAAATAGTTAACAGGAAGTTTGGACCCACTTGTAGCATGATGTAATAAAACAAAGTTTGAACTCTCACCATCATTAGCCTGACAACTTGAATGACACAATATACACTTGAATTAAGGGTGTTCAGATTAAAAACAATCATCTCTTCTATGTTTGCATAGTCTGAGGTTCATTGTTAATGTGCTTGAGAAAATCAATTGGCAGGATTTCAGGGTAAGTACTACCTGTGGGGTGTTTTCAAAGCAAAGCGGGATTCCAGTGGGAATACTACGACGCCAAATGGAAGGAGCAAACCTGCAACTTGTCCAACTCCTGGGAAATGAATTCTGTCAGAGATATCAAGAATGCCAAAACAGGAGACAAGTCATTTTAGCCCTTTGCCTTGGGTCTTGAAGTGTCAGTACTCTTGTATTTTTGATGTATTCCTCACTTGTGTTATACATTACTGGCGAAGGGATGAGAATGTGACGAAGCAGCTTTCTTTTTAGAGACATCTTGTTTTTGGGGGGTTTTGCCCCATTGAAGAACTTAATGTCCAGTGAAAGCTACCTGATTTAACGAAAGCCTTCTGTTTAGCAGTTGATTCGTGAACTAGTTAGCTTGATAGATCAACATATGAAGAGATATGTCGGGAGGACAAGATCAAGGGAAGCTTTGATACTCTCTTATTAACCCCCACTCATTTTTGGGGCTCGTCTTGTATATTTTGAATGTAAATGAAGGCTATGTAATATTAAACTATCTTGTATATAGGGATGACAATAGGTTGTGGGGGTGGGGGTTGCGTTTCTTTCTTTTTTTTTTTTTTTTTCCCTTCTGCATTTTTCAGTTTGCATGTTTTACTTCAATTAGAGGCCTTAAATTGTTGCTAAAAAAAAAAAAAAATCATTTGAAACTTATTCTTTTTAACTTGAATTTAGATTTTAGAACTTAGATTTTATGGGTTTTTTTTTTTAAAATTAAGTGCTTAGAAATTATTTTGGTTTGTAGAAATTTCCAACTTTAGATACTTGAACCTGAATCCAATAAGTTGAAATTTGGAAATCTTGAATTTATTGTAGGATATACCAATCTTAAAGTTGTGCACTTCAAATAAGTTTGAATTGTAGAACTAAAAAATTCATTATTGTAGTCTCTTTGAACTAATTAAGTTTGAATATTTTGTAGATGGATCAATCGTTTGTGGATGTATGACATATATTATTAAACTGATAGTGATTCGAAACTTATATTTACTTACGGTACTAGAAGTTTTATTGATCATAAATTGCCACTCGATAATTTTAAGAAAAATAAATTGGTTAGGTGTCCCTTCAATGTGTAAGTGCTTGAAATTTTTGGTCCAAATATAGTTATGGTGTATTTGTATCATAATACATTTAAGATATTAGATATCTTGTATGGATAGATTATAGAAAAATGGGTGGACGGAATGATATATTTTATAATTTGATGTCAATGGATGAATATGCTATGCTTGCATCACATGGCCAAATTAGATTTGAACATAACAGGGTTGACAACGTTCAACATGATACATTTCAACATGTTCATGAAATGATTAATGATACTTTCAGGATTGAAGTTGGGATGGAATTTGAATAATATTTTGGTGAAGCTCCAAATGAAGAAGTGATGCTTCTATTAATAATAATTAGAACAGCCTGGTTGTCCATTATGTGAAAGGAGTTCGATCTACTTTGTTAGTTGCTTTTACATTGATGAATATTAAATCAGACTGGAATAGTCCTTATGCGTCTATGGACTCAGTAGTTGATCTTTTCGACGACTTGGTTAATTTGAAATTTTACATACCCAAGAACTTGTATCAGGCAAAGAAATTGATTCTCGAATTAGGAATGTCGTATGATAGAATTCGTTGTTGTATTAATAGCTGCAGGCTATTCTATAAGATTGATAGTGAATTGCAAATTGTAAATTTTGTGGACATGTGTAACGATCCCGAAATTTCATCTACTTAAGTTGGAATAGTGTAAGGAGGATTTTTAAAAAAGGGAAGTATGTAAATTAATTATTTCGTAGAGTTCAGATCAGAATTTGAAGATGTCATAGAAGAAAAAGTTGTTCGGAACATCGAAACGAGTCAAACCGCGAAATCTAAAAAAAAAAAAGAATGAAAAATTGGAGCTACCCTCAGAATTAGCAGCTATCCACTCGATTTCTACGTTTCTGTGCTTAAGAAATGTTTGGGATATCCGCGGTTGGTAGTCTCTGCCGAGAGTATTGGGGTGAAAGATAGTCTGAGTTATGAGGAAATTCCTGTCCAAATCCTTGATCGTCAGGTTCGAAAATTGAGAAATAAAGAGATTGCATCTGTTAAGGTATTATGGAAGAATCAATTCATAGAAGAAGCTACTTTGGAGGCGGAAGAGGACATGAAGGCCATATACCTCTATTTGTTCCAGCCTACATATGACGAGAGGATTGATGGTAACAATTCCTTCTAAATTCCTATTCATTGAATTTTTTTCCTATATATGACAGAGTTCTAGATTGGATTCATGACGGGACGGTCGACTACTGAAGCGCTTCATCTTGTTCGGAGGTTAGTGGAGAAATATAGGGAAAGAAAAAAGGACCTTCATATGGTGTTCATTGATCTCGAGAAGGCATACAACAAAGTCCCAAGGGATATCTTATGGAGGTGTCTTGAGGTGAATGGTGTCCCAGTGGCTTATATCAGGGCGATTAGGGACATGTATGATGGAGCCAATACTCGGGTAAGAACGGTGGGAGGAGACTCAGAGTATTTTCCTATTGAGATGAGACTCCACCAAGGATCTGTGTTGAGCCCTTTCTTGTTTGCCTTGGTGATGCATGAGTTGACGCGATCTATCCAGGAGGAGGTCCATGGTTTATGCTATTTGCAAATAACATTGTACTGATTGATGAGACTCGGACTAAAGTTAATGCTAAGTTGGAGGCTTGGAGACACGCCTTGGAGTCCAAAGGATTCAGGTTGAGCAGGACCAAAACTGAATACTTGGAGTGCAGATTCAGTGTTGAGAGGGATGAACCAAACTTTGATGTGAGGCTTGCCACTCAACCTATCCCCAAGAGGGAAAACTTTAAGTATCTGGGGTCCATCATCCAGAGTAGTGGCGATATCGATGATGATATCACACATCGTATTGGGGCAGCATGGACTAAATGGAGGCTTGCCTCTGGAGTATTGTGTGACAAGAAGATACCACCTAAACTCAAAGGCAAGTTTTACAGAGTGGTGGTTAGACCATCGCTGTTGTATGGAGTGGAGTGTTGGCCAATTAAAAAGGCACATGTTCAGAAGATGCATGTCGCAGAGATGATGATGCTGAGATGGATGTGCGGCCACACCAGGAGTGACAAGGGTAGGAATGAGACCATTCAGGAGAAGCTTGAGGTGGCCCCGGTGGCCGAAAAGATGAGAGAAACGAGACTGTGATGGTTTGGACATGTGCAGAGAAGGAGTACCG
Organism: Solanum medicagineum; assembly: GCA_026153255.1. Lineage (NCBI taxonomy): Eukaryota > Viridiplantae > Streptophyta > Magnoliopsida > Solanales > Solanaceae > Solanum > Solanum medicagineum. The sequence continues at coordinate 12,731,011 of JAPFFP010000080.1, forward strand.
ATGCTCCTGTTAGGAGGTGCCAAAGGTTGGTTTTGGGAGATACTCGGCGGGGTAGAGGTAGACCGAAGAAGTACTGGGGGGAGGTGATTAGACATGATATGTTAGAACTTGATCTCACTGAGGACATGACCTTCGATAGAAAGAAGTGGAGGTCGCGAATTAGAGTAGCAGGCTAATGGTTAGACATTTTTTTGGTCATATGTTCGCATTATCTGTCGTATTATATGTTCGTTTTATCTTATTTACATACTATCATTATGAGTCGCTCTTTCCGTTCTCTCCCCTTCCTTTTGTCATATCTAGTTCTTTCTGCTTACAGGTTTTGAGATGAGGGTTCACAGGAAACAACCTCTCTACTTCTATAGTAGTGGTAAGGTCTGCGTACATTCTACCCTCCCCAGACCCCACTTGTGGGATTTTACTGGGTATGTTGTTGTTGTTGTTGTATGACAAAGTTCTAGAGTTTGAGTGAGGATCGATGTGACTTGTTGACATGATGTGATTATTATATTTGTTGCATTTCTTATTTGATTGATTTCATGAGTAAGTCGAGAGATGATTAATTGTTAGAGTCCATAAGAGATTATTGCCTTAACCTATATTCTCTTCATTCAAGGATGAATGATCCCAAGGGGGAGATAATGTAACGACCCCAAAATTTCGTCTAGTTAAGTTGAAATAGTGCAAGGAGGATTTTTAAAAAAGGGAAGTATGTAAATTAATTATTTCGTAGAGTTCGGATTAGAATTTGAGAATGTCATAGAAGGAAAAGTTGTTCGGAACAGCGAAACGAGTCAAACGACAAAATCTCGAAAAAAATGGGTGGAAGATTGTGGGGACATTTTTTTAATATATCTATATATATAGTGCCCCATTTGCTCCACTGATTTGCAAATGGTCCATTAAGTTTCCACTTCTATTTTAATATTATGCTTAATGTTTCCTATACTTACTAGCATAATACTTCATTATTGGTGCAGATGAGGCCATTCCTTACGTCTATACAATGTGAGCTTTCTGCTCAATTTTAAGCATAGACGAGAAGGCAGAAAACTAGTGAGAAACTGGATGAGAGAACAAGAGAAAAATCGTGAGAAAGAAAAATAGTTTTGTAAAATATTTTTATTTTACTGCAATGGGCTTGAATCTCCTTAAAGAGAGCGAGATATCTGCGTCTCAGCCTGAAGAATTTTATTCTTCATATTTATTTTTCAATTTGACTTTATCGGCTATTTTACTCTAGTAAGTTACTCCTACTTTTTATATCTTTTACATAAGATATCCTATATAAATGAGCTTATGCTTACATACTTTTAAGTACTCTATCATGAAAATATTATTTACGATGCGTTATAAATTAATTTTGAGCATGTAAAGTTAAATTGAAAGATCCTCCATGTCACTTAATTTATTTGAGTTGAGGATTAAAAGAAGTTATTGATGGAGGAGTTTTATTGTATTTAATCTCTTGCTACTATATTAGAACTTTATTACTTGCAAGAATACTATGTCTTGAGATTTATTTTTTAAACACGAGCATGACATTCTTTATAAATGAGTTTAATAAATTTGAGGTTAATATGACGAATTGAGAATACTTGAGTCATTAAGCATGAAAGCATGTTAAACTTGAGCAATTATAAACTTATTTACATAACATGAAGTAAAGTTGAAAGAGTCTAAATGACCTTTTAAATTGAATCGAGCATGATAGGTTACATAATTGTTGAGTTGACTAGAGTTGAGTACTTGTATTTGACTGAATGAGTTGATAAACATTTGAGATGAGTTGGGATAACTCTATCGAGGTTGAGTTTTGAGTGTTAAGTTGAGTATTGAGGATGGAGTTAAATGAGGAGTTGAACATGCATGTTTTAGTCTTGGGAAGAGTATTGAGTACCGAGCCGGGAGCGAGTATACTTTTACTTTAACCCACAGAACTACGTTGCCAGCGTAGGATAGTCATACAACATCATTTTGGTGACTCTTATCCCATAGTTGGACATTTACCCTGGATCCAAGAGAGAGTTAATCGCCCTATGCCGTAACACGTATAAAACGGGCATGGCAACGATGCCGATTCATTGTGCATCACCTAACTTAAGGTGGTGGGAGGTATGTCGGCTAAGAGAAACTCCTAAGCAACTTTGATTGGGTATGAGATTTACAAACTTGAGTTTACTTTCATCATATATATTTTTATTATGTTTAAATGCGTGAAATGTTTTAAACTGTCATATACTGAGCTAAGTATGAGTTGAGGAGTCGAGGTGAGTATTTTTGAGCTTATCATTAATATTATTATTTTTTATTTGAGTTGTTGAACTTACCGTATATTCCATGTACTGACGCCTTTGGCGCTGCATTGTTTCATGATGCAGATACTGGAGATAGAGGACTTCAGCATGCGCATCGTTGAGGTCCAGATCAGTGCCCCACAGAGTGGGTGGACTCTCCTTACATTCCGAAGAAGGCCTTTTATTATTGTTATTATTATGTACTTAGTTTGGGTGTCTATGGCTTGTCATGGCACCGCCTAGTTTGTCGAGTAGAGGCTTCGTAGACTGAATGTGAGAATTTTATTAAGTGTTGTATAAACATACTATTCATTTATGAGTGAGACTTTATTTGATATTATTTTATCTATTTGAGTATTTTCGTGTTGAATGATGTTATGATGAGACCAAGTGGTTTGCTCGAGAGCTAGCAATAGCCTCTGAGTGCCGACCACGCCAAGGGTACCCTACCGGGGACTAACAACATACTTGTTATAAAAGTGCTCCTACTGGAAAGATGGTTCCAATTAAGGGAATGCACTATTTACCTCTTATTCATGGATTAAAGAGATTGTATGCATTAATGAGGTTTACCCCACATATGAGATGACATCCTGAGCATTTAAGCATTTTGATTATGTATATCACGGCTTTGCTAGTGAGCCTGGAATGTCAGATTGGGACTGTGTGTGTACAGATTTCACACCATTCGCTAGTTCTCTCTGATCTTATTCTTGCTAGTTTTGTAATTTTTTTTACTCCATATAGTCTTCCTCCTAATATGTGCATATGACAAATTTCATCATCTTTTTAAGTTGTATTATTTTGAGTCGCATAATTCAAAAACATTGATTGGTATAAATCCACAACCATTGATAGATGAGCTTAACTAACTCTGGTTTGAAGGCGTAGTGACTTATATATATCAACTAAGAAAAATTTTGTTATTTCTGCTTGTTTGATGTGGACTTTTAATGATTTTTTGCATACAACATGTGTCTAGTCGGATGACTATTAGAAAATTTGCTTATCATCATTGCATGAACATGGTAAGGCATTCCCCTTAAAGCATGACAGAAAAAAAACTATGACTTCATCGTTAGGTTTTGTTAATGGCCCCCGAGTTTAGAAAGATGAAGCATGCAATCAGGAAAAATAGGGTTGAACATAACCCCCACCTCCATCACTGACAGGACATCTAATTTGGGGGAGAGTTTTTCAATTGCCTAAAGTTATAGAAGCTCTATCTTCTAGATTTTCTGGATATGGTTGAATATAATTGGACCAAACAAGGTATATTTTGAGAGTTCCATATTGGAAGGATAACTTTCTATGACATAATCTTATGTGATGCATATTGAAAAGAATTATTTTGATAATTTACTTGGCACGGTGATGGATGTTAAAGGCAAGACAAAAGATAATCCAAGAACTAGAATGAACTCAAAGGAATATTTTAGGAGAAAAGAATTATGGCTGCAAAAGCTACACAATGATAAAATTATCAAGCCTAAAGTTATTTTTTCATTCACAATAGATGAGAAATATGAAATATGTGAGTGATTTAAAAATTAAAGATGCTAGAGAGAAATGCTTCAAATTTAGATATGCGGGCAAATTTGAATGAAGGAATATTGATAGGCATGCAAAGTCATGATTGTCATATATTCATGAAAACTTTGATTCCTACCTCTCTTAGCTATCAACATGACAGGATATGGAAGTCAATCACTGAGGTAAGTCTTTTCTTTAGAGATTTATGTTTTGAAAAGTAGTTTAGATAGTATAGAGAAAAATATGCCTCTTATCACTACAAAACTGGAGAAGATCTTTCCATTTAGGTTATTTGTTGTGATGAAGCAACTTCCGATTCATCATATACAAGAAGCTCGTCTTTAAGGTCTAGTTCAAATAAAGTGGATGTAACTATTTGAGAAATAACATTTTTTTTTATATATAAAGAAAAATTGAAAGTTGCAAACGTACAATTAAGCAAAGGGGAAAGATCGAGGGATAGATTATTTAAGCTCATACTGCGAGAGCAATCGGTAACTTTTATTCCTATTATTTTGGGGATGAAGTGTCATGTAGGAGCGATGACCTAATCGCAATGATGAAGGTGATAGTGACATCTGATGTTTTCGCCTATTGTGGCCCATATTTTGCTTAATTGTCCAAAAATTCAGTCACATTTAAGTTAATGTTAAATTATATTATTAAATTACATAGTAATAAGTGTTTACTAGCTAACGAAATTATACATATTTATATCAACCTGTTCGTAAATATATGGAGCAATGAAGCGATATGTACAAGGTTTTCTAGATGACTAAAGGATTATGTAAGTATTAAAGCTTAATTGTATTGATTCAATAAGTATAATGTATTATTTTTAACTAAATTACATTATTTTGAATACAATGGGCAATGAAATCATATGTACGGGATTTTTCCAAATGGCTAAAGGATTATGTAAGTGCAAAAGCTTAATTGTATTGATTCAATAAGTATAATGTATTCATTTTATATCAAATTATATTATTTTAAATATAATTTGTAGATTTTTGATGAGTACTCAATGAATAAATATTATGTGAGTAGTTTTAAGTTTCAAACTAAAGAAGTTCCTATGTACAAGACAATCAATATACAAGTGTAAAAGTAAGGGTGAGGATCAAACAACATGGTGCTTCGCAAGATAAGATCTAAGCACAAGTAGAGAACAAAGAACACGAATACTTTTCCTACACTAATCAAACCTCCAAAGACTATAACCTAGGCTCAAAAAACACGCATACACAGAATACATAGTCACAATCCAAGTGTACAGTACTTTCCACAGATCATATTCAATAGTTTACGAGTACAGGCATAACCATCAAATCACCTTCATATGAGTATGCACATTGATACAATAAGACGAAATGAAATGGAATGTAATGTAATAAAGTGCAAATGTACAATGCAATTTCAAGTAATTTTTATACATGTCTATCTAATGATACACATCCGTTGATGTAATTGAATCGAAACACACGGGAGTGCACATGGATCATGTATTCGTCAAAATCATTTTCCTTCAACACAATCATATCTTGTTGGAATTATTTTCCTTTGATTTTTTATCATACGTACTGGAACCATATTTCTTCGACATTTATCAATTCTAGCTGAAATTATTTTCCTTAGACTTTTCATCAATAGCGGGAATCAATCACTATTTTATTTTAGCACAATAATCATACTTCAAATGGGCATGAGAGTATGCGGAGATGCCACATAATACATATATTCGATAGTCAAATCAATTAATCTCATCATTCGTGCAATAATAGAATCATCATCAAGTGAGTCATTCAATAATAGTATCATATCGTTTCTCAATTTCTCAACATCACTTTATCTTTACCATTCAAGATTACCCACCAATAAGTCAATACTTTTACTAGTATTCTTCAACTATTTCCCCATCAATAGCTCTCCGGACTCAATAAAATACACACACACACACACATATATGTTCATGTGAATGAAGACATGAACATGCATCCAAATCAAATACTCAACTCATGAACATCAACAATATATTTTTATGTATAGGGAACTCCATAGGACAATAGATAACTCAAGAATTCGATTCAAGGAATTCAAACTCAAACTCAACTCAATGGAGATGAAGGGGCACGTGGACGAATTCAATGCAACGTTGTTTCAGTTTTACATACCTAGAATGAAGATGAATAATAAACTTTACAAGAAATTAGCCTTAATCCTCTTGAACCCTAGCTCTTTCTCCTTTTCTTTGCTCAAAGTCTACTTAGTTTTAGCGTAAGGGACTTTAAAATGGGTTTAGGAACCCTTTTTAAGCCAAAACGACCTATATTGATCGTGGTTTAAGTTTAGGAGAGGGTGGAAAAACTCTGGAATGTCCCTCGAAAAATTAAAAATTTTGAACTTCAATGGAATAGGTCGGTGAACCAGGTCTGCGAGCAGACTTGTTCCCTCCATGTTCATTTTTTTTTTTCAAAAATTTTTCAATTGATTTTCTAATCTCGTAGAAAATATCGAGACTACAGTTTCGTGTATATCCATGGCAAGCCCACTTCGCGCACTCTTCTGGAATTACATTTTTATCCTAAAAAATTATCTTTTGATTCGGTTACTCGAAAATTCAACTTACACCTTTTTCTTACACAATTTTTTTGTGCTAATCGCGTTTCTGGCCTCGAATTTTTCAAAAGAGTTTGGGAAGATGTGTTCTCTCATTCAGGGGTATTTTGGTAATTTCAAAGGGTGCTTGAAGCTCAGGTATTCCTTCACCTATTTATGAAATTGCAACTGGTACTGGAGAAAATTGAATGTTGTTAAAGATTTGATGTCTCCACGATATGATAGAGGACTGTATCCAACCACTATATTGCTCTACTGGGACACATAACTATAACTAAAATGAGAGAAGCTGACTTGATCTGGAGTTGCATCATGTTTCCAAGATAGAGAATGATCAGCTGGTTGGTTTATCGCTCACCAAAGAGAAGCTACATATATATAGAATATCTATGTGATGAACGAGTGGAAGAAATAACTCAACATCTATTTGTTGAGTGTGTATGAGTTACTGAAGGTAGAAAAGCTTTACAAATACGGGCAGGTGTTAGTGCCCAGGAAAGGTTATCAAACAAAGTATGCAATGGATCAAAGGAAAGCATTGGAGACAATTTGAAAAAGAGGCGGTGGCTGCAATATGTGGAGCTTTAGTTTATTACACATGACAAGCTAGGAACTGGAAAGTGTACTGTAAATAATGGATAAATAGTGCCATTGATTCAGAGAGAATGAGAGAACGAGTGAATATGATCAAGAATATAAGGAAAGCAAGAAAATGTCCACAGTTGAGGTCCGGTTGACTCCTGTATCCTTCCTAGAAGGTGACCTGACAGGGAGACTAGATGCTTCGCAGTTTATTATCCAAAAAATGACATTTTTAAATCTCTTATATGAAGGATACAAAGTAAATTGTAAAGGGTTAGCAAACCATTTAAAGAATAAAGAAGTTTAATATGGAAAACTTGAAGACATGGTGATTCCATTAACATTACAATGGGGCCTTATGAAGGTAAATCAAGAACCATTCCGCACATACATATGTTACGTGCCAACATCACTCCTCTAGTTTTATGAATATAACAAATAATAATAATAATACAGATAGCACACTCAAAATGAAGAAGACACAAATGGGAGAAAGATAGAGGAGAATTAATTGATTAGGTCCTTGAGTCCAAAGCCATAATGGTACTGAGGTTCATTGGGTTCATGTAGTTGGAAGAACCAGCCAATATATGTTGAACAATAATCCTATTGGCCTTTTCAGATGGATGGAATGGATCCCAAAATGCATATACGTCCCTATTTGGGCACAGATTTGATAATGGTGTGCATAGCCCTATTCCATTGTAGGGTCCTTGCCCACAACATGCGATCTTTGATGTCACAAATCCTGCTCAATTTCCATATGTTCGTCAATATATCTAACAAGGCGATTGGCAAAAAAAAACAAAGAATCATGAAAATCGAATGCACACACTCTTTGTGAAATAAATTCTTAATTGCCAGGATATATACAATATCAACGAAATGAAACATATATAAAATTGTCAAAGAAATTCAAGAAAAAAAGGAAATTGACCTATCTACATAGTATGATTTTTCGGCTAATCAAGGGTTCCGTTTAACTAGGGGGATAATAATTGTTTAATTTTGTTTATAGTTTTTTAGTTGTCAAACATTTTCTATATTCCCTTTGTTCTCTTAAATCTTTTTCCGTGTTTTGCCTTAACAGTAATTACTTTTCTAATTAATGAGATTACCATAAGCCTGAGGATTGGAGATGAAATCCATGTTCATAGCATATGTGTTAGCAGCAATAAATACATGAGCACCAATTTGAGCATTGAGATGAGCCAACATTTGAGTCAATTGAGGATTAAACAAAGCAGCTGCACGCTGCAGTTCCACTGAACATTCCCCATTTAGGCTCCTCTGTGCTAATTCTGCTGGTACACAACCTATTGGTCCAGTACCTGTCACTAGCACTCTTCTTCCTCCCAAATCATACAGCTTCTGCAATTTATAACTCATACAAAGGAAAGTCAATTGCCGCTATGCATCGGAATTCAAAAGGAAACAGTTTATGTCTTTTTTAACAATTTATTTGGTCTGTTGTCTCGATCCTAAGGCCCCCACTTTCTCCCAACATGATATATATGTTTGTATCATATTTGAAAAATTTCTTAGCGATTGTTCTTATAATTCAGATAGTAGCATCCTTTCTAATTATTTTATATATCTTTCATCCCAGACTTGCATTTTTGTTAATTTTTGGTCGGTGGCTATGGTAAAATTAAAACGACAGGAGATGAGGGAGAAGATTACCTGTAATATTTTGCTATACTCAGAGATGAGATAACGAACATAATCAGGTAGGGAAAATTGTCTTGATCTTGCAGAGAAAGGGACCAAAAAGTAGTTATTAACAAAGTCATTTCCACCAAGGGTGATGAGGACAAGGGCGCTGTTCACCAGCTCCTCTCTTTCTTCTGCTCCAATTAAACTACTTACCCTTCTTTGATATTGCTCAAAGTACTCCAATTGTTTCCCAATTCTGATTATGTTCAACTGAAAAAAATTTGTCATTAATATTTCTATGTTTCCCTCTTTTCTATGCCCTACTTTTTGCACAAAAAAATACCTCTCTTTTATGTTGGCAACATATAAAGCTATTTAAATTGAAACTCAATTACATTTTTTTTATGAGCCCAGAAAATGGATGATACTGTTGAAGTAATTAAGTCTTTTATATTATTTCACTCTCGAGAGCTAAGAGAAGTATTGAAAAAATGAGTTTTTGTGATTTTACAAGGAAATAAGAAGATTGAGGTGCAAATCATAAAAAATAATAGAATAAGATGCAAGTCATAAAAGATGAACATATATAAAGGGTTTAAATCACAAATTACTCTAATAAATTATATCCACCTTGTCATGTCACTCAATAAATTAAATTACACATAGTTTATTCCAAATTAATGGAGTTAGGCAAAAGTGAGTTCAAATCTATAGGTTTTAATTGGACATACAAACTGGATGCCCGTGTCATTAAGGATTCCAACTCCAGCAGAAGCAAAGTTTGCTCCAACAAGAAGCCTATCCCCTGTTAGCTGTGGAGATAAATATGCCAATGTTGGCTCCATACCCAATTGTTCACCTTAAAAAAAAAACACATTATTAGCATATTTGTGATACAATGGAGTTTTTTTTTTTTATTTCATGTGCCACTATTTCCAAATTAGTAGGCTCAGAAAGTGAATGAGGCATTTTATATATTAAAAACAATATCTTGAATTTTAAATTGCATGATTTTATTGTTGGGATGCAAACTCCTTCCGCATCGATTGTGCAAAGAGCAAATGACCAACTTATAAGGTTGAACACAACTCCATTAGTATGAGGTCTTTTGGTAAGTGCCCAAAAACAATGCAAGGTTGGGGTGAGGGTACGCGTGGTCCCTACAGCTCTAAGGTCACAAGTTCCAAAATATTTTCTTTTTTAAAATTTCGTGTTGAGTTAAATATCAATAGTGATGATATAAAATAATTTTAATCATATATTAGCAGTATAATTTTATCTGTCGAACATCGCTACACAAAGAAAGCAGTAAATTGTAATTTACAAAAAATAGTTTATGTTTTGTGTTCTTGGTTTATGGTTATTAGTGTATCACTGTGTACAAATTTAAGAGGCATTTGCCATAGATTCTTTGAATTTGTGAAATTTATTAAGATGGAGTTGTGTTTTTTTGCAAAATATATTTAAAATAACATTGATGCTTGAATGTGCCTAAATATAGCTTCAAATCTAAAAAGTAAGTTGGTGAAAATACAATTTCAAATTGGATTTAGAATTTTCATATTTTTATGACCAAATGAGAATGATAGTAATAATTAAAGATATAAACTGATATAATATAAAAATTTTTGGATGGAATTATAACTTGGGTGCACCAACAACAGCTTACCAACCATTTATTGTATTAGAAAAAAGAAAGAGAATTTCGTACTTATAATATCAGGTATGTTGAGTCCATTGGAGAAGCGACCAGTGGCGCGGTGAGTAGGGTAGTCAATGCCATAAGGGGGAGAATCTGCCCTGGCACTAGTAAATAAATAGTTATTGTTACCATTATCCACTAGTGAATCACCAAATACAAAAAAGGCTCGACCTTCAACTTTAATTGAAACTGCACAAAATGCAACAACTACGCATGAGAAACAAGACAACATTTTGCTGTGTGAATGATTCTTCAAGTGTTTGGTGGACATTATATACTAGTAACACCTAATCTTCAATAAATGTTTCCTTCTAACTTTAGCTACTATCATTAGTGCAGTAGATGGTGATAATTAATGAAGCCAGGCCGGACCATGCACTGCACAACCAAACATGACTAGGACCTCTTGTTTCCCGACTTAACACACTAAGTTTTGGAATAATTTGAGAAATAAGTAATCAAAATAGACGCTTTTGTGTGATTCTAAAAACTGGACAAATTGTTCTTTTTCTTATTAATGAGCCAAAAAAGTGGGAGGGATCCAGAAGAATATTTAGGCAACTTTCCCGACATGGTTTACTTTTCTTTTCTTTTTTGTGGCACTCCAATATCAACTTCTTTTTTCCCCGGAAAAGTAAGAGATTATATTAGTGTCACGTGGTCTAAAACTATCTATAGATATTTATATGATTAAAGGATTTTTTTTAAAAAAAAGTGATAGTAAATAGCAGCCTCATGTTGAGTGGCGAAGTTATGGAGCACGTGAACCGTTACAACTTTATCCTTCCATGTGTGAAACACCCTTCACTAGCAAAACTTGTCTACCTTGTGATGTCTAGACTTAAATTTCCTAACCTTTCTCTCAAAAACTCTTGCTTTAGAATTATTTTTTAGGAAATTCAAGATAAAAACATGTTAATTATTTCCAAATGTATTCTTATATTAAAGAACTTTTCTTTACTCCAAGAGGTTACTATATGAGTATCATTTTTCTAAATAGATGTGAAAATGGACTAAAAATATAGGCATTTTTCTTTAATCGTTCGATTAATTAAAGCACACAGAACAGGATGGCTACTTTAATAATCATGGTTAAAAAGAAACTAGTGTGAAGTTTTAGCTCTTTTGATTTTGTTTTATTTGTTGATAAGCTTGACATTACTATAGTCATGCCAGTCAAACAAAAACGTTAATACTCTTCCTTGTATGCGACGATAGCTGCGCTAGATTCATTTTAATTTATAAGATATACTCGAAAATCATCTTTCTGTTTTTTCAAAATTCTCATTGAAAATAGTCTTAATGGGTGCCCAACACAGAGATTTCAACTTTAATTGTTGGAGACCAAAAAATTAAAAATTCAAGTTGACGTACAATTAAGAGACAATAAACCGTTAGTGGTCTATTTTTTGCTGGTTTCCATTATTTTCTGCGTGCGATGATTTGATTTAAGGATACTCTTCAATTAAGAATTGACATCAAAAGCCAACTTTAATCAATATAAATATATTAATTTATTACGAGGAATAACTGTCTTGGTGAGCGCCACCACACCCCCCACACGCCTCTATTTTACTTATATCATATTTATTTTTATTTTTTTTGACACGCATCCTTATTTGATTAAGTTATAATTATCTTTATTTATTACTCATTGATCTTACTTTTATACTATTCACTTTTTCACTATACTAATTTAGAGTACGGATATTCCATGTCTGCATCATGTAATAAAAACAGAATAAATTATTAAAAGATAGCAATTGACTTTAAATAAAATATGATACTTTTTTACTTGAATTCAACAAAAAAAAAAATAAAAATGAAATCCAAGGCCCTATATTGTAAATGGCTAAAATGACTCCTAAACTGTAATCAAATTTATAGTAAGACCCTCATATTTTACGGGGCCTAATATTAAATAGACTTTTGACTTTTATTCGACGTAAATACAAGTCAAAACTTGGAATATAGTAATTCACAGGATTAAATTTCAACAACTTTGTGGAAAAAATGAAGTGCGAAGGAAAAAGTTTTCATTTTGTTTTGTGTGAAGAGTTATATAGATGATAATGATTTAACCCCTTTGTCGTTGTGTGTACAAACAAAATAACTAAGCTTGAATTTGTAGTTCAACTCACCTGATAGGGGTTATTTTAGCCATCTTTCTTAATTAAATAAATATGATAATATATTCAAAATAATTTTGTGATTTTAGTTTTGACTTTAGCTTTAGAAAAGTGCAGAGCATTAATTCCCATACAATTTCCTTCTTATTAAAATAAATGGCAAAGGATTAAATGTACCCTTATATTATTGGGAATAGTTTAAATATTCCATTCAGTATACTTGCAATCTAAATATATCCTTTCAGTTATACTTGAAGTACAAATATATGTTTACGCTAATTTATCTTTATTTTTAATGGATGAATACTTGGTGAATTTAGAAATAAAATACTTATCTCTAATTTTAAATAGATTCTATCTTATACTCACTCATTTAACTCATTCCTAGTCCACCTGCTTTACAAACCTACACCTAAATCAGTACGCTATAAAATGACATAAAGAACTCACCTGCTGAGGATAAACACATCTTTGGAATATTAAAAAGAGTGAAATATAGTGATAAAAGTTGTATGCTTATTCCATTAACTATGGGCATTGAACCTTCTTCTTTAATTGAAATATTAACAGTAATAAGTTTTGTACTCTTAAAAAGACTTTTTTTGGCACGAAAGAATAATGGCCACATTTAACATATTGCACAAGTATATCTGCAGCTCATTTTATTCCCACTTTGCAGCCAATCGACTATAATTAGCTCGCGTAATGTGGATCATTCACTTTTATTAGGAATCGATTAATCATTAATATGAGACTTTTCAATATAAGTTTGAATTGATTGATGTTTCAGTACCAATATCGAACATCAAACATCTATTGAAAAAAAATTAAAAAAAAAGTATTGCATGCACAATGTATATCTCTTTGATGTGAGGAATTTGAATATCTCTTCCTAATATATATGAGTTTAATTTTGGTGTACTGTATCAAATTTTTACACCATCAGGTAATATTGGCCTGCTATTGCTATTGCAGGTTACCAAGAAGTATTTCTTTAAAATATTTATTTATTTATATTTTTAAAAAATAAAACACAATTATTATTTTTTTCTCATTCTTCTCTATTTTTCTCTGTTCATTCCCTCTTCCTCTTTGGCAAATAGTTCAATTTTTTTTTATTGACTTCTTCCTCTACAATCTATCTTTTTTCTTAATTATTCTACAAGCATATATATTCATTTCTACAAGCATAATTAGTCTTTTGTGCATTTTTTTTCAATACATAGTATTTTTATATCTACAATCAAAGCTAACCTTTTATATATTTGTTTTAATTTTGTTTATTGATTCTAGGATTTATTGGTATTTTTTCCACAAAATTAAGTATTTTTTGAAGTGTTCGTTTCATCTTTTTATTGTTGTATTTTTCATAGTAGACGGAAAATCTCTTGAACAACTCCCTACAACTTTCATCTCTTTCAAATCTTCTTTTTGATTACATATTTTATCAGAATAATAATTATTATTATAAATATGAAAGTCATAAATTAAGTTTTTGCTTTTGAAATAAAATGAAAGATGAGCAGAATAATTTAAGAAAATCGAAAGGATTAAAAATAAAAAGAAAAGACAAAAATCACAACATCGTCATTTTATCATCTCCATATAATACCTACGAGAAAGAGAGAATATAATTTGGATTCAAATTAATAAAGGAAAAAATCTAAAAACTAGGAAGGAATTTGGATTATAGCATAATTAGAATTCAAATTACCTTTAATGTTTTTCTAAATTACATTATTTTCAAAAGCTATAAATATTACTTGGAAAAATTATGACAATTATCTATAAAATTACCTGATAGTGTAGAAAATCTTGTACACTGACAGTGCATACAAGTCACGCTCCGAGAGGGTACCCTGGACGTGGCTGGCACTCGAACACTATTGCTATTCCCCGAGCGGACCACCTACTCTCATTGCCATCGTTCAACCCATTCATCAGCGGAAGAAATAGTAGAATGATAATAAATGTAACCATCTATGTGGGCTCAAACTATCAACATCAACCTATTAGACGAAAATAGAATAGATAACAAAGGTCTCAATATAAAAAAAGGAAGAGGGACAAGAATCCCCAACATCAACATCACATCTACGGCTATGAAGCCTCTATAACTAACATTTATGAAGGCACCATGACAGGCCATGGGTACAACATTCAAAGAAATATTGACATAAAAATAATTAGATAATCATCCTCCGGATGCTGGGGAACACTCACCACGGTTTGGATTCGAAGCTTTGAACCTCAACGATTGGGCTATTGAAGTCCTCTGTCTGCGGAATCTACATCATAAAACGATGCAGCGCCAAAAGGGCGTTAGTACGTGGAATGTACTGTATGTAAAACGGGCTAAAATAAAAAGGGACAATATAGCATCACTCATCAATTGCTCATCCTCACCTCAGAGTAAAGGACAGGACTCTGTCACCTCACTATCCATCAACACATCAACCAATCACATCACATTGGAGTTCTATCATCGTGAACCCTATCTGGGAGTTTCTTGGACCTACACCTATCACCTATGAGCCGGTGATGGTACAATGAAGCAGTGTCGTTGCGGCATCCGCCCAGTACCTTATCGGGGTAAAAAGACGTACATCAAGGGTTTATAATAATAGTAAGTCCTCTTTTGGGACTAAGGGAACATCCATTCTCACTGTCTAATCCTCTGCTACGTTAGCCACGTAGGTAATGAGTGCAAGTAGGACTCACTCTTACTCATTTTTGGTGCTCAATACTCCTCCCAGGACTTGGCATGCTTATAAGTCTATCAATTCATCAAGGATTCCTATCACTCAACCGCTACAGGCAAGACTACCTTTTCAAATTCCAGGGAATATATTCATCTAACTCTATCAGTATAATTTTAGCTATCACAATCATCAACACCCATTACCTCAGGACGCAGATTCAATCAAACAACACATTCAGACAATCAAGGCTCTAGACATCCCCCTAAGTTCATTATTCAAGTGTGTACAGAGTGAATTTGTAAGGGTTAAATCACAATTACATAGTAATGAAGATATACAGTAAACATTATAAGTGATGATCATCAATTTAGGATGTAAAGTATAGTTTAAGGCATAAAATCAAGAACTCAAGATAATATTCAAGAATTATATGCTAAAAATCAAGAAACTTTCAAGAATCACAATTTAAGACCTTTTAAGGATCAATTATGCATCCTAACTCTACCTTGGACACATGAAAGAACAATCTCATGCTTTTGGGTAGCTTTTACATACCTGAGAATGGAGATTTTTTTCAAGGATTGAATCTTCTTTGGAAACCCTCACTTGTCTCTCCTCTTCTTCTCTCTGAATTAGCATAAGAGTAATAGACTTAGAATATTTTTGGGTTTAAAACCCTTTTTTGTACGAAATATACTTCGAAAACTGTCCTGTGAATATTAAATTATGTCAGGAAAGACAAAATTGCCCTTCTCGAATTAAAGAAAAAAAAATTGTCTCCCCCATGTACTAGTGCGCGACGCACACTAGTGCTTTTATGCACTTTTTCGCGCATTTTAGTTCTCGTCGAATTTTTTGAAAAACAGACAAGTGTGGTTCCACATCCTCTCTGTGTTGCGGAAGGGGTGCGGAAACCCCATTATTTTAACCATTCTTTGAAAAAATTAATTTTTGTTTTTTCGCGATAAAGTGTAGTCAAGACCATTTTTCGACTCAGTTTTTTGTACTAATCACAAATCCGGTCTCAGATTTTTCATCAGAGCTTTGAAAAATACGTTGTTCGCACAATAAAGTTTAGGGGCATTTTAGTAATTTCATTGGGTATTACATCATCTCCCCCTTGGAATCATTCGTCCTCGAATTATGAGTAAAGGTTGAACAGGACTCGAATAACCTTAGAATTCATCTCATTCCTCGCTCGGGAACACTCGAATTCTCCCTATCCATCATCTATCTATCTCTGTCCTAGACTCGGGAATGGAATAAAACAAGGCATTTACTTAATGAAAAAGAATACTCAGAATTGATAAGAATAAGAACATTTACCTTCAACATTATCATCATTTGGCAAGAATAGAGCAGGTATTTGAGTTTCATCACTTCCTCAGCTTCCCACATAGCTTCCTTAACAAATTGATTCCTCCGTAGGACTTTAACGGAGGCTATCTCTATGTTCCTCAGCTTACGAACCTATCGGTCAAGAATCTGGATTGGAATTTCCTCGTATGCTAAGCCGTCCTTCACACCCGTATCTCCACCGAATCGCTAAGGCTGGATCCCCCAAACACTTCTTTAACATAGATATGTGGAATACCGGGTGAACTCCCTATAGTTTGGAAGGCAAGTCTAACTCGTAGGCGACCTTGCCAATCCTTCTTACGATCTGGTATGGCCCGATATAGCGGGAACTCAGCTTCCCCTTCTATCAAAATCTCATGACGCCCTTTATGGGTGACACCTTCAAGTACACCCAATCGTCCACCTCAAACTCCAAGTCTCTTCTTCTCACATCCGTATATGACTTCTGGCGACTCTGAGCTGTCTTCAACCTTTCCCGTATGACTTTCACCTTCTCCATGGACTGGTGTACGAGGCCAGGCCCAATCAACTCAGCTTCACCAGCCTCAAACCAGTCAATCGGAGATCTACACCTCCTCCCGTACAATGTCTCATACGGGGCCATCTGAATGCTGGCATGGTAGCTAATATTATACGCAAAGTCAATCAATGGTAAGTGATCATCCCAATTTCCTTTGAAATCAATAACACACGCCCTCAATATATCCTCCAAAGTCTGAATAGTGCACTCTGCCTGCCCGTCTGTCTGAGGGTGAAAAGTGGTACTCAAATTTATCTTCATACCTAATCCCTTCTGGAAAGATCTTCAAAATTGAGAGGTGAATTGATCTCCTCTGTCTGAGATGATAAATAAACGAACCCCATGCAGCATCACAATCTCTCGAATATATAGTCTGGCATACTCCTCAGCCTTATAAGTTGTTTTCACTGCCAAAAAGTGAGCTGATTTAGTCATCCCGTCTACAATCATCCATATCGAATCATGCTGCTTTCTAGATCGGGGTAAGCCCATAATGAAGTCCATATTGATCGTCTCCCATTTCCATTTCGAAATTTTGAAATTCTGAGCTAACGCACAAGGTTTTTGATGTTGAACCTTAACCTATTGGCAATTAGGACACTTGGAAATGAATTCAATAATGTCTTTCTTCATCCCATTCCACCAATAGACTTCTCTCAAGTCGTGGTACATATTGGTCGAGCCGGGATGAATGTAATACCTCGTGCTATGAGCTTCAGCCATCATCAGACTTCACTTGCACGAGGTGGTAAATACAATCCTTGGATATCAACTTCTTGGGCCATGATTCTGTCTCAAACACCATCCACATCAGGTACACACAATCTCCCTTAATATCTCAATACCCCATCTTCCCCTTTGGAGAAAACCAACACCTTCTGCTTGTGAACCGCTTCTTTCAATTGGAGTAATACAGGGTCATGGTTTTGCTTCTCCTTCACCTCAGACACTAAGGACGAAGCAGAACCATTCTGGACATTGACCTCGCCTTCGTTGTTCTCCTTAAGCTGTACTCCCAGTCATGCCAATCTATGCACCTCTTGGGCTAGCTCTCTCTTCCCCTCCTCCACATGGGCAGTGCTACCTATGGACATCCTGCTAAGAGCATCAGCAACAACGTTAGCCTTACCTGGGTGGTAGAAGATGCTCATATCATAATCCTTGAGAAACTCCAGCCACCTCCTCTGCCGCAGGTTAGGCTCTTTATGATTGAACACGTACTGCAAGCTCTTGTGGTCAGTAAATAGGTCTACATGCACTCCATACAGATAGTGACGCCAGATTTTAAGTGCGAACACCAGTGTTGCCAACTCAAGGTCATGAGTGGGATAATTCTTCTCATGGACCTTAAGTTGTCTAGAAGCATAAGCTATCATATTCCTTCTTTGGATAAATACACAGCCCAAATCCATTCTGGATGCATCACGGTATATCACAAAGTCACATGTCCCATCTGGCAAGGTCAACATAGGTGTTGCAGTCAATCTAGTCTTCAACTCCTAAAAACTCTTTTCACATGCCTCAAACCGCTAAAACTTGGCCTTCTTCTGAGTCAACTTTGTCAATGAGGCTGATAGAGAAGAGAAGCCTTCAATGAATCTGTGGTAGTACCCGGCCAGACCCAAGAAACTTCTTATTTCTGTGGGAGAAGTGGGTCTTGGCCAGTTCTCAACTGCTTCAATTTTCTGAGTATCCACCTGAATACCATCTTCCGAAATAACATGGCCCAAGAAGGCCACTAACTTGAGCTAAAACTCACACTTGGAGAATTTTACATATAACTCGGATCTTTGAGTGCTTGCAAAACCACTCTAAGGTGATTTGCATGCTCCTCCTCATTCCTCAAATATACCAGAATGTCATCAATAAACACGATGATGAACATGCAAGATATGGTCTGAATACCCTGCTCATCAAGTCCATGAAAGCTGCGGGTGCATTTGTCAACCCGAAGGACATGACCAAGAACTCAAAATGTCTATACCGTGTCCTAAAGGCTGTCTTACGAATATCACTTTCCCTCACCTTCAACTGATTTTAGCCCGATATGAGGTCTATCTTGGAGAAATAAGTAGCACCCTGAAGCTGGTCAAAAAGGTCATCTATTTTGGGAAGAGGCTACTTATTCTTTATGGTAACCTTATTCAACTGCCGGTAGTCTATGAACATCCTCAAAGACCCATCTTTCATACACACGAATAGGGCAGGGGTACCCTAAGGTGAGATACTAGGCCTTATGAAAACTTTCTCTAACAAGTCTTTCAACTGCTCTTTCAATTCTTTCAACTCTGCAGGGGCCATTTTATAGGGTGGAATTGAGATAGGTTTGGTTTCGGGAAGAACATCAATCCGAAAGTCAATCTCCTTCTCAGGAGGGACTTTGGGAAGATCATCAGGAAAGACCTCGGTAAACTCATTCATTATTGGGACTGAATCAAGAGTAGGGGACTCAACATCATCAAACTTCACTTGCACGAGGTGGTAAATACAATCCTTGGATATCAACTTCCTAGCTCTAAGATAAGATATAAATTTTCCCTTAGGGGCAGCAGAACTCCCTTTCCACTCTAAGATAGGCTCATTAGGAAATTGGAACTTGACAATCCGAGTTCTACAGTCAACAACAGCATAACAAGCATGAAGCCGATCCATGCCCATTATTACATCAAAATCAACCATCTCCAACTCTATCAAATCAACTAAAGTGTCCCTATGATAATAAACACCACACAATCCCTGTAAAACCTCTCAGCTTGGATAGACTCCCTAGTAGGGATAGAAACAACAAAAGGTTCTTGTAGACACTTAGGAAGAACCCCAAACTTACTAGCTACATAAGGAGCTACAAAAGATAAAGTGGCACTCGAATCAAAATCAATGCATAATAATCAAGGGAAAAGACTCGAACCATACCCGTGACAACATCTGGTACAGCCTCTTAATCTTATCGTCTACCCATAGCATAAAGGCGGTTACTCCCACCGCCTGCACCCGTAGTAGCAACCTTCTGCTGGTTACCCGCTAAGGGTGCTATTGAAGACTGAGATCTGCTGTTCTCTTCACCTCGTCTCCTCTTCGGGCACTCCTACTGAAAATGACTCGTCTGACCACTTAAGAAATAAGCATCTGTGCCCAAATGGCACCTGCCCAGATGGAGTTTCCCACAAGTGCTACAAAGTGGCTTTCCCCTCGGGTCCTGAGTCACACTGGACTGAGATTGGGCGCCCGGGGTCCTAGAGTTCTAGTAACTCTGAGATTTTTGGTCATACCTATTGGGTTGTACATACGCGCTTGCTGCCGAAGGTGCAGGATGTGATGGCCTCTTCTGGAAATAAGATTTGTCACCCTCAGCTGTCTCTACAGGCTAGGCTCATGCCCTACTGACTTCGCCTTTCTACTCATGTGCTCTTCCCGATCCCCCGTTTATCTTCCTCTGTCCGCTGGGGATACACCATGAGTCTGGAGATGTCCATACTAGGAATCAGCAAGGCAGCCTTGCACTCTTTCTGCACATGTCTAGCTAGACCAGCCACAAACCTCCTCATCCTCTATCTCATATCCTTCACCATCTCTGGAGCATACCTTGACAGTTTGATAAACTTAAGGCTATACTCTTTCACAGTCATCCCTCCCTGTTTCAGAGTTACGAACTCATCTGCCTTCACCTCCCTCAACTTTTGAGGAAAGAAGTGATCAAGGAAGGCGGCTTCAACTCATCCCATGCTGCAGGCTACGCATCCTCACCTGTACTCCCTTCCCACTGAGTGTACCATACATTAGCCACCTCCTTCAGCTAGTAGGACGCAAGCTCAACTCCCTCAATCTCGATCGCGTGCATGACCCTCAAAACGTTGTACATCTCGTCAATGAAGTTCTATGGCCTACTCCACTTTCGACCCCGTATACACAGGCGGGTTCATCCTCAAGAAGTCCCTAAGCCAGGTCGCAGCTGAAGGCTCCTGCGAACTAGAACTGGGAGCCTGAGAACCGTGGTTATTTCCCTAGGAGGCCACCAACTGAGTCCACATGGTGATGGCTCCTCTGAATTTTTCCTCAATAGTGGGAGCTGGCTTGGTCAAAATAGGGGGTACCTGAGGGACCTCAGCAGTCCTAGCGCACATCCCCGTCTTCTGGTTTCAGTCTGAACCAGAACCTCTGGTTGGGTGTTCTCAGCGACTGGAGCAGTGGCATCTCTCTGAGCGGTTGTTCTGTTTGGTGGCATTTTCTGTAAGCGTAAAGCGCACGAGTTAAAAGCAAAATTTTACAAGTTAACTCTATAGCACGAATTCAGATCATAGAAAAAGGGTAACACTTCCTAATGTCCTACAGTCACGTGCTTATGAAGTGTGGTGCACAACATACCCATAAACAAGACTCTACTAAACATGGCTTCACAGAATCCTAGGACACTCGAACTCTGGGCTTTAATACCAAGTTTGTCACTCCCCGGAAGGGTACCCTGGACGTGGCTGGCACTCGAAGACTATTGCAAGTCCCCGAGCGGACCGCCTAGTCTCATTGCCATCATTCAAACCATTCATCAGCGGAAGAAATAGTAGAATGATAATAAATGCTACCATCTATGTGGGCTCAAACAATCAACATCAATCTATCAGACAAAAATGGAAAAGATAACAAAGGTCTCAATATAAAGAAAGGAAGCGGGACAAGAATCCCCAATATCAACATCACATCTATGTCTATGAAGCCTCTATAACTGACATCTTTGAAGGCACAATGACTGGCCATGGATACCACAATAAAAGAAATACTGACATAAAGATAATTAGATAATCATCCTCCAGATGCTGGGGAGGACTCACCATGATCTGGAATTGAAGCTCTGAACCTCAACAATTGGGCTACTGAAGTCTTATGTCTACAAAATCTGCATCATAAAACGATGCAGCGCCAAAAGTGAGTTAATAGGTGGAATGTACTGTATGTAAAACAGGCTAAAGTAAAAGGGACAATATAGCCGTCACTCATCCTCACCTCAGAGTAAAGGACAGGACTCTATCAGCTCACTATCCATCAACACATCAACCAATCACATCACATTGGAGTTCTATCATCGTGAACCCTATCTTGGAGTTTCTTGGACCTACTCTTATCACCTATAAGCCGGTGATGGTAAACTAAGCGATTTCATTGCAGCATTCGCTCAGTACCTTACCAGGTAAAAGGAGGCACATCAGGGATTTATAATAATACTAAGTCCTCTTTTGGGACTAAAATAACATCCATTCTCACGGTCCAATCCTCTGCTATGCTAGCCACATAGGTAATGAGTGCAAGTGGGACTCACTCTTACTAATTTTCGGTGCTCAATACTCCTCCCAAGACTCGGCATGATCATAAGTCTATCAATTAATCAAGGATTCCCATCACTCAACTGCTACCTTTTCAAATTCCACGGAATATATTCATCTGACTCTATCAGTATAATTTCAGCTATCACAGTCATCAGAACAATCACCTTAGGACTTAGACTCAAACAAACATCACATTCAGACAATCAAAGCTCTAGACATCCCCTAAGTTCATTATTCAAGTATGTACAGAGATTGCAAGGGTTAAATCATAATTACATAGTAATGAAGATAGATAGTAAACATTGTAAGTGATGATCATCAATTTAGGATGTAAAGTATAGTTTAAAGCATAAAATCAAGAACTCAAGATAATATTCAAGAATTACATGCTAAAAATCAAGAAACTTTCAAGAATACAATTTAAGACCTTTTAAGGATCAATTATGCATCCTAACTCTACCTTGGGTACATGAAACAACAATCTCATGCTTTTGGGTAGCCTTTACATACTTGGGAATGAAAATATTCTTCAAGAATCGAATCTTCTTTGGAAACCCTCACTTGTCTCTCCTGTTCTCTCTGAATTAGCGTAAGAATAATATATTAGAATATTTTTGGATTTAAAACTCTCTTTTTTACAAAATATACTTCGAAAATCATCCTGAGAATATTAAATTATGTCGGAAAAGATAAATTCCCTTCCCGAATTAAAGAAAAAAAATCGTCTCCCCCATGTACTAGTGTGCAACGCACACTAATGCTTTTATGCACTTTTTTTTCAAATTTCAATTCTCGTTGAATTTTTCAAAAAACAAACAAGTGTGGTTTCGCGTCTTCTCTGCGTTGTGAAAGGGCTGCGGAAACCCCACTATTTTAAGCATTCTTTGAAAAAATTAATTTATGTTTTTTCACGATAAAGTCAAGTTGAGACCATTTTCTAACTCAGTTTTTCGCACTGATTGCAAATCCGGTCTTGGATTTTCCATCAGAGCTTGGGAAAATATGTTTATGCATGATAACGTTTAGGAGCATTTTAGTAATTCTGACCAAACCCCAACCATTTGTTTTAGATTCAATCACCGAAATTAGGGTTCTGGCGACTTTTTCAGTGTTCAAGCAATTTTCGACCATCTTTGTTTGCAATTTTTTCCCTCAGTGAGGTCGCCTCTGCATTTTGAGGCAGACCACATATATTTTTTAATTTTTTGACTGATTTTCTGTAACTACTAAAGTTTGATTTTAAAGATGTCCTTTGGGATCGATATATTTGGATGTATAGGAATAGGAAGTTCTAATCTTATGATTACTTCAGAACCATTAATGGGTAGTTCAATTACTTAGCATGGGCTTTCTCGATTGAATTATGGTGCAAAGGTCAAGGTGTTCACGACCTCTTAACAACCAATTCTTATGTGGTAGATAAAAAGAAAAAGGCTACTGAGGAATCTCCAACATCCAAAAGACAATGGGAGAGGGTTGATGCTCAATTGTGTAGTCTCCTATGGCGTTCTATTGATTCTAGGTTGATGCCCTTGTTTCGTCCATTCCAGATATATTATTCAACTTGGGAAAAGGATCGTGCTTTATATACTAATGACATATCTCGATTTTATGATGCAGTATCTCAAATGAACAACTTAAAGAAACATGAACCCGATATGTCTACACACTTGGGAAAAGGCACGCAGTCATGGAGGAATTTAGGACATTGATGCCGGTCACTGCGAACGTCACAACACAACAAGAGCACAGACAGACATTGTTTTTAGTCCTTACAGTTGTTGGACTTCCTGTTGATCATGATTCTGTGCGTGATCAAATTTTAGCTAGTCCTACCATCCCTACAATGGATGAATTATTCTCTCGTTTACTTCATCTTACTGTGCGGCCTAGTCATAAAGTAGTCTCATCACCCACCATTAACTCCTCTATTCTTGCATCTCAAACTACTGATAAACAAATATCTATGGAGAACCGATGAGGAGGAGGCCGTTCTGGAAGATCTCGCTCTAAGTGTAGTTATTGTCACAAGCCTGGACACACTTGTGACATATGTTATACTTTGCATGGTCCACCGCCCCTCCCTCCAGTTATGATCTTATTGTTATAAAGGAATATAACAAATCCCTTCGAAGTTGATCAACTAAGCAAACAGTTGCTCAGCCTAATGTTTATGTTGCTCCTCCTGACCGATCCTCCAATAATGTTCATATTGCTCAGGCCGAATATGATGAGTTCCTTCAGTATCGAGCAAGTAAGTAATTGTCTCTACATGCAGCATCGATTTCTCAACCTACTGTTCCTGTTGCAGGTAATCATTTTGCTTGTGTTTCACAGTATAGTACTCTTGGATCATGGATTATGGACTCAGGCGCGTCTGATCATATTTCTAATAACAAAACACTTTTGTCTAATATTGTTTATTCACAGTCCCTTCCTGTTATCACTTTGGCCAATGGGATCTAGACAAAACCAAATGAGATTGGAAAAGCCCAACCTTTACCTTCTATCACCTTAGATTTTGTTCTTTATATTTTTGGTTCTCCTTTTTATTTGGCATATGTTAGTCGTTTGACGTGGGACTTACATTGTGGCATTTATTTTTTTGATCATTTTTCTTTATACAGGATCATAGTACGGGACAAATGATTAGCACAAGACATAAATCACAAGGCTTTTACTATCTTGCTTCTTCAAATTCTTTCGCAGCATACTCCATCACAGATACTCCAGACCTAATTCACAAACGTTTGGAACATCCTAGTCTATCTAAACTGCAAAAGATGGTGCCTTATTTATTTAGTTGATCCTCATTAGATTGTGAGTCATGTCAACTTGGGAAACACACTCGTGCTATATTTTCACGTCATACTGAGGGTCGTTCCGAGTCTATTTTTTCTTTATTTCATTTGATATTTGGGGTCCTAGTCGAGTTAGTTCAATCTTAGGATTTCGTTATTTTGTTAGTTTCATTGATGATTATTCAAGATGTACTTGGATTTTCTTAATGAAAGATCGTTCGGAGTTATTTTCTATATTTAAAAGTTTTTTTGCTGAAATATAAAACCAGTTTGTTGTTTCTATTTGTACTCTTCGTAGTGATAATGTGTTAGAATACATGTCCTCTCAATTTTTGGAGTTTATGATTCACCAAGGAATTATTCACTAGACATCTTGTCTATATACCCCTCAGCAAAATGGTGTAGCAGAACAAAAGAATAGACATCTTATTGAAACTGTTCGCACTCTTCTCATTGAGTTCTATATTCCACTGCGTTTTTGGCGCGATGTTGTCCTTGCATCTTATTATTTAATTAATAGAATGCCCTCATCTTCTATTCCGAATCAAGTTCCATATTCCATACTATTTCCTTTGTCACCTCTCCATTCTTTACCTCCTTGTGTCTTTGGGAGCACATGTTTTGTTCATAACTTAGCTCTAGGAAAAGATAAATTAGCCCCTCGTGCTCTTAAATGTGTCTTTCTTGGTTGCTCTGGAGTTCAAAATGGGTATTGTTGTTATTCCCTTGACCTTAATCTATATCTTATGTCCGCTGATGTCACATTCTTTGAGTTTTCACCATACTATACATCATCTCATCATCCTGATATCTCTGAGGTCTTACCTCTACCTCAGGTCCTACCTGTACCGAGTTTTGAGGAATCTCCAATTGTAGTGTCACCTCTAACAAAACCTACCAAACCTCCACCTCTCTTGACTTATCATCGTCGTCCACATTCCGTACCAGTTCTAGATGATTCATGTCATGCGCCAGACCCTTCTCCTGCTGCGGACTTGCATGTTCCTAGCCAATTGAGTGCACTTAAAAAAGGTATACGATCCACTCGAAATGCTAACCCATATTATACTTTCTTAAGTTATCATCATCTCACATCATCCTATTATGCTTTTGTATCGTCTTTTTCCTCTATTTCCATCCCTAAGACTATAAGTGAAGCACCTTCTCATTCGGGATGGAGGCAGGCTATGGTTGATGAGATGTCTGCTTTACATACAAGTGGTAATGGTTGATGAGATGTCTGCTTTACATACAAGTGGTACTTGGGAACTGTCCCCCTTCCTGCAGGTAAATCCACTGTTGGTTGTCATTGGGTTTATGCAGTAAAAGTTGGTCCAGATGGTCAGGTTGATCGACTTAAGGCTCGTCTTGTTGCCAAAGGATATACTCAGATTTTGGGCTCAATTTCAGTGATACATTTGCTCCAGTGGCAAAATGGCATCTGTCTGTATTCTTCTATCT
This sequence comes from Solanum medicagineum, assembly GCA_026153255.1. Classification (NCBI taxonomy): domain Eukaryota; kingdom Viridiplantae; phylum Streptophyta; class Magnoliopsida; order Solanales; family Solanaceae; genus Solanum; species Solanum medicagineum. Next base: position 12,757,684 of record JAPFFP010000080.1, read on the forward strand.
ATGGTTGTCATTCGTCATTGGCCTCTTCATCAGTTGGACATTAAGAATGCCTTTCTACATGGTGATCTTATGGAAGAAGTCTATATGGAGCAACCACCTGGTTTGTTGCTCAGGGGGAGTCTAGTAGACTTGTATGTTGATTGCACAAGTCACTCTATGGTCTGAAACAGTCCCCTCAAGCTTGGTTTGGAAAGTTCAGCAGAGTAATTTAGGAGTTCGGCATGACTCTTAGTGATGTTGATCACTCTGTATTTTATTATCATTCTGCAACAAATTTATGTATTTATTTGGTTGTTTAGGTCGATGATATTGTTAACACTTGTAGTGATGAAGGTGGTATCACTGGTTTGAAGCAACTATCTCTTTAAGTGTTTCCAAACTAAAGACCTTGGCAGATTAAAGTATTTTTTAGTTATTAAGGTTGCTCAGTCTTGATCAGGTATTGTTATTTCTTAACGCAAGTATGCCTTAGACATTCTTGAGGAGACGGGGATGATGGGATGTAGACTCATTGACACTCCTATGGATCCGAATGTTAAACTGTTTCTAGGACAGGGAGAGCCACTCAGTAATCCTGAAAGGTATAGACGACTAGTGGGAAAGTTAAATTATCTCACAATGACAAGACCTGACATTTCATTCCATATAAGTGTTGTAAGTCAGTTTATGACTTCCCCTTGTGATAGTCATTGAGATGCAATTATTCGTATTCTGCGATATATCAAGTTAGCGCCTGAAAAAGGACTACTCTTCGAAGATCGAGGACATGAGCATATCACAGGATATACAGATGCTAATTAGGCAGGATCACCTTCTGATAGGCTATCTACATTCGGACATTGTGTATTAGTAAGAGGTAATTTGGTGTCATAGAAGAGCAAGAAACAGGGTGTGGTTTCTCGGTCAAGTGCAGAGGCAGAATATCGAGCAACGCCTACAGCAACTTGCGAACTTATCTGGGTCAAGCAGTTATTGAGGGAGCTAAGATTTGGCGAAGTTGATCAGATGGAACTTGTGTGTGATAATCAAATGGCCCTTGATATTATATCAAAACTAGTGATCCATGAATGGACCAAGCACATTGAGATTGATTGTCACTTTGTCAGAGAAAAAATACTCTCAAAAGATATTGTTACAAAGTTTGTGAAGTCAAGTGATTAGCTTGCAGATGTCTTCACCAAATCCCTCACTGGTCCTCATATTAATTATATCTATAATAAGTGCTTATGATTTGTATGTACCAGCTTGAGGGGGAGTGTTAGAATGGGAATAGGATTACATAGTCCTATTTAGAATTGGAATAGGAATAGTATGTTGTTTCCTACTTGGATTTGGATTAGGTTGTAGTGTCTATAAATAGGGTCTTTATGTAGCAATGTAAATACACATGTAAATATACAATTCAATATTATGTTTCCCATATTTCTCATAGAAACCACGGTATGCAAACTTTAAAATTCATTGTATGTATTGAAACAATTATCAAGACAATAGTACAAGTGATTTAACAAGTTTATATTACTGTAAAATTTCAAAAGAAGTAAATACAATCGTTGTGCAAGCTTGAAGAGGAATCCTTTATATATCTTCTCCTATATGTTAATGATATGTTGGTAGCTTCCAAAAGTCAAGAGGAAATTAAGAAGCTAAAAACTCAACTAAGAAAGAAATTTGAGATAAAGAATTTGAGTGAGACGAAAAAGATTCTTATAATGGAAATAAAAAAGATAGACATTCAAAGAAACTTTATTTATCTCAGAAAGAATACTTGAAGAGAGTACTAGATCAATTTAGTATGAATGAACCAACAAAGTTGGTTACCATTCCCCTTGCCCCTCATTTTAAGATTAGTAGTTCTATGTCATTAGCAATTGAAGCTAAACGAGAATATATGTCAACCGTACCATATGTGAATGCAATTAATAGCTTGATGTATGCAATAATTTACTACGATCATATATTTCATATGTCGTGTATGTTGCAAGCAGACATATGTTGTAATCCTTGAAAGGATCATTGACAAGCTATGAAATGAATTATACGATACATTCGTAATACTATAGATGTTGGTTTGGTTTTCAAGTAGCACGATAGTCAGTATTTTGTTGGATATTGTGATTCGGATTATGTAGGTGATTTGGAGAAATTAAGATCAATCACTAGTTATGCTTCACTGTTGCAAATACACCAATTTATCGAAAGTCTACTTTATAGTCAACGGTTGCTTTGTCTACCACTGAGGCAGAGTACATGGCAATTATAGAAGCTATCAAAGAGGCAATTTAGCTTCAAAATTTTCTTAGGATCTTGGTATTAAACAAAAAAAGATCAAAATATTTTGTGATAGTCATCAAAGTGCTATTCAATTAGCAAAGAATCAAGTTTATCGTGTAAGAACTAAGCACATTGACATCTGATATCATTTTGTACAAGACATCAGAGAAAAAGGTAAAGTCATAGTATAAAAAATTTGAACTGCAGGTGACCCTGTTGTTATGCTAATGAAAGTGATAGTTGTGGTCAAATTTCAACATTGTTTGTACTTGATCAATATTATTGAACATTAAAAATTCATGAGGTCGAAAACACAATCAAAATTTATTGTTGAGAGAAAATTGAAATTGGAGAATCTTGCTGAGGTGGAAATTTGTTAAATTTGACAAGATTCTAGATGAATTTTGGGTGAATATTTTGTAGGAAGTTTTTTTTATTGGTATAAAAGCTCAAGATAGGTAATTTTTAGCAGAAATTTTGGGAAATCATTAAATGGTTTCATAAATTATACCTTGACATTTTGACATCTAGTAATATCATGAATGATATCAAGAAGAAGAATTTATTCCTATAAATAGGTAACTCTTGGTTCATTTGTAACATGCATAACTTGTCGTATCATCTTCTAAGACATTTGATCTTTTTTCTCTCTTGTGGTATTTCACTTGTATTATTTTGAAGTTAAATAAATTGTAAGGACCCGAATTTTCGTATAGCTTTAGTGATGCTTAAAATTTGGTTACAGAAAATTTTGGGCCAAGATGACACCTTATGAAAGCCTCCACAGGTCGTGTGACCCCCTATATGGGACTCCCAAGTCAGTTTTAAACTCCTTCATTACTATTCGTTCTTATTCTAAACTCTTAGCTTCTCATTCACTTGCTCAAATGCTTGCTGAATCCTCTTTTCGAACTCTGACCGGTGGATTCCCGTGGAATCTACAAGCTCAATCTAAGATCACTTTCAAGCCTTCAATCCAAGCTTATTTATGTTGTTTTAGGCCATCATGGTCTCTTACATCAAGCCAAGTTCGAAGAAATTCCATCGGCTAAGTTTTTCACAAGTACCATAGAAGGGTCAACTTTAAAAGGTCATATATCTTAGCTTAAAAGGAACTGGGTGTCCCAACACCTATCAAACTAAAGCTCTTAGAATTATCTTTCCAATGCACTTCGTTTCACATCATTTAGAGTTCAGATGAAGAAGTTATGCCCGTTTTTGTAAAGTTCTCTTGTGCTGTGTTGTCACCATTTCTCTAAGGAAAGACAAATGAGCTGTGTGGCATCCCACGAACTATGGGGATGGCCTTGGGCCTGAAATGGCCACTTCTTGTCCAAGTAATGTGCCACGACCAGCCACACCAACTGTGTAGTATGGCATGGGCTGTGAGGCTTCCGGAGTGAAAATTTTTCTAAGTGTTAAGCCAAGTTTCGATTTCCAAAACTTCGTCTAAGTATTGATTCATGGGCACTCTACATGGATCGTGGAGTATCACACGACCTGTGTAACCTTAAGTGAGATGACTCCGGCCAACAATTCTATCTGATTCATTAATGGTATTTTCATAAATCTGGTTATTTCTATTGGTCTTTTGTGGATTCTTATGCTATTCAGTGGTCATCTAAAGAACTAAAACCTATTTCAGACATTCAAAAACACACTCCTCATATTTTAAACCCTCTCAAAAAAACTTTCAAAAGAACTCTTGGGGATTTCAACATTTAGAGCTAGGGAACTCAATTCTCCTTCAAATTCTTTAGGGATTTCATCATCTTGGTAAAGGTATGTGGGTTTTGATCCTTGGTTACTTCCAATCAAGGAGACCCAAACTATTTTCAAGAAATCTACATGAATTTTGCTTACTTTAATTTGGGGTTTTAAAATATTTTGATTTCTTAAACAATGAATGGGCTATGTTTATCTATGGATTTAAAGATGAATTAAGCTTTGAAATACTGAAATTCATTGTTATTATGAATATTTAAATATGCATGGTCCTTAAATGTTTGAATCTAAGCATGGGTGATTATATTATGATTTCAAATATGGATTTAACTATGTTTTTACTTGAATTTCTTATAATATTGATGGTTTTAGATTGAATCTCAATTACACATGTCATTCTCACATCATTCATAGCATATGCATTCATGTTCATAAGAATTTTATGAAAATTGTACGATTGGTTAAGCCTAATTATGTTCTATAATATGATTTTGATAAGATTTTGGTTATGACGATATTGTAATCACATACATGTCTATTGATTATCGCTCTTTGAGCATTTTGGGTTCTTGCACTATTTTGTATATGAATGGGCTATTCCTATGCATGAGTATTATGACTATGAAATTAAGGTTTTGGCATTTGAGCATAAGTATGAATTATTTTGAATGGTGTTTGGTTTTTAAGCCCAATTGTTATTTCATTTGGTTATTGGGCAGTGAAAATAGTAACAGGTGT
>JAPFFP010000080.1:12762520-12773064 GCA_026153255.1 Solanum medicagineum
TCCCCGAACTTTTCAATTACTTCCTTATAATATTTCCGACTTCAATTATAATAACAATTCACTTTTCCACTGCTCCACAACCTAATAATTACACACCGTAACATATTGTCGTTAATTTCCACCATAATCGTACAAATTTTCCAAATTTACGCTTCACTCCAATTACTTAAATTTACGGGGTCTAACAATCATGCAACTTGATATTTTGGAATTTTCCCTACAAGTTCCACATCTATGTCACACTTAAGTTGGAGATTATCAAGAGGTCTCCAAGTAACACAAAAATAATGTAATCTAGGTTTATATTTTTTAAATCTTCCAATTATTTCCTGCCGGTAATAATTGTTGTTGAGATAGAGATTGAATCTACATACACTGTCAGTGGGATAGAATCTATATCCAACTATTACTGAGATAGAGGTAAAATCTACGTACACTTACCTTTTTTACACCCACATTATAGGACTATACTTTGTATATTATTGTTGCTGCAACATTAATAGGAATACTTTAAGAATTATATATTTAATTAATATTTTATTTAAAAAGGAATATATAAAATATACAAATTGAACAAGTGAAACGGAACATGTGGTTAATAATCCGTCCATTTATTAGCTCAACCCACCTAAAATTGGATTGATATGCAACTTGAAATTGACTTGAGAGAGATCTTGTCAAAATATTTTTAGAACACTTTTTTTTTTTAATTTGATATGTTTTATATAACCATAATTTGATATGTTTTTTAAACTCCTCTACTTGACCCTAAGCTCTTCTCTTGTTCCTTCATATATTATAGAGTAATGTAGTTTAGTAGCTCAGTTAGTTGGCTACCTGAACTCTCACTTTGTTGGTGAGGGTTCGATTTCCCACATTGTAATCTTCTCCTCGTTTCCCCTACCCCAATTAAAAAAAAAGAAAAAAAAGAAAAATGTAGTTCATGCTGGTTATAGGGGATAATGGGAAGCAACATTGAGAATTACATCCACAATAATGGAGTAGTTCAAATTTGGTACACTGATATCATCAAATAAAATAAACTTATTACAAGTGATAACTCCTTGTCCTATAGTTACTAACTAATATTTTTTGGGGGCAAACATTTTCCATTTAAGATTTAATTATAACTAGAAGTTGAGATCAAAATGGTCTTCATGAGTCCTTGAAGAAGATGCCAATGGATTTTTCATTTGGTATGGCGCTCTAGTCATGTCCCTAGAAGAGACCATATTATATAAAAGAGAAAAATGTGAAATGCGAAAATATTTAAAGTTGAACATATATGTACAAGTGATGCAAAAATATTATTTCTTACCTATCTTTTCTCTTTCTCAAGGAACCTATAAAGTGAAGATCTTCTTGCAATAGGTAAATCTGAAGAGCACAAATAAGAAAGAGGCGAATTCAGTATTTAGACGTAGTGAATGCATATGTACATATACAAAAATCATGCAATAATTGTTTATGCCCTTGGTTCGTCTTTGCGATCATGTAGTCTACGAGTACTGTCCATTTTAAATGTCGTTTAAGATTTGTAACTGTTGTACCCTCTGTATCCAAACAATACCAGACATACTAAATAAAGAAAAAAACTAAAATGAAATTATAAAATATTTTGACTCCACAGAATTCACTGTGTGTCCTTAAGGAATTTAATTCCCTTACTATATCTGAAGTTATAAATTATTTCCTCCCAGGATCAAAGAAATTAAGTATTATAAAAGTAGCGGTACCTCAAACTTCTATAATTTCAACGAACTCGAAAGTCAGCAATAGATCACACGTCAACTTTTAATTTGTAAAAGAATGTATGCAGAGAAGAAGGAAAATTTTGATATTTGAAATGTGCAGAACGGATCTTTATTTATAGGCAGTATTGAGTGCGAACTCACCTATTCAGAACATACTTATCTGTTTTGAACATGCATGACATCCACCGTAGAACTTAGTAACATCCATTAAGAAATCATTTAGAATGTAGATTAAAGATATGTTTAAGTAATGAAATTCCTCATGTCTGAGCTTGTTCACAGTATCAGTCTCAAATCGACAGTAGTGAATTCATGATTTATACTAAAGGACTTCGAAATATGAAGAAGTAACTATTAAAGATGTTAGTTGATATATTAGTTGTGGTTGTTAGCTGAATTAGTTAGTTAGTTAGATGTGATTAGTTAATTAGTGATAATTAATTAGAAGAAGTTATGGTACTAAGTGTACATGTATAAATACATACCACACATGTGGTTACTCTACAATAATAAAAGTGAAAATATCAGCACATTCCACTTTACTCTTCTCTCTCTCAGTTCACTTCCCTTCTTCTCACACAAACCCTAAATCCAAAATGGTATCAGAGTACTCTCGATTCTGGAGGATCTGATTCATGATGATAAGCAGCCATTGACGATCGACAGAGCTCGACAAAGATGGTGGCAACAGACGCGACATCGAATTCCACTGGGATTTCGCTTGATACTGTTGATGCGGTAGAGAAGAACAGGAATCATCCCCTGTATCTTCATCCGTCCGATACTCCTGGAAGTATATTGACCTCAGTACAGCTCACAGGAGCTGAAAACTACTCACTTTAGAGTAGATCGATGTTGATTACGCTCCGCGCCAAGAGCAAATTGGGATTTGTTCTCGGAACATGTAAGAAATTGCATTACAAGCCTGAGTTGGAAGAACAATGGGAGAAGTGCAACACATTTGTGCTTGTATGGATCATGAATACCGTCTCCAAGGAACTACTGAGTGGGATTGTATATGCCTCAAATACAGCAATAGTTTGGGCTGATCTGAGTGAGAGATTTAAAAAAGTTGATGGATCTAGGAGCTATCAGCTCTATCGAGAAATTTGCACCTTGAATCAAGGTAACATGACTGTTTCGGCATACTTTACTAAAATGAGACTTTTGTGGATGAATTTGATGCCTTGGTGCCTCCTCTACTTGCAATTGTGCCAAATCCAAAATATATGTTGATCATATCTAATATTTGCGTCTGTTTGCATTTTTGATGGGATTGAATGAAGTGTAGTCATGCTCGAAGTCAAACCCTCATGATGAACCCTCTACCCAATGTGAGTAGAGCATATGCCATGATCATCTCTGATGAAAGTCAACGAGTGACTGCTGGATCCAAAGTGAATGGGGAAGTAAATGACTCCATGGCAATGTATGCTGGAAAAGGGAATTGCTATGCAGGAAAAGGAGTTTATGACAATATAGGAAGTAGTGGTCAGTTGGCACTGCATGCAGGGAAAGGTAACAATGCAGGGAACTTCAACATTCACAGGTAGAGAAGGAATCAGTTCTGTGATTATTGTAAGATGCATGGACATAATAAAGACATATGCTACAGGCTTGTTGGATATCCAACTGATTGAAAATTCAAGAAGAAATCAGGACCTAATATGATGCAGAACAACAGAATGTAGGTGAATCATGTTGCCACTTCCTAGGATGAGATGGACCAGAGGGATGAATTTGCTCCTGTTGTTCCCATGATGAAAGAAAAGAACTTGGAGTCTGGTTCAATCATCACACAACCTGTTTTCACTCCGGGACAATACAGTAGGATTGTACATATGTTGGAAAAGGAAGAAGCCAGATCAAGCTCAGGCAAGGAGATAGATAACATAGCAGGTATGATAACCATATCCAATGCTTTATCTGTTAATACTGATAGAATATAGACAAGGGTTGAGAATGTAAAAGGAAGTTAGATAGTTGATTCAGGTGCTACTTGCCATATGACATACAAGCTGAATAAACTTTGTCATACACATAACTGTGAAAATAAGGTGGTACATTTACCAAATGGTGAAACTGCACCGGTGTCACACACTGAGTCTTATTGTACAGTTGTTGGGGATGTATTAGAAAATGTATTGGTGGTTCCAGCATTCAAGCATAATTTGTTATCAGTGTCTAAATTGACAAGGCAATTAAATTGCTCAGTTAATTTTTTTCCTTGAGTTCTTTGTGCTTTAGGACCTCTTCAGTGGAAAGGTGAAGGGGATTGGTAAAGAAGTTGATGGACTGTACTGCCTGCCTGCTGCATTGGAATGTGAAGAGGACAGCAGAAATCAGACAATGTTCATGGCACAACACTTCAATGCAGACAGGCTGCTTTGGCATAACAGACTGGGACATCCTTCTACAAAAGTTCTGCAGCATCTGTTCATAGATAGTAGTTTCAATGATAATAATGAGTGTAATAAGTGTTCTGTTTGTCCTCTTGCCAAACAGACTAGATTACCCTTTCCTTTGAGTGTATCTAGAGTACTGGCTATCTTTGACTTGGTTCATATTGATGTGTGGGGACCCTACAAGATTGCTACTCATAATGGTTTTAGATTTTTTCTAACCATAGTTGATGATCATTCCAGAATGTGTTAGTTGTATTTGATGAAATTGAAAGTGATGTGTTTTCAGTTTTGAAATCCTTCTTAACATTGGTAAAGACTCAGTTCAATAACAATGCTAAAAGGATAAGAACTGATAATGGAACTGAATTCTTCAACAATGAGTGTTCTAATATACTGTAGTCTCTTGGTATTATTCATGAAAGTAGTTGTCCATATACTCCACAACAGAATGGAGTAGTTGGAAGAAAACACAGGCATATACTTGAGGTGGCTAGAGCAATCAGGTTTCAAGGTAACATTCCCATTAGATTCTGGGGAGAGTATGTGTTGTCTGCAGTATACTTAATCAATAGACTCCCTACTCCAGTGTTGAAGGACAAGTCTCCATATGAGCTGTTCCATGGTCACAGGGCAAAGATTGATCACCTCAGAACTATAGGTTGCTTATGCTATGCAACCAAAGTGATCAAGCAGGACAAGTTTTCTCCTAGAGCTGAGGCTTGTGCATTCCTAGGATATTCACCAACTCAGAAAGGGTATATATTGTACAATTTATCTCAGAGAAAGCTCATCATCAGCAGAGATGTCATATTCAAGGAAGATGTATTCCCTTTCAGACAAATACTCAGCAAACAGAAGTCAGTATTTCCTACTGAGCATATTAATGCATCAGATGATTTCCCTGTGTGTAATGCGGACAGACAACTGCCTGTGCACATTTCAACTGCTGATACAAACCTGGAATATGATCTTATAAACATGAATGATGATCAGTCAGAAGCAGTAGCTGATTCTTCTGGAGGACCTGCTGACCAGTCCAGTGATCCTATAGCTACAACTGAATTGGTAGTCAACTGAGGAGATTCCAGTCAGAAAGTCCATCAGAAACTCTCATCCTCCTATTTGGATGAAGGATTATGTGACTCATAGAACTCATCCTCATTCTCAGAGTAACTATGTTTCTTATAATTACATTTCATCCAAGTACAAATCCTATCTGTCTGTATTTTCCACAGAGGTTGAATCTAAAAATTTTGAAGAAGCAGTCAAGGATAACAGGTGGATACAAGCCATGCAGCAGGAAGTGCAGGATCTAAAAGAAAATAGAACCTGGAAAATAGTCCCACTACCTGCAGGGAAGAACATTGTTGGGTGTAAATGGGTGTACAAGATCAAATACAAAGTTGATGGCCAGATTGACAGATTTAAGGCCAGACTAGTGGCCAAGGGATATAGCCAAACTGCAGGAATTGACTACCAAGAAACATTTTCTCCAGTGGTGAATATGACAACAGTCAGGTCCATCATAGCACTTGCTGCCAGCAAGCATTGGAACATCTTTCAAATGGATGTCTTCAATGCTTTCCTGCAGGGAGATCTACTTACGGAGGTTTATATGGAGCCGCCCAAAGGATTTTACAATGCAGAGAAGGGGAAGAATCATGTGTGTAAGCTGGTGAAGTCTCTCTATGGGCTTAAGCAGGCTTCAAGACAGTGGAATGCCAAGTTGACTGAAGCATTATTACACTCAGGTTATTCACAAAGTCATTTGGACTATTCCTTGTTCACAAAGAAGAGGAATGGTGGAATGGTGATAGTGTTAGTGTATGTTGATGATCTGTTACTCACTGGAAATGATGCCAAGTTGATAGAAGAAACCAAGCTTGTCTTACATAGTCACTTCAAGATCAAGGACTTGGGAGAGCTTAAGTATTTTCTGGGAATTGAATTCATGAGATCAAGTAAAGGTATACTGATGAATCAAAGAAAATATGCACTAGAACTGATAGCTGAAGCAGGTCTGGGCAATGCCAAAGCTAGCATGACACCATTGGGGTGTAACCAAAAGTTAACCAGTTTTAAAGTTTGATCCAGACAGTATGTAAGTGGACATTCCAAGATATCAAAGGTTGGTTGGTAAACTATTCTATCTCACTATCACAAGGCCAGACATAGCATTTGCAGTTCAAGTACTGAGTCAGTTTATGCAAACTCCCAAAGTGACACTGGAAGGCTGCATTAAGAGTAATCAAATACATCAAATTAACACCTGAAAGGGGGCTGCTTATGAGTTCCAGTCAAAAGCCACAACTGAATGGGTATTGTGATGCAGATTGGGCTGCCAGCCCCAGCACAAGGAGATCAGTCACTGGTTTTGTCCTTAAATTTGGTGACTCCCTCATCTCTTAGAAGTCTAAGAAGCAACATACAGTCTCTAGAAGCTCCACAGAGGCAGAGTACAGAAGTCTTGCTGCATTGACAGCAGAATTGTGTGGGTTACAAGGTTGTTCAAGGAGTTAGAGGTGGATTTAACAGAACCAACTTTCATTTTCTGCGACAACAAATTTGCATTGTAGATAGCTGCCAATCCAGTCTTCCACGAGCGCACCAAACACATAGAAATAGACTGCCACTTTATTAGAGAAAAGATCCAGCAAGGGCTCATCAAAGCTGTCTACATTCACACTAAGGATCAGCAGGCTGATTTGCTCACCAAAGCGCTGGGAAGAACACAACATGAATTCTTATCTAGCAAGCTTGGATTATTGAATCTCTTCAATATATCCCGCTTGAGGGGGAGTATTAAAGATGTTAGTTGATATATTAGTTGTGGTTGTTAGCTGAATTAGTTAGTTAGTTAGATGTGATTAGTTAGTTAGTGGTAATTAATTAGAAGTTATGGTACTAAGTGTACATGTATAAATACATACCACACATATGGTTACTGTACAATAATAAAAGTGAAAATATCAGCACATTCCACTTTACTCTTCTCTCTCTCAGTTCACTTTCCCTTCTACTCACATGAACCCTAAATCCGAAAGTAACACACAAAGAAATCGACGAGATTCAAGATTCAACATTCACTTATACATGTTAAGAAGATAAATTTTAACCTTATGTCCGCCCCAACAACTTGAGACTTGTCAATTCATGATGGATCACCGTAAAGTCAATGATAAAAATTCTTCACCAAAGTTGTTGGCTTCATTAGTCCGTGGAGAAGTCTTGTCCATGGTGATAGTCTGAAAGGAGTTGTGAGAGATTCCCTTGCTAGCTAATAACATCACTGCTCTGGCTTTCTCAGCTGGAAAATCATCAAAAACCACAATATTACCCCCATAGAATATAGACATTTGGGCTAACTTTTGCTCCTTATTTGGTATCTCTTTGCTGCACAAGAAGAAAAAGAAAGAGCATTGTGACACACTAGTATTCAATTCATAATGAAAAATAAAAGGAAAATCATACTTTTTCTTTATTGGTGAAGTTGAAAAATAACAAAGAAGAACAAAAAATTTCAGGCGGAAAAAAGTAATTTCGGTAAATTGCCGGCAACTTTTTTTTAAGGAAATGAAAAGTTTTTTTTCTTCTCAATTTTCCTTGTTTATATATATTTTTAATGAAATTATCAATTCGCCTCTTGTACACATGTACATCATGTATTTTTTTCAACTCAATAACATTAATAACACATAAGTTTGAAATATTATATGTTTTAATGAATTTAGGGATACAATTGGCAAAATAATAAGAGGTTAAGCTGTCAAATATATAGGGTCTATAAAGTTTTAGCGTAAGCTCTAATAGTTTATTTCTCTCTTCTATATATATAGGTATTTTTCGAGGGTCTCAATTAGTTTTGACTTCTTCCTTGATAAGTCCTCCATCTTAATTATAAGTTGATAATATCGTGTTACTCGAACAAACTTTGAATTAGTTATCGAGTCCAAAACACCACTCACAAAGGATACCTTCACTAAATGTAATATTTACTAAATAAATAATATTAAACAAGAATGATCTATTTTTTAAATCCGTTTAAAAAAAATCATTTCTTTTTCTTGGCAACAATTTAATTTCAACTTTTGACATGACATATTTAAGGATAGGAGATTAAATGATATTTTAGTATATCTGACATAACTTTAATATAGAATCATAAGATTAAAAAAATTTTCTTTATTTTTTGTAATTAAGAAAATATATTTTTTAATAGTAAATAAGTCAGAGGGTAAAAAATTTTTTCCTTTTTGCCTTTTCTCACAGATCTTTTTGAAAGGGAGAGAATATATATATTTTTTATAGTAAAATGATAATGGTAACAAATACTTGTTAGTGGGTTGGTGGATAATTTAGTAAGTAATGAGGTAAAAAAGGGAGAGTAGATGAAAGAAATAAAGTGACATTCCAGATCATGGGAAGAACACAAAATAGTGGGTTTGAAAGAAATTATGACCACTACTTTATTATTACACACTAATAACATGACAAACAATTTAATTTGATATTAATAATTTTTATTAGTCGGTTTATACTTTTATATAGGTATTAGTGGCGAAAGCTCGTACTAATATGAACTCAATATAAATTATTTTTTAATCTCAATTTTTATGATATCGCTAGATTTTTTTATATATATTTTAAAAGATATTGTCCAATATACTTGAAGCAGCTAAAGAAATATTATAAAGTCGTTGAAGCAAACATGTCAATACACAGTTGCGTTGAAAAGATTAAATTAAAAATCACACAAATTATTTTTTGTTGGCTCACCGAAAGCTGCTCAAGCAAACAGCCAAAATAAATTATTCTTTAGTCTCGATTTATGTGACATCAATAGATTTTTTATTTATATTTAAAAAATTATTGTAGAATTATAATTGAAGCAATTAAGGAAATATTATGAAGTAATTAAAGCAGACATGTCAATACGCAGTTGTATTGAAAAGATTAAATTAAAAACCTTGTGAAATACTTTTTATTGACCCCATATAATAAAAGAGAAGAAATAAATAGCAAAACAAGATCGAAAATCGCTGAATTAGTTACTTATATATAAGTAGCAAAAACAACACTTCACATTTTACTTTGAATGAAAAGTTTTTATAGGATCACACCAATGTCAAAATATGTTTGGCTACAAAATTCAAAGACTTTTATAATCATAAAAATGCTATTATAAGATTGAGATCATACAATTTTTAAAGTGTATTTCTTTTCTCAAATTTCGTATAACAAATTATATGTCACGCAAATTAAATAGGACATAATAAATTCAGATAGTATTTTTATTAATTAAAAGAAAACTGACCTGCTGCTGGCCTTATTTATGGACACCTCCATTTCATTAAAAGAATTTCTTGTGAGACTTTTAGGAACCAGATCTATTAATTTCTGATCTTGTTCTGTTGTCTTAGTTGATAATTCTTCCATGTTGCTCAACAAATCCTTGGTTGCTGTTAGGATAAAATAAATAATATAATAAAATAATTTAGAATATTTAGAAAGTATATAAAAAATTATGATCCAAGAAAATATTTGTTTAACTCTCCAAATAGTAACCATCAATCACATTTAGCAAGTAATTCTTGGTGAAGTTTAGTATAGTTTCACAAGTTGAATTTAAATTATATATTTTTGGTCCAACAATCTTTGGGTCCTCTAATCTACGAGACATAAAAAAAAAAGATAATCACAAAACTAATATCAGTTGTGTGAGGAATGAAATAAAAGTTTTTCAAATCAATCAATACTTCAATCAATTTATGTAATAAAATTTCTTTTATTTTGTCCTCGAAATAATAATTTTTAATTTTTTAGAAATGAAATTGAACGATAAACATCATTTTATCTCTAATAAAATAGTTTATAATCACATAAATATTTTTTATTTAATTTAAACAAATTTAACTTTTTTGTTTCATGAATTTTATGTTTAATCAAATTATAGAATAAAACAAAAAAAATATTAATAAAAAGATGAGGCCTTAAAAATTTGGGGCTCAAGCCAGCAACGATTAAAGACTCTATGGTGGATGTTGGTAAGTGGGAAATTTTTTAATTCAAAATAAAAATGATTAGCCAAAAGTAGAACATTTCTGCCTTTTCTTTTTAGACAAAAATCAATTAATTATCATTATATCCTTCAGAAAATCAGGAAAATGAAGTAGAAAGAATTAAGCAAGCAAATTAAGAATACCAAAAAATTAAGATAAACACCTACTAAAAGTTGAAATAGCTTCAAATTGTACATAAATTTTTATTTTAATCATGTTATTCTTATTTGGGTTATAAAAATATTATTTTTATTTACTCTGTCTTATCTATTGTGATTAAAAATGCTCTTAGTTCAAAGTTAAGCATATGATAAGGAAAATCAATA
>JAPFFP010000080.1:12773164-12797437 GCA_026153255.1 Solanum medicagineum
TAATCAACAACAACAACAACAACAACCTACAACATCCATAAACCTTCTCCAATGCCACCACAACATCAAAAACACCATAAAACGCTATTATGACATAATTTGGTAAAACAGGGCAGCATACATATCAATATACATCTACCATATTCAAGCCTCCCTATATACTCCAAGGACTATAATACATCACTGCAACGCCCAACGCAAACCCCCAACGCTAAAACATAATATTACACTTCCAATGGGGTTCCAATTCAAGCTAACCCTCATGTATACATTCACCTAGTTTCCCAACACTTCTTTCACCCCCACAAGGACTATTTTCATGTCAAATAAACATAAACACAAGACTATAAATCAATATATCTTTATATGCAAACTTGTCCCCAATTCAAACCCCAATTCAAAATTCACAATTCAACTAACAACCAACCCTATTTTCATGTTTTATCTTCACACATCCTTAACACCCCCACAATCTTTAATTTACATAAATAAAGCTAGAAATTAACATACCTTTCAATCCTTTACTAGACCCAAATCTTCGTAGCCGTCAAACCAAGCGTTTCCTTGACCAATTAACGCCTCCACGCCACTTAGGGAACCCAATATACCAAGATTGAAGTGTCGAACAATCGAAAACTCGAAAAAAAATCGAATTTTCTCTCGGGTTACTGTAGCAACCCGAGAGCTATGATTTTCTTCAGCTTTCTTGGTTGCTCTCCTTTGTTTTCTAAGTGTAAGAACCCTTCTTGCACAAGACATATACATATATATATACATATAAAAAAATCTTCCACTTGAACCAATCAAAAATAGCAACAACACATAACCCCACTAACAATTTAAATCTTAAAGACTACACTTTAGAATAAATTTACATTTGTCCCAAACTTTACCAAATTGAACCAATTAAGGGCTTACGGGTCCTAACAACCATCAACCTGCTGGAAAATCGTTTCACACTCCACAGTCTCAGATGTATCAATGCTCTTCAAAGCTATACACAAGGAATGCTTGATGAAGAAATCAACATGAATTCACTTTTAATCCAAATATACACGGACACCAACATCATTTTGTATACACACTGGCGAACATCTATCACTAATAATGAATTTAATCTTTATTTTATCAACATTAGTATCAATACACAATTGCAGAGCAGTCATTTTAACAAGACTACCATATAAAGTCCTTGATTTATAGATAATCCACTCCATCAGAAAATCTACATATCTCCCTGTTATGATCAAAACATAAAAACATTATACACAATCTCATTTAAATATACAATTTGAAAATTATAATATGCAGTAACAATTTGAATGAACACATTTTATACTGAAAACTCCAATGAAAACAACAAGTACTAACTTGAAACGTCCTATCTCCTGCCATGTTGTATTAAAATCGAAAACATACTATCTATGTCCATTGAAAAACAAAAGAAATAAATCTACACATGGAAAAAAAGTAAATGGAGAAACAACAAAATGCTGAAAAAAAATAAATTAAATTAATTTCAGTATATATAAAAAACAAACTTAATAGATAATGAGAGTAAAATAAGGAGTTAAAAAAGGAACTAAAAGATCTTATAGGCAACAAGTTATAACTGATTGAATTATTATTTAGGAATTCAAATATATGGTAATTAACACAATTCCAATATAATAAGAATTTAAATCTAGACAATAAATTATTTTTTTTTACAAATTTCCTCATTTTCTTAAATTAGAATTTTTAATTTTAAATTTTATTAAAATGCTACAAGTTGCAACAAATCTAGTGTTAAAACCTTAACTCACTATCTACTGCTAAGACCCATAATAACATATCTAATATTAGTCATTTTAAAAATTTATTCTTGCAAAAATGTCTACTTATCATCTATTTAGCCTAACCTATAAGAATTACCTAAAATGGACATTAATTTATAAGTTTTTTTCCAAGTCATCCTAAAAACACCAAATTGAATTGGTTAATTTAGTTTGGTGTTTGATGCACACTTTTTTGAAATTAAAAATTAAAAAATTAAATATCCATTCCTACCAGTAAATAACATCTCTAAAATTATTTTTTCTCTTAAATAGCTAGTCGTTGGGCAGTCTCAATAGTTTTTGAATATTTTAACACTTAGACTCAACAAATTGTGTTACTCTTTCACAAATATGTGCAAATACATAATTTTGACTAAGTTCTGACATCACGAAAAAAATTTCATCATATAAATGTGAGGTTTTTTTGAAGGTTTTCTCAGTAGTTGAAAGGTGGCTTGTTAGATGTAAGGAGAAACAAGTATAACCTTATTAAAAAAAAAAAAACAATTCAACATATAAACATGAGTCTATTTAAAAGTTTTCTTAGTCTGATTTAAATGGAACGTACGATATAGGAAGAACCAAGTATAACACTGTTATAAATTTCGCATATGAATGTGAGTCTATTTTGAAAGTATTTTCAATTTTGTTGACAAGTGCCATGTAAGACGTAGGAAGAATAAGCAAGTGTAACATTGTTAGAAAAAAAATTCAGCATATAAATGTGAGTCTAGTTTGGAAATATTCTCTATCTAGTTGGCAAGTCTGATGTAAGATGTAGGAATAGGTATAACATTGTTAGAAAAAAAAATTCAGCATATAAATGTGAATCTAGTTTGGAAGCATTCTCAATCTTGTCGACAGGTCTCATGTAAGATGTAGGAATAAGTATAGCATTGTTAGAAAAAAAAATCACCATATAAATATGAGTCTACTTTGACAGTATCCTCAATCTTGCTGACAGGTGTCGTGTAAGATGTAGGAAAAAGTATAACATTATTTGAGAAAAAAATTCAGTATATAAATTTGAATCGATTTTGAAAGTATTCTTAGTTTTGTTACAGATACAATGTAAAATATAAAGAAGAAGCAAGTATAACGTTGTTAGAAAAGCATTTTCATCATATAATTGTGAGTCTATTTTGAAAGTATTCTCAGTCTTGTTGACAGATACAACATTATTAGAAAAAGATTTCAACATATAAATGTGAATCTATTTTAAATTTTTTTCACAGTCTTGCTGACAAGTAGCATATAAGACATAGGGAAAAGCAAGTATAACGTTATTAGAAGAATAAAATATTTGTTGCATATAAACGTGAGCCCTTTCTTAGCATGGTTGACAAGTATTATATGTTACAAATGAAAATATTTCGTCAAATAAATCTGAATTAGTTTTCAAAGTTTTCAGAGAATTCGTGACAAGTGGCATGAATTAGTTTCTATTCATGCATATATTTCACTTGTCTTTTGCTATTTCAATTCTCAAGAAAACAAACGGCCATTTTTCATCCTTTCTTCTTCTCTTAGATCGTTACAACAAAGAAAAAAGTTGATACAGTAATCCATCTTTTCCGATCATCCTTTTGTTGAGTTTCTCCGGTCTCATCATCATCCTCTTGGGGACTGAAACACTTACAGATAACAGAGGAATCAATAAGCAAAGGTCTTGTCCAATTCCCAATTCATTTTCCTAACTCAAACCCCTAATTTTACTCCCACTTCCAGTTCATTTCGAGTTCCATCTCTACCCCTAACTCCGGTTCGATCTAGACTCAATTCCATCACCTTTCATGGATAAAAGACGAGGTACTTCAAGCAGCAAACAGTCCCTGAATCAGTTATCCCGTGATTTTCTCTGTAAAACCAATGAAAAATGGTCTACATTGCTTTTTTCATGTTCTTCGAGTAAATTAATGAGCCCTAAGTAGAAAGTTCTGATTTTGGGAAGGGAAGTGGTGCTAAAGTGGGTAAAAGGGTTAATTCGAGAAGACGAGTTATTTCGGATGAGATTATTTGTATAAATAAAGATTCGAGTTTTGAGGCTTCAATTGCGTTGATGCTGGATTTTTTTCTGACTCATTGTTGGACGAGGAAATTGATGCTGAGGCTGTTAGTGTAGTTGGGGGGGGGTTGAACACTATAACTATATTTAATTAGAAATCATATTGTAACCAAATGGCGTGAAAATGTGTCGATTTGGGTGAGTAAAGATATGTTTGCAAATGTTACACCCGAATGTTGTAGTAGGTTATTGGATTCTGCATATAACTACTTGTTATCGTATGGATATATATTAATTTTGGGGTGCCTTTGGCAATTAAGGACAAGATTCTAGCTGAGCCAAGTAAGGGTAGAGTGACTATTATGGGGCAGGTCTTACTGGGTTGGCGGCTGCGAGGCAACTGATGTTGTTTGGCTTTGAGGTTACTGTTTTGGAGGGATGACAGCGTGCGGGTGGAAGCGTGTATACGAAAAAGATGGAAGGAGGGAATAAGGTGGTAGCTGCTGATTTAGGAGGGAGTGTTTTAATAGGTACACTAAGAAATGTGCTTGGTTTGTTGGCACGACAGTTATCGTATACACTTCATAAGGTGAGAGACCAATGTCCTCTCTATCATGCTGATAGAAAGCCTGTAGATGAGCATTTAGATAAAACAGTAGAGGATACTTATAACGAGCTTTTGGATAGGGCGACCAAGCTTAGGCTAGAATTATCAGAGGATATTTCTCTTGGAATAGCATTGGAGATTTTGTGAGAGGATTTTGGTGTCGAGAAGAATGATGAGGAGATAAGGTTGTCTAACTGGCATTTGGCAAATCTGGAATATGCAAATGCATGTTTGCTTTCAAAGATTTCATTAGTATTTTGGGACCAAGATGACCTCTATGGTATGGGAGGGGATCACTGCTTCTTGCCCGGTGGAAATGGAAGATTAATTCATGCCTTGGCGGAAAATGTGCCTATTATTTTTGAAAGAACTGTGCATGTGATCCTTCATTTTTGAAAGAACTGTGCATGTGATCCATTATGATCATGATAGGGTAAAGGGTGCTGCTAGGGACCAAGTATTCGAGGAAGATATGGCACCGTGGACAGTTCCTCTTGGAGTTCTGAAGAATAGTCCATCCATTTCATTCCAAAGTTGCCCCAACAGACGCTGGAAACAACAGAAAAATTGGGATTTGAATTGTTAAATAAGGTTGCTTTGTTGTTCCCTTATGTGTTCTGGGACTCCAATGTTGATGTTTTTGGTCATGTTAAAGATGATTTTAGTTGTCGGGGGGAATTCATTCAGTTATATAACTATGCAACAGTTGTTGGTGGGCCGTTATTATTAGCTTTGGTTGCTGGAGAAACTGCACACAAGTTTGAGACAATGGCCCCTAACGATGCAGTGACCAAAGTTGTTCAAATTTTAAAAGGTAAATTCCATGTTCCACTTCAACTTTGCTTTCAATATACCAAAATATTATTCATGTTTCTCTTGAATATCATATTATTTAGTGGTCAACTAACAAATAAAGAATAATAAACTCCGCAAGCAGAAAAACAAGAATGGAGTTGTTCGTGAAGTAAATACATGTTACCTTGCCATGCCCATTTGTATCCATTGAGTTTAAGTTTGATGCGTGTACGTATTGTCTTTTTTGCGAATTGAGAAACTCTGGAATACGAAGTTGGGATTTTTTTTTAAAAAAAAGCTGCTGCACAGATAGGATCTTGTGTTGCTTAACATACTGTCTTTTCGCAAAACAGGGAAGACACTATAGTAATTTGTTACTCTTTACATTTTACTTGTGTCAACTACATACGTCAGAGTTGATTTCATCATTTACCGTTTATTTTTGGTGCTACGTAGGCACATATGTTTGAAAATGCATCGATTATATAGTAAAGATGAAACTTATGTTTCTTATGTTCATGTAGCTAATGTCGTAATGAGATTTGGGCACTATTATCAGGTATATATGAACCACAAGGAGTTAACATCCTAGAGCCCATCCAAATCAAAACTAAAATATAGGGTAGTGATCCGTTCAGCTTTGGTTCCTATTCCAACGTTGTTATGGGTGCATCAGGAGATGACTATGATATTTTAGCAGAAACCGTGGGGGAAAGAAAGTTTTTCTTTGCTGGTGAGGCCATTAGCAGGTGCTATCCAGCCACTATGCACGGAGCATTTCTTACTGGGCTTAGAGAAGCTGCAAAGATGGCCCATCACGCTAGTGTTAGAACATCGCGTTTGAAGGTTGAGAAAAAAGGGAGATAAGGTATGCTTTAGATCTTTTTAAAGGGATTTCTAAAGTTTATTACGACACTGACATCCAAGAACTAACTGTATTACGACACTGACATCCAAGAACTAACTTTGTTTTATCTCACTATGTTATTAACACAGAACTTTTATGTTGCGTTTAAATAATTGTCCTTTATCATTTATGGTAAAGAATTAACTAATTACTCAAGTATGATTTGGTTTCTTTTTGTATCCTTGTTATTTTATTAGCTCTGGAAATAGTTGTTCAGTTCCTTGTTTGGATGCACTCTATAATTTCCTGTATCGACATTGTTTGCATGCACATTTTATGCAATAAGATAACCAGACCAAACAGGCTAAATGCAAGCAACAATTGCCACCAATAAGTTGGGGCAGATTTAGTTGGCATAATGAAATCATTGTGGGTTATATATCCTTTAGCGTGTGGGTTATCCCACATGCGGGGTCCGAGCAAGGTAGAATGTTTGCTGACCTTATCCTTACCTTGAAGAAGTTAGAGAGGTTATTTTCAATACCCCTTCGGCCATGCAAACAATGTTAAAGAGGTGCAATAACACACTGAAATAACAACAAAATAAGATAACTAGGTTAAATACTAACAGGTAGTAATAGTAACCTAAAGATGGGAAAAGCAAGAAGAACAATACTAACACTTAGAGAATGGGGAAAATACGTCCGCATAGTTGAGACCCTTCTATCCTAATCCTCGGCTTCTACATCCTTCTGTCAAGGGTCATCATTTCTATTGTGAGGCGGGAGCTAAACTTGTGCCATATCCTACCTAATCACCTCAAACCTAATACTTCTTAGGACAATCTTCACCTGTCCTCGAGTCTAGAATAACTAACGTCACACACTTCATAATCATGGCATTTGCACATCTCCACTTACATGACCAAACCATCTCGCTATAACACCCGTGAAATTACTAGAATACCCCAAGAATGGAATCGAGCGCATAATGCGCCTTCCCAAACTCTAATGGAAAATTCAAGACCAGATTTGCGATCAGCACGAAAAATGAAGTGGGAAATGGTCTCGACCTGATTTTAGAGCAACCAAGTCAGAAAATAATTTTTCATAATTAAATCTAAGATAGCGTAAGTGTGCACCCAGGATGCGATGCTCCTGGGGCGCGTACCTACACTTGAGATTTTTTAAACTTCCTAGAAAGAACGTATTCTGAGAAGTTCGTGAAATAGACATGTCTGCGCACCAGGTGCTTCGTGGACATGGTATATCGAGATCAAATTTTATTCTTTTAATTTGGGAAGGGTACTTTGTTCATTCCCCAACACCTCCTAAGACAATAAATGAGTATAAGTGATCTTTTATATCAAGCCAAGTCCAAAGAATTTCTAGCAACTAAGTTTTTGTTTGAGTCGATAGAAAGGTCAACTTAAAATGTCCATATCTCCTTAAGTATAATGAGTTAGGTGACCCATAATATATCAAATCTAAGATATTCGAATTAGCTTTCCAATGCATCCAATTTCACATTAATCAGAGTTCAGAGTAGAAAGTTATGACCATTTAAGTGAAGGAGTGCAGAGTTGTCTGAAGGTCCGCACCCTGAACGCGTCACGGACAGAACGCAGACCCTTACTGGATGAGCAATGACGTTCTTTTTTAATTTTGAGGGTACTTTTATCCTAAAACCTTGGAGGTCTATTTAAGGTCCCAAAACGCACAAAACTCAGTTTTCACAATCAAAAAGCCTCTCCTTCACTCTTAAACATGAATGCTCTAGAATCATCAAGAAAGTCATCAAGTTAGATTTTCTTTCAAGATTCATTCTCACGGTAAGTTATTCTTCACAGATTTCAATCTACCCAACCCGAATTTCCTCAACTATTCATGAATCCGTAATAGAATCTTAAATCATAACCTAGGGTTTCAAGAAACGAATAAGGAATTCTTAATTCTTCTTTTTCAAGAATCATGCTTCTTCATCAAGAACTCTAAAGATTCCAAGTCAAGAATTCAAGAATCTTCTTCAATTCTTCCAAGAACTAATCTCTCAGGTATGTAAGGCTATCCAAAAGTTATCCTCCTACTATTTTGAAACTTAAATCACTAGTTTCTGTTCAAGATTTTAGTTACAAGTTGAGATCAAAGTTCTGCATACTTAGCCAAGTTCATTGAAGAATGTTTCATGCATATTTTCTTGATAAAGAGCATGACTCTTATTGATTTTACTACTGATTCAAAATATTAAGACAAGATTTATAGTTATGGTTGAAATTATGAGAACCCTATATCTATTTCATGAAAAGTGATAAAGTTTACAGTTTGAGTTAAGTCTGAGCAATGTTTGAAGTTTGTATTTTGTAAGATAGCTGAGTAATGCATATATGTCTTCGAGATAACTGTAAAGATACCTTTCTCAATCAAAGAAAAGAGACCAGTCGAGGAAAGTTTAAGAAAATCTAAAGTTGGGCTAAGTCCCGAAAGATTAAGAAGGCATTTTGAGAAGTCTTACTCTTGAAGTTATGAGTATTATAAAAGTATTATCAGAGTAGTATTGAGCACCGATATGAGTGAAAGTAATCATAACTTGAACTCATAAACTACATAGCCAGTGGAGGATAGGATTGTACCAGAAGACAATTCCTCATTTGCCACTGAGATGGTCCAGTTTTGGATGGATCCACTCCCCTAGTTTTTCGTCCCCTACCCTGGCAAAGTACGGGACGACTTTGGCAGCATGGGAAAGACGTTATATCACCACAAAGCTCATAGTGGTGATTGTTGGTTAGAGAAACTTCCCAAGCTAAAGCAAGTTAGTTTTACAATTATACTTTCAGCATATATTATATTTTTAGCATGTATTGCATTCATTACTTATGTTTTTCATATTAAGATATGTTGTATTTACCTTAAAAGTATTGCCTACCCCGAGTTTCTGTTTGGCCATTTTACATACCGTACATTCCATGTACTGATGCCTTTGGCGATAAATCATTTTATGATGCAGATTCAAGTATCCACATGACAACAGATATTCAGTACGTCAGCTTTCCAGAGGCAATGGGTGAGACCTCTTTGCTTTCAGAAGACTCTAGTCAGTATAGTTTATGTATTTTATTTTACAGCCAGGTAGCCATGGGTCTTGTTGCGGCACCTATCACAGTACAGTAGAGGTTTCATGGACAGAGTTAGTGAGTCAGTTTAGTCTTTCCATTCAGACATTTTAAGCATTATTACTAATGTATTAAGAGATGTTTTCTGATTTTGTATAAAGCATGATTAAGACTCTTGAGTTTTACTAGATATATGTTAAAAGGTTCATCTTGTAAAGCTTCTGCATGCATGTTAAAGTTTCCAGACGAGTAAGTCAGCCCAGGCCAAGGGTTCGTTTTGGGATCAGAAATGGTTTCTCGAGTGCAGTCACGTCTTGGGTGTAGAACCGAGGCATGATATCTGCCTCACTTCGCATCTTGTTCTCCACGAGGGTCACTCCCATTTTTATTCTGAACAATTTCATTCCTAATCTTATCTTCCTGGTATGCTCCCACATAGGCTATAGAAAAAGTTAGTGAAACAATTGTGCTAGATAACAATGTAATGAACAAGCAGGCATAAATTTTTATAAGCTTTTGATGTGATGTGCTAGTACTTGTGTCTATTACAAGCACATACGTAGAAGCTAGTATATATTTGCATTCAAGGGTATATGGTTTTAAATATAAGTTGGTTTTTTTCAAATAGGTAGTGTTTAAATGGACATTGATGAATTTGATAGGAGATATTGCAACAAAATTTGTTGCTATATAATTTATGAAAAGTAATTCACACAATTTATCGAGATAGCTAAATAGGATAACCATTAATCGTTTTAATTTTTTATACTTAGTAAATCAACAGGTACACACGCTAAAATATTAACATGATCTTTGTAGAAAAAGATCGCAAGCCCAGTGTATTAAAACTCTCGCTATGCACAGGGTCCGGGGAAGGGCCCGACCACAAGGGTCTAGTGTATACAACCTTACTTGCATTTCTGCTAGAGGCTGTTTCCAAAGCTTGAACCTGTGACCTCCTGGTCACATGGCAAGCAACGTTACTAGTTACTCTAATGCTCCCCTTCCTTACACGCTATGTGTGTGTCCAGAGACTAGAAATGGGAACATCCCAAGTACAAGATTGTAAGTCATTGAATTGAAAAGTTATATTGATTGAAAATCATCGAATGCTTCACTAATATAGACCTCATTCATATGCAACAATCAAAATTCATTTGAATGGTCAGTTTTTATTAGAGTTAGAAAAAATATCACCATGAATAATTGTTTTAACACCAACATCTTTTTGTTAAGCACTAAAGGAAACTGATATCTAAGATCGACGTCTCATTATTCAATAAAATACACTTGCCATATTTTATTTCCTTATTTAAAGCTCTATAAGGTTGTATATAAACAAAGAATAACCACTCTACTGTGCATGTTCATACCTTTAAACGTTACCTAGTAGAGCTAATCTTGTAATGCAGGTTCATCACCTCTTTTGTACTCTTTGATACTACTTTGTAGCTCCTTGCACAGTTTAGCTCTACCATAAATCCATTGTCTCAAAAAACATATATTTGTTGTTCTCTAGAAATGAATACAATAATCGTGTGTGATACGTATTACCAGATTGGTAGATCTTCATTAAAGTAAGAAGTGGAAAAGTGTCATTTACGTTTATCATGACACCTTTGTATCTCAAATATTCATTCATTTTAGATTCTTAATATTACTTATAGTATTGTTGTGTATGTGGCGAGCTTTTTTGGACGACTCCAAAATCAAAGCATGACCTATCAAGTCAAGATTCTTTTTTATGTATCTTCACATAAGTTTCACTCAAGAATGTGAAATTGTTATCTGACGTAGCTTTAATTATCAACTCAAATTTGTGTGTTTGCTTTTGTTTTTGTTTCATTTGTTTTTCTTGGTCAATTCAACTACTTATTGCTTTTATTGTTATTTTCTTACGTGATGAAAATCTTTCTGAATTATAGTGGCGCGCCTAACTTCGTAATCTTGAGCAGTCCTGCGCCAACTCTGTATGAAGTTTCAACTATTTGGTATTGACTTCCTCTTGTTAGCTTTGTGCTTCAAGAATTATGATCAAAGTTTTATATTATTTTGTTCGTCCAATTTTGTATAGCAGCATTGACTGGGCATGATATAAATACAGAGAAAGTATCTATATTGTATTTTATTTGTGGTGTGACTAAGTCATTCTTGACATAATTAAATGAAATGTTAGAACTGTTGGGAAGCAAAATGCTCGCTATTATTGTTGTGACGATAACAGCTGAGCACGGCGAAAGAGACTTCTGTCAATTTTGACATTACAATGCTGCTACATCATACCAATATATTAAATCAGTCGAATAGATTCACTATTCATCAATAAGCTTGTAATTTTTTTGCCTTCAAATTTCTTGTTAATCACTGCAAACACGTTTTGCTAATATTTATTTCGTAGCAACTGCGCATATATCAGACTTGAGGCTAACATTTCTTATATTTTGTGGTTAAAAGGTGTTGTAAAGTCGAGAGCAGCCACTGTCAAGTGAAAAGTAGTCAGGTATGATTCCTATTTCTTTCTTTTAGTCTGTCCTTTCTTTTTTCTAATTCGGAGTTTCAGCTTCTTCATGCATCCCCTTTTTAACTTGTTTCTCAGGAAGGATAAAAAAATTGGCAGAGGCAATGAAACCACTTTATCTGCTGGGAGTATCAGAACGAATGTAGTCGCGAGCTGCTTTAGCTATACGCCTATGGAAAGTCAGAAGTTGGCCCTTCTACTGGTTTGTGATGAGGGATCTCACTTCCTCCAGGTTTGAATATTCTCGTAATGATACCGTTGGGTCTGAACCACTGTCTAGTGGTTATGGATCTGTATCTCCAGTTCTGAGGAAACTTCTTGCTTGAGCTTGGTTCCTTATCCAAAAAGTCCGTTATAGCTGGTACGCCTCACAGGTACGATTCATAGGGTGATCTACAAGATGTAATCAGGGTCTCGTGTCAAGTTCTTGGCATTTTGGACTCAACTGGTATGACCTACTGGTAAGAGTCGTTGATTGGGTACGACTCATATTCTCCTCTCGTAGTCTAGGCCTTCAGTTTTTGATCTAAAGTTTTTGCTCTTTGTTTCCTATTACGATTCCACCTATACGAGTCATAGTGAGACCTACAACTCGTAGGATGGCCTCGTAAGGCTGACCTCCACTTAGCAGATTTCTGATTTTTGGTCTTTGTTTCTTGTTATGAGATCACCATATGACTCGTAGCTTGGGCTACAACTCGTAGGTGAGCTTGTATGTCCTGTGCTTCAGCAAAATCTGCAATTTTTCTCCAAAATAATGCCAACCTACCTTTTCTGCAATGACAACACAACACAGAATACATAAAAACCATAAAAAATCGTATTAAGAACTCACAAAATTCCTTGTTTTAGGCATCAAACGTGTTGTATTTTGACAGCACATCAACACACTCAACTTAGAATTGTTGCTTGTCCTCAAGTGACCAACTCAATCTAAGAAGATGATAAGAAACACATAGCAGTTATACTAATGGCATATACATTATTTACTCTAATTAAGGTACCCAACTTTAATTTTCAAAACAAGACTGCAAGGCTACTAAGCAAAAGAAAACACAAAGATGCATCTGGCAACCCAACTATGATAAGCTAAGGAGCATCAACCATCCACAATCACTGGTATAGTCATATGCTAATCAAGTAGTGCAAATGCCCTCGCAAAAGAGAAGTCCCTCTTACTCAGTCAAAAAGCATTTAGAATTCAGGGACTGTGGAAGCATTCTCACTCTCACAAATGAAATTCATACAAAATGACTAACACCATAGCCTTTCCCCTATACTCAATTTCCATATTGGTGACAAAGTGGATTTGGATAACTTTAGGACTTAACGGCTTGTAACATAGGCTCATAGGGCTTTGGTATGGCATTTTAGGCAAGTAGTGACTAAAAGCTATCCTTGAACCATGTTTACTAACATTTTTACCTTCATAACCCAAACATTTTCACTAAAACTACCCTTATTCCCCCATTTCAATCTTTCCCCGAGTGCCTTCTTTTTCTTTTCAGTTGTGCCTTATTTCTGGACTCATTTTTGCTAATCTCTTCAACTCAAGACACTTTTCTTTTTATTTTTCTTCACTAGGCTCTTGATTATTCATTTCTTTCTTTCTTTCCCAACCAACCACCTTATTTTTATTACTTTACCATAATAAAAGCCACCTTCAACTTAGGCTTTTAGCCTGAGGTGAAGTTTACAATATCTATTTCCCAAACCATGGCCACAATTTGTAGCCACCCTCAACTTAGGCTTTTAGCCTCAATCAAGGTTCACATGTTCAAGGATAGACCAGGGCCAATATCAAGGTATTTCATCAAACAAGGTTAAGCTAGCAAGGTGTCAAGAAAGAATGAGTACATGAGAAGCTCAAAAATTTGGAACAAGGGATTCACTCGCTCATTTGGTAGGTCATTTAGGCAAGAGTGGGCTCACTAAAAGAACAAAGGCCTAAGATCCCGTCCTAATCAACCGCATCACCAAACCAATTTTAAATTAATAAAGCAAGTTCTAAGTCCATACACTATACATGAATGCGGCAAAAGCTCACAACACAAATGGCATTTCACACACACTATCAAGTATAGACTCATAGGTCATGCTTCCAGCCTCAGCTTTCCTTCACATTATCAAAACAAACATTGCCAGATACTCAAACTGCATGAATACATCAATAACCATATCTCAAAATTTTTGAGGGTACCTAATTCTTTTTCAAATCATTCAAAAAGCGTTTATAGGCTATGTATACGCCAAAAGACCATACTACTATGTATTTACACATTATCTACACTACTTAAACATGTCAGTTCAACATAAAATTAAAACATCCACAAAGAAAAAGAAAAACGGCAAGAGAACTTTAATATCAAAGATAGGAGAAGTTATGGACTCAAGGCTACTCAGACTTCACCATAATCCATAACTTCCCACACCCCACCAAAATAGAATACTTTGTCCTCAAAGTAAAAACATGCACTAGATCCAAACAACAAAAACATATATATATATATATATATATATATATATATTAAAAACCAACATTTCAAAAACTAGCATCCAAAACATAAGTAAAAACAACATCCAACATAAAACATTTAAACAAATCCAAAAGCCAACATAATAAAATATTGTCCAACAGAAAGAACAAAGTATCCATATATAAAAGATAGGGGTTGGGGTCAAAAACATGAAACATCATGGTGCATCAAGCACCGGTATCGGTTTGGTTTGCAGGGTCCTGGGTCACGACCTCCTCCTCAGCTATCTGGGTCGTAGCTTTACGTTAGCTACCCTCTCCATGTGAAGTCTGCTGCTCCCTATCTCTCTATATAGTTGCCATCAGTATCAACTCTTGCACCACCTCCTTTGGTATCGTCTCCTCCTCCAGTGTTGCTGGGTCATCAGGCCTAGGCCTCTTCTGGCTCAACCCTAGGGTCATCTATCTCGAGGGGCCTCTTCCCGTGAGCATGCGGGCGGTTAGCCAACTAGTCAAAAACCTCATCACCCATCGATGCTACCTCCGAGACTGCAACAAGGGCTGCTAACATCTGTAATAAGTCACCTTAAACTTGGCCAACTCTTGTGTAACTGCGTTCGTGTCAGCAGGTCGAGCACCTTTAAGCCTCATATGGACTCTCGCCTCAAATGCATCTACTCTGGCATCCACCGCCCTAACTCTCTCCTCTACCAAATCATAGGCGAATGCCTTCACCCTCTCCTCTGAGTCCCAAACAGTCTGGCTGATCCATGGTCTGACCTGAGCTGCTAAAGCCTATAGCCTGGACTTCACTGTAGCCACCCTGCATACCAGTGCCTGAAAAGCAATAGCAAAGATAAGAGAATCCACCTACCGTTGGTGCTAGGATACTGGAGGATCACATAGACTCAATCTCAACAGGTGGGGAAGGCTCAGCAGTAGCTGGAGTACTGCTGGTGGTAGCTGGAGTCAAACCCTGAGTCTGAGGCTCAACTGGGAATGGATCTAGGATGGATGAAGGAGTTGCACATGGCAGGGCCAACAGGTTCTCATCAGCCTTTATCAGGATGGGATCTATAGTGCTCGTGGCCTCGATATTCTGGTCCCGATGGGGGTCTATAGGAACACCTGTTGCACTGCACAATCGGTGGATCAAAATAGGACATGGCAGTGAGGTGTTCTTCCGGACGGCAGACTCGTGGATCTGCTTGAAGATAATCTGGGTCCAGTCTATCTCATTACCATCTAGAATGCTGGCTAATAGCACAACTCGCTTCAGGGTGATCATATTATCCATGAAAGTAGGCCGGATACGCCAACGGATAATTGACCACCAAAATTTGGCCCAAAAAGAGAGGTGGGCTTTCACTATCGGATCTGCGTGGTTTGTAACCCATATCGGCTCAAACCCTTCCTCACATATCTGGCTGGCAATCCACTGTAGTAGCTCGGTCTTGGCCCCAACATCTTTCTCATTCACCGCTTTCATCATTTTGGAAATATGACTATCATACTCTGCGGTGGATTAAGGCACTCAATAGTCTGGCCCAAACTGAACCCATTGGATCGTCTCTTCCGAGATGTCAACTCTACGACCCATACCTAAACCACTCGTAAGCGAGGCTGCTCAATTGGTTTCTTATTCTTCGATAGACCTCGGCAAAGTGTCGCAAGGTAGGCTGCTTAAAATTACGGACTAAGTAAGGGGTATACTTGCCCAATTGTTGTGAGTTCCATCGTAGTCTGTGTCTGTCCAACTCAGCATCTAACCTTGGTACCCTATCCAACCCAGATTTGTTCAATCTAGATACTCATGAAACTGTCTAACCAATTTGCCTTGCCCTTTAGTTCTAACCCCTGTTCATAGATCTCTTTCATTCCTGTAGCGTACCAACTGGGGTCGGTCGGAGGTTGTGACTGTACTTCCTCCTGCTGAGCTTGTGACCCCTCCTCAAAATCTGTTTTGGTATGTGTGGGGATCATCTGTGGTGAGCTGCTCTCAGACCCATCACTGCTACCCTCTTCCTCAGACTGGGAGGGACTCTCAACTTCTACCGGGGCCATAACAGCGCGGCCCCGAGTTTGAGGCACATTAGCCTCAGGGTCTATCCTGACTCTGTGGACTTCCACAAAGCATTCCGATTACTCAGTCTCAGAGGATTCATCAACTAACCTCCGCTGAAATATCTAGATTGCTCGTTTATCCTTTAGAGGCATTATATTTGCAAACCAACCATACAACAACATGTGAGCTTCAAGATGTTTGACCAAACAATGGTCACATAACAAAGAACAAGAAATGCAAACACGTAAACATAGAAGCAAACCAAAATGGAAGAAAGAGCACTGATGTAGTTGCAGATTTGTAGCTTCGAAGTGCAAGTACGACTCTTAGGGTGACCTACGAGTCATAAAACAACCCCGTAGTGCTTATCTCATGTTTGCTTTTCGTGAAAGAATACCAATTAAAGTGGAGGGTTTCTTCAAACAGCAAGGGGTTGGGTATGTTGGATATTTTAAAATTATTTTAACTATTTTCTAAATGTCATTACTTAGTCATTAATAATTATATAAAAATATTTTGTTAACACAAAAATTAAATGATATATATTGACTCTTTACATGGCTAATACAAGATCATTTGCATGGCAATTTTGAGGCCATTTGCATGGCAATTTTGAGGCCATTTACATGGCACTTTCAAGGCCAAAACCTTGGCAAGTTTAATGCCAAATGCTTAGAAAGTTTAAAGCCAAAAGATTGGCAAAAAAAAGACCTTACCATGCTTGATCACCAAGTTTTGAAAAGTATATATATGTGTTTTCATTCTTGAAACAAAGAATGAGTGAAGAACAAGAAGTGAGTAAGAAAGAGTGAAAATAAAAAAAAGGAAAGTTACTATACTTTCTCCTAATATATTTTCTTGGTTATAATCCCCCTTTCCGACTTGCTTATTTTCTAGTAATTATATTTTGTTGATTCCTGTATCCTCTAAGTAAGAGAAGGCTTATTTAATTCTGGGGAAATATTTCACACTGTTGAAATAGTTTCTTAGGACAGTGCCCAACACGACTCAAGTATTATTTTTACTTATATATGTATACTATTTTAAAATTATATTTGTAGTAATATTTATCTAAATTTTTTTGTATTATTTTGACTCATTAATCTTCTCTTGTATTTTGTCTTCTCAAATATATAGATAAAGAAAGAGATTTCATTTTTTCCCCTAAAATCTAAGGAACTATTGCAACTAATATTACTATGGAAATTCCTAACTTATGGAATGATTATAAAAATAACGTAAAGCATAAGCAAATAAATTTCACTCTTGAGGAAATGGTGGCTCACATTCTAATTGAAGATACCAACCAAAAGGAGTCATTCAAGTCAAAGGAGCTGGCGCTCAAGGCAAATCTAGTACAAGGCCAAAGCAGTAACAACAACAGGTATGAGAATAAGTCTCGAGATTACAAGCCTTATAACCCCAATTTTAAGAAAAAGAAAAACTCTTGTTTCACTTGTGGAAAATCAGGTCATCATGCCGCATAATACAGGATGAAAATGAGAACTGATAAAGAAAAAGGTTATCCTCCCAAAACTAATTTAGCTGGAGGAGATGAAATTATTGCAACTGTAATTTCTCAAGTGAATATCGTAGCACATATAAAAGAATGGGTGGTAGACTCTAGGACTACTCGGCACATTTGTGCAAATCGAGAAGCATTGCCTCCTATAAATCAATAGGGGATGATAGTGAAGTAGTCTACCTTGGAGATTCAAGACTACTAAAATTTTGGGTAACGATAAAATGCTCCTGAAGCTCACTTCTGGAAAAACTTTATCCCTTATTGATGTGCTACATGTTTCTGAAATGCGGGCAAACCTGATTTCTGTGGCTTTACTTGGTAAAGCTGGAGTGAAAGTGTCTTTTGAGTCTGATAAGATCATATTGACAAAATCGAATGTGTTTGTGGGGGAAGGCTATTGTAACCAAGGACTTTTTGTACTCAATAATGTTGTGAATTAAAAAGTATGTACTTCTGCTTATATGATTGAATCTATCTCTTTAAAGGCATGCTAGTCTAGGACATGTTAACGTCTCATATATAAAGAATATGCAATCACTTGGTTTGATATCTGGTCTAAATTTGAATAATATTAATAAATGTGAAATATGTACTGAAGCTAAAATTACTAAAAAGTCACATTATTTAGTAAACAGAGAAATTGAATTACTGTCTTTAATTCACACTGATTTAGGTGACTTAAAACAAAACATGACTACAGGTGGTAAAGATATTATGTGACATATATGGATGATTTTTCTAGATTTATTAAGTTGTATTTGATTAGAAACAAAGATTATGCTTTTAATGCATTTAATTCTTATAAAACTAAAGTTGAAAATCAACTTAGTAGAAAAATCAAAAGAATTGGATCTGATAGAGGTGGAGAATGTTTATATTTAAATTCCTTTCGTGAAAAAGAAGGAATTATTCATGAAATAACTCTGTCTTACTCACCTGAATCTAATTGAGTAGCTGAGAGGAAAAATAGAACGTTGAAGGAAATGATGAACTCCATATTCATTAGTTCTAATGCACCTGATAATTTGTGGGGTGAAGCTATATTATTTGCATGTCACTTACAAAATATAATTCCTCATAAAATAACAGGCAAAACACCATATGAATTATGGAAGGGTTATAGACCTAATTTAAAATATTTAAAAGTATGAGGGTGCCTTGCTAAAGTTCTCTTGCCTGAACCTAAGAAAAGAAAAATAGGTTCCAAAACAGCTGATTGCATGCTTATAGGATATGTTGAACATAGTGTAGCATATAGATTTTTTGTTTTGAAAAGTAATGTGCTTGATAGCAATACTATTATTGAAACAAAAAACTCTGAATTCTTTTAACATATTTTTTCACTAAGTGATAAAATCTCTCATGCACTTGTTGAAAGAAATAGTGTGTTTATTTCTAATATTGAGGAGCTAAGAAGGAGTAAAAGACCAAGAAAAGAGTATTTTTCTTATGGAAATGATTTTCAAACTTTTCTTATGGACAATGAACCATTAAATTATTCTGAAGCAATACTTTTCCTGATGCTAAATTTTGGAAAGAGGCAATAAAAACTGAAATTAGTTCAATTATGAAAAATAATACGTGGATATTGATTGATTTACCTGCTGGTGCAAAACCTATTGGTTGTAAATGTATTTTCAAAAGAAAACTTAATCCTGACGGGTCTATTGATAAATATAAAGCTCGATTAGTAGCAAAAGGATTTTTTCAAAAATAAAAAATTGATTATTTTGATACATTTGCTCCAATAACTAGAATTTCTTCTATTCGAATGTTAATTTCCTTAGCATCAATTCATAAGCTTTTTATCCATCAAATGAATGTAAAAACAGCTTTTTTAAATGGTGATTTGGAAGAAGAAATTTATATGGTTCAACCTGAATGATGTATTGTTCCTAGACAAGAAAATAAAGTTTGTAAATTAATTAAATCTCTTTATGGTCTTAAACAAGCTCCTAAGCAATGGCATGAAAAATTTGATCAAGTCTTAGTGACAGATGGCTTTTCTTCTATTAAAGTGGATAAATGTGTTTACACTAAAATGGTAGACAATGATTATGTGATAATATGTTTATATGTTAATGACATGCTTATATTTTGTACAAGTTTAAATATTGTGCAGAGTACCAAATTATTTTTGTCTACTAATTTTGATATGAAATATCTGGGTGAAGTTAGTATGATATTGGAAATTAAAGTTACAAGGAGTGAAGATGGTATATTGTTGTCACGAGAATATTACATGGAGAGACTTCTTAAGAAGTTTGAATGTTTTGATGTGACACTTGTGACCACTTCTAATGATGTTAATTCTCAGTTAAAAAAGAATAAAGGTGACCCACTGGCTCAGTCTAAATATGTTCAGATTATTGGGAGTCTGATGCATTTGATGAATTTTACTAGGCCTAATATAGCCTATATTGTGTGTAGACTGAGAAGATATACACATAATCCCAATATAGAGCATTGGTCTGCATTAATGAGACTAATGAAATATGTGAGAGGAACCATGAATTATGGTATCTTGTATAGTGGATTTCCTTCAACATTAGAATGATATTGTGATGCAAACTAGAATTCTGATTCAGATGAGACAAAATCCACTAGTGGATATGTATTCACCTTAGGTGGTGGTGCAATATCATGGAGATTAGCTAAACAGATGATCATTGCAAGATCAACTTTGGAATCAGAGTTTGCAGCTCTGGAACTAGCTGGTTCTGAGGCTGAGTGGCCAAGAAATTTCTTAGCAAATATCCCTTTAATAAAGGATGAGATGCCTCCAGTGTCTATACACTGTGATTGTTAAGATGCAATTGCTATTGCGAAGAATAAATCTTACAATTGTAAGAGCAGACATATGAAATTGCGACATGATGTCGTTAAGCAGTTGCTAAAAGATGAAATAATTTCCGTTGATTATGTGAAGTCAGAATTGAATTCGGCCAATTCACTAACTAAACCCATGGGTAGAAAATTAATTCTTCAAACCTCGAAAAAGATGGGTTTGAGTCCAATATGATTGTCAATAAAGATGGTAACCCAACCTATGTGATTGGAGATCCCATAAAGTAGATCATATGGCTAATAACAAGTCGATATTGGAACTGCGCACTAACAGAGAATGTTTGAACTGCTACTAATTATCAGGGATGATTGATTAACTTTTAATGAATTCATAATCCTTAAGGATGGTGTATGTAGAGCAGTATACACTTGATGAATTCACCTGTATGAGAAGTGAAGTGAGGTCGCTCCTATGAGACCTTGGCCTAGACTCTAGAGCTCTCATGAATAACCAGGCACGCGCATGGCCTATTGGTGCAAAATCGAGTTGAACAACAAAATATAAGGATCAAAATGCGATTGGTAGAATATCTGATTTACAATGAAGAATTTTTGGTTCACAGAAATTTTTTATTTCACCAATAATTCTGTAAGTTAAATTTTATCGATCTAAGTTTGATTCATAGTCCAAAAGACACCAAACCTACAACATTTTGGTCATGCAAAATTAAGCAAGTCTTGTTATTATTCTTAAAATATTTTAAAATATATGGGGGATTGTTGGATATTTTAAAATTATTTTAACTATTTTCTAAATGTCATTACTTAGTCATTAATGATTACATAAAAATATTTTGTTAAAACAAAAATTATATGATATATATTCACTCTTTACATGGCTAATACAAGATCATTTGTATGGAAATTTTGAGGCCATTTGCATGGCACTTTTAAGGTCATTTACATGGCACTTTCAAGGCCAAAAACTTGGCAAGTTTAATGTCAAATGTTTGGCAAGTTTAAAGCTAAAAGATTGGCAAAAATAAGACCATATACCATATTTGATCACCAATTTTTTGACAAGTATATATATGTGTTTTCATTCTTGAAACAAAGAATGAGTGAAGAACAAGAAGTGAGTAAGAAAGAGTGAAAAACAAAAGGAAAGCTACTACACTTTCTCCTAATATATTTCTTGGTTATAATTCCCCTTTCTGACTTGCTTATTTTGTAGTAATTATATTTTGTTGATTCTTGTATACTCTAAGTAATTAGAGAAGGCTTATTTAATCCTGGGAAATATTTCATACTGTTGAAATAGTTTCTTAGGATAGTGCCCAGCACGATTCAAGTATTATTTATACTTATATATGTATACTATTTTAAAATTATAACTCTAGTAATATTTTCTAAATTTCTTTGTATTATTTTGACTCATTAATCTTCTCTTGTATTTTTTCTTCCCAAATATATATATATAAAGAAAGAGATTTCATTTTTTCCCCTACAGGGTCAACTATTGAATCAAATGATATGGAGCATGCTTCCCATCTCTTCTCGAGAAACAAGTGGGCTATTACTATGCAAAACTGTGCTCAATTTCATGTGGCAATTTCGTCAAGATTAAAAATATATTGTTCTGGGGTATATCAAGGTTCAGTTTTCGGTTCATATTTTGTTGATCAATCCTTCCTAATTCACATCTTTGTTGAATGGATTTCTTTTGTAATTCCTTACATAAGGATTCAAAAAATACCGGATCGCCACCTACAAAGCAAATTGTTGATAAAGCTCCAAAGTGAAATTTTCTTTTGACCCAATTTTTTTCTCTCCTTATCATTCAGAAAAGATAAAAAAAATTCAGGATAGCAAACATTCTCTAGAATTTCTCTTAGATTCAAACCCATAGTTGATGATAGAACTAGAATAGATACTTTTTGTTTCCTACTTCCGCGAGCTTATATCCTTGATTTTCTATCAATTTCTAATTCTGATCTTCCTACTCAATCTGATATTATGATATCAGTATAGACCAAAATTTTGTTATGGCCCAATTTTGATCGATAAAAAATACCGGGACAAATTCCTTTTCTTAGGAACACATACAACATTCGTCACTATAAACAGGATAATGGTAACCTTACCATTAACTACTTCATTTATGAATTTCATAGTAATAGAAATACATGTCCTACTGAGACAGAATTTGGATCAGTTAGCCCGTCCATCCTAGTTAGCTTTTTCAGCTCCGTGTTAAGGTCACATTGATATTGTTACTAGCATCAAGATTGTCACTATCATCAATATCGATCTCATCAAGAAAAACACCTTTAGACTTGTTATCCTAGAACTTGTTCAGAGATATCGTAATGAAAGGAACATAGGAGTTTGTCGGTAGGTATTTGACCTAAATGGATCGTCCAGTTTCTATAGAACCTATCGCTAAAATACCCCTAGATGAGGATAAGGCTAAGTGGAGCGAAAAAGGTTTTCCATAAGATGGGAAATGAAAACTATTTTCCCCATACGAAGTTTGTACAGAAGTGATTGTCTGATAATGAGCAAAGAATATCTATCTTTCTGCTAAACAGGATGGATTGAACTCATAATTCATTAGATGTTTTTTATGAATATCAACTAAGTATAGTAAGTAAATTGCTCCTGATTGTTCAGTCATTTGATAACTAGAGTCATTCTTTGATAAATGATCGGAAGGAGTATGTTCTCTCTGAAGATAGACTTGGATAGGGATAGAGAATAAAAGTTGATAGCAAGCATTCTCCTCCGGGCTTAAGTAGGTTGCAGGAAAGCAAGTAAGACAATGATGAACCTAATTAAATCCCTAAATGCTATTATTCAACTTCTTTATGTTCAAAACATTCTCTAGACTTAGAACAAGGTTTCAAGAGAAGAAAAGCTAAGGTTTCAAGAGAAGCTAGTGAGTTCTTCAAAGTTCTTCAAGAATCTAGTTCTTCCAGGTATGTAGGGCCCTCCAAAAGTTATTCTATGTTTGTTTTAGTATCTTTAACTACTAATTTTCACCCAAGATCAAGTTTATGAGTTGAGATCAACTTTTCTACATTGCTAGTTAATTTCATTAACATACTTGTTTAAGTATTTTTCTTGATACAAATCATGGTCTTTACTTCACTACTGAATTAAGTTATTAAGTCAAGATTATATAGTAGTTGTTGTATTTGTAAAAACCCTTGATATTTCATGAAAAGCTATTATGTCCACAGTACTGAGTTGAATTCAAGAAGTATTTAAAGCATCTGTATTTGGAAGATAGTTGAGTAGTAAAATTATGTTGTTGAGACACATTGCATTGATACATCTTTCAGTCAAAGAAAAGAGACAAGTTAAAAAAAGCGAAAGTTGACTAAGTCCCAAAAGATTAAAAAAAACATTTTGAGTAATTTTACTCTTAAAATTATGAGAATTATAAAAGTTATTTTAGGAATAGTATCGAACACCAATATGAGTGAAAGTAATAATACCTTAGGCAATAGGTTCTTCATACTCAAAGGTTCTGAATTCTTCCCTTTATACATCCTCATGTCATATGTTAGGACCCGTATTTTGAAATTTTGGAATGTTTGCGAAAATTGGACAAATGTTGGAAACTTCGAACAATTGGGCTTTAAGTGTTTCTTTAAAGGTTGAGATCAAGTGAAATTTTTTTTATATAAATTATTCTTGGGAATTAGAAATCGTAA
>JAPFFP010000080.1:12803602-12821884 GCA_026153255.1 Solanum medicagineum
GTGACTTAGACTTAATAATAAGTTAGAAATGATGTCCTAATGCACCCAATCATTAGGTGGCGACTCTTCCTTTTTTTCCATCCCAAAAGAGTCCTTGCCACAACGTCGTCCAGGTTCTCATCTTTTTGAGAGAAAAATTGGGGCGCGACAATCACATCAGCGGCAGATCCATGATCTAATTTATGGCATTTTTAACATCTCTGCACCAATTACACCTCTGTGACAATAGAGGTCCATAAGGGCTTTGTGGCCTATTCCAAGTTGAATATTTTTCTGCCAGAAATCAGGCCTCCAATTTCTTTAGTTAATGTCTCACTCTTATATGTCCATACGCCCATCTAAATGTCCAATAGCACTTATAAACGTTTAAGACCCTCTTTATGGCATCACCACCTTTCCTGCTTTCACAAAACACTTAAGATTACAGAGACAAAAGGTGATAATGAGAGCACAACACAATAGTTTGAGCCAGCACTCAGTAGGCATACAACTCAAAATAAAGCAACATCGACATATTTGATGTAAAATACAATAATTTTATGGTACTCACTTTGCTCATACTCATATACACAGATAAAGATTTGTGCCAACTTCTTAATAATTTTTATTAGTTCAAACGGATGTTCATTTTCTTGAAAGGAAAATTCTGATCTAGAAAATTAACTCTAACTCAAATAAGTCATGACACCCACATTACTTATTTTTTGCATATTCTGTTGGCAAAAATATACTACTGTCCATATGCGAAAATCGAAATATGCTAAGTTACACTCTCACCTGGGTCATTGGTCCTCTGGACGCAGTACAGTCTACAGATTCCATTCTGCAAATGTGGAATTTAATTGTAAGTGATACAAATTCCATTCTGTAAATAAGTTGCAACTCACAATATTAGCTTGAAAGTGATACAAACTACAAAGTGAATTAAATGTAAACACATACATGGTGTGTTTCACTTACGACACGTCATTAGTTAATAGATGTTACTACATATCCATAATAGTAGATTCATTTTCAATATAAGCCATATCTAAAAGAAAATGAAAGAACTTGTTATTGTTATGAAACATAGTAAAAAAATTATTTTCGATATAATGAATTGAAAATACATCATGTTTAGTTTCTTACCAAATTCAAGTTGCTCGAGATACTCCAAATCTTCCTTAATATTGATCGGAAGAGACTCACTCCTAAGCCAATCTTGATGATAAAATAAGAGATTGCACAAGTTTAAGAGTTAATGAACTCCTAAAAGGAGCAAGAATGCGACCACTTGTGCTGAATGCACATTCTGAAGCAATGCTTGAAATGGGAATGACTAACACATGACGAGCCATCTCCGCTATAATGGGAAATCTCGGCTCATTAACTTTCCACCACATTAATATATCAAAGCTATCAGTATCTAGCTCAATATCTTCGGCAAGATATCTATCCAATTCTGATTTACTACCTAAACTTTCAGTAACTTCTTTATGCTTGTCAAGTTGTTGGTTTGTTTTCGTTATCCCTTTTTTCCAAAAGTTGCCATAACCACTCACAGTAGATGTACTTGATGAGTTGCCAGATGATGTAGGTGAAGATGGAAATAAAGAGTCTTTTGATGATTTCTTAACATAATAATCAAACAAAGTTTTCATGTATGTTTTCATTGCTTCAATTAGCTTCTCCCCAATTTCTTTTTCAAACATATAACTAATTGCAAAAGGAACATACTCAAGCTTGTTACGGGGATCCAACACAGATGAAATAAAGATTATTTTGTTCATTTTGTCCGGTTCACCTCAATACTTCCTGAACTTTATCCTCATATTTTTTGTCATTTATTTCAAATTAGCATTCTCATTTTCCATCATCTCTTTCAAAATAAGATCAAGTTCAGCAGTTTTCATAAAATGCCCATTGGTAGTGATATATTTTGAACTAGAGACCTTCAAAGTAAGAAATAAAAAGTTTTAAGAAATTTTACCATTGACCTCACGTTTTCCCAATCATCACTTGTAAGAATACCTGCACTAGTTCTTCACAAGGATAATTACGTACGAAGATGATTTAACAATCTAATATCATAAAAACTATACCTTTCAAATGCAAGCTCAAAATATTGTGTTTTATCAAGCATCAAGTACGTAGAATTCCATCGAGTAGGAACATCCAAACACAATATTTCTTACAAGTAATCAATTAAGATTCACAACATTCTTTGAACTTTCTAATTCTTGCATGAGATTGTTTAATGTATTTCACAGTCTGCCTCACTCACTTGAAAGAATCACCAATTTCTTTCAACCCATCTTGCACAATAAGATTCAGAATATGTGCTATACATCTCACATGAAGGTTTCACCTCCCATTATGTGAGTTTCCCAGTTACTCAATTGCTTTGACATTTCTTTCATCGGAATATCATTAGAACTAGCATGATCAACTATAATAGTGAACACATTATCTAACCCCATTCAAGCAAATATTTGATAATGAAAATCGCCATATCCTCACCCTTATGACTAGAAAAAGGATAAAAGTGTGTCATTCTCTTATGCAATGTTCAGTTTCCTATCTATAAAGTGTGCTGTCAAACACATGCATGTGATTCTTTGAATAGATGTCCAAGTATCTGTTGTAAGACAAACTTTTGGATGTACTTCTTTGAAAACCTTCTTCAAAACTTGTCTTTGTTGACTATACAGTTCATAACAATCTCTTGTCAAGGTTCTACGAGAAGGAATATGAAATTGTGGCACTGTTACTTTCATGAAGTTTTTAAGACCTTCTTTCTCAACAAAACTGAATGGAAGCTCATCAATAATAACTATTTGGGCTAAAGCTCTCCTACTTAGTGCTTGATCAAATTGCCAAGTGCTAATCACCCCTTCATTAGCCTCCATTGAAGATGGTAAAAAAACTTATTAACTTTTGACCGTCGTCATCATTACGAGAAAGTTTAGGGCACTTATTCAATAGATGGTTATTCGTTGTCATAGTACCATTACCTTTTGTAGTAGCTACATAGATTTTCCCACAATGTTTGCATTTTGCTTTCGGAGCACCATTTTCATCCATGAACTTATCGAAATGTTTCTAACAAGCCACCCTGAATTCCATGACTTTCCTTTTTTGAAATGTCAACATAAGCTTCAACTTCAGAAGCGTCATTTGGAGATGAAGTGTCTGATAAGCAAGCCCCACTTTCACTCACCCTTCTTCCAATTTCTTTCATCTGCAGAAACAAAAACAAACAAGAAGACTAACATTGCACACAACTAACTGTGAGTTGCTGTAGTGATAATTGACATATGAATAAAATCTTTTATCGTTGCTATTCTTTGCAGCAAATTGTATCTCAGACCATCCAAACATGAACTATATTGTTTCAAGATTGACAACAATTACTAGTTTATCAAAATGCAAAATTCAACTATGCAAGGGAAGCAAAGGAAAAACAGAAAGTTCCCTAAGACTAAGAGAAAAGAGCAGAAAGAGATGAAAGAAATTAAAGATAGTTTCTAAACAAGATACAATTTTACTGAAAGCCACTCTAAGTAAAATGCATTGATCATCCTATTAGTTTTCTCTCACAGCATAATAGCAGCAAATAGTAGGAGGGAAAGAAAATTCAAAATTTTATGAATACCTCTAACCACTTGATGAGTCAACGATTGAAGAGATGACTGATGAGAGAGTGGAGTCGGATTGTCGGAGAGTCGGAGAAAAAAGATTGACTGCCTACAGCCTGTCTGGTGCGGTGGTGCCTTCTGAAGTCGGAGAGGCGGAGAAAAAAGAGTTGTCGCCTATCGTCACTATCAGTCGCGTCGTCGTCGTCGCGTACAGTGACTCAGTGACAGTGAGTGACTGAGCATACCATTGTCCGTCGCCTCGTCGCCCACAGTGACTCACTGTCGTCACTCGTCTGTCATCGCATCGCGCCTGTGCGGTATGCCGTCAATCGTGAGGGAAGATTAGGGTGTGCAATCGTGAAGAAGAAGATTAGGGTGTTCAAATTGCAATCGTGCCAACTGAAACTGCAAAACTGCAAAGGCAATTAGGGCTAGGTATTGAATAAATGAATAATAAATAATGATATTTCAATTTAGAAATAAATAATTAAATATAAATATTTAATACATATATTAATACTAAATTTTGATTTTTCAATTTAAACGAAATTTAAATTTCTAAAATCGAGCCAAATTATAAAATTCTAAAAATTTTAAGTCGAAATCTATCCAAATATTTAATTTGATCGATTTTTTCGATTTGAACCAAATTATGTTCAGCCTTAA
Organism: Solanum medicagineum; assembly: GCA_026153255.1. Classification (NCBI taxonomy): domain Eukaryota; kingdom Viridiplantae; phylum Streptophyta; class Magnoliopsida; order Solanales; family Solanaceae; genus Solanum; species Solanum medicagineum. Next base: position 12,807,886 of record JAPFFP010000080.1, read on the forward strand.
CTTTAGCTCTTAGATCGACATTCACTCTACCTCTAAAATCAACCAAGCTACCATTTCTATTTGATCCAATTTCTTTTAGGTATTTTCTTGCGATGAAGAATGATGTAATCATTCTATTTCATGAAGCCACTCTTTGCAAGTATGTGTAGGATGATCGTATGGTTTAATCTGGAAAGACTTGTCCTAGTGCATTTTGGATGCCATAATTCTCCATTTGCACTCTTCATGTATACATTTTCCTCTGATTCTTTCTTTGACATTCTTGTTCCATTTAATGTACTTTCCTCTTTTTATCTCATGTGTTGCTACAACATTCTTGAACTCTCTTTTGCTTTCACCAAAAGTAACTCTAGAGCTAATGTTGGATTATCACCATCAATCTTTGGATTGAATTGAAGATACTTATAGCTCTCAATTTTAGAATCACTATGCAAACTTCTCGTGTCAGTAGAATTACAACAATCAGAATCTCCCTCTACAACTATTGTTTTTTTTTACTTCATCACTAAGAAGTTCTTTTTCACTCAGAACACTCTGTTTTGTCTTTTCATGGCCATTGACTAACTCGCCATCAGATAAATCAGCCTCCAAGTCACAAAAATTATCATCATATGAATTTTCATGGATAAGTCATTCCTTATTATAATTTTTAATGGTTGCTTGACTTGGTATATCACTATTGTCCATTTTAGAATAAGAATCCAAGTGCTCGAAGTAAATCTCATTCACTTCCTCTTTTTGGATATTTTTGCGAACTGCATAAGCTTCAAAATCTGTAAGAAATCAATCTTCATCTTTTACCAGACTTTCCACACTTATACCAAAAGGTTATTTAATCAGATGCATATCCACAATTTTTTGTCAATTTCTAAAACTCCTGAAGATTCAACATGTCTACATCAATATAATTAATATGGTCTATGTTGCCATTGATGTAATATTTGTCTGGAATACGTTTCATGACACCTCCATGATGTATTTTCATACTAACAAATGAATTTTCGAGTATTGAATCTGAAATGAGAAAAATAAAATATATATCATATAAGGTGTTGCAATTGACAAAAAGTATCAAACAAACTAACATAATGAAAAATGCTTCAACCTAATAACCAAATACAATATTATTGCAGCTAAAATAAAGAAATCCAATATTTGTAATTATATAATTAGAAACAGTGCATCAAATTAGAAATTTAGAAATTCAAGTTTTTAGGAAATAATAATAACAAGTAAAGTCATTCTCCTAAACTTGAAGGAACTCATTTTCAAGAATCAATCCGATTATTATCTAAGTCTAGACAACTTGAAGGATCTTTCTTCATGGAATCAATGTCATCACATATGTGGGAACCTTAAATGCCTCAAAAGCTCATTCTATACAATTTGAAATTTACTTCTTGCTCAACTTTAGTTATATGTTTTTTTATATATATATAAATATGCTTTAAATCTTGTCAGCGTCAATAGAATTTTTGTTCTAGATTGTCACTCTTGTCTTTTCTCTCTCTTTTCTTGTAACTCTTCTACTGCAATAAATATATCATGCTGATTTTTGGGTTGTCTTATAATTTATGAAGCTAAAGCTGTTGAAGAATGTGGCACAATGACAACATTGGTATGAGAGTGCGCCAGCTTCGTGAACTGTGGCACACCAAATCCCATTCCAGAATCACCATATCACTTTGCTATGACGAATGTGAGCAATGTAACTAGTTCCAGTATTCATACTCGACAGTCTGTTACCCAAATGTTACTGCATTGCCTCTCTACCTGATTTCTATGGCGTTTTTCTTAATTTCACCATTGATCCTTACACAAATTGATAATAGTAAGATTATCATTAACTTTTTACCACCAAATACTTTGCAGTTTCTTGTTTTAATTTAACTATCCAATATCCTAATCTAGAGAATCGAGACAAAAAATGGGTTAAAGAGTACTCTACAAAGAACTTTTTATCAAGACATCTGGTTAAAAATCGAGAGAATTCAAACATTCACTACACTTTTTAATTGTATATAATTTTAGTTGAACGTCTGATTAATCTTTTCTTTTATTTTTGCAGCGTCTCATGACAAAATGGTGCTAGAAAGTGACGTTAAGGACAACACTTGCTTCAATTATGAAGAGCAGCCTTACTAGAGTAACTGTATAGCCTTAATATCATGTTTTTGTTTCATATGTAGAGATTACATGATCTCAAAAGTAATAACAGGGATGTAGAGATGAAAAAAATTTTATAAATGAAGTTGATTCTCTACTATTATTGTCCCATAGTTACTTCTAAAAGTCAATCAAATTCTTAATAAAATTCAAAATAAAATTGTGATAATAGAGTTTGACATGACGAAGGGACGAAGAGGGAATCAGAAATCTGATTTAATAAGGAAAAGGAAGAGACAAGTAAATCTACTTTGACAAGGGGAACGAAAAAAAAAAAAATTCTACTTTGATAAGTAAAATTGAGTTTTTTGGGGAAAGTTTGAAACATACCGGACGCTCCATGTTCAAAGATAAATTCATGGTAAAAATAAAGAATACCTTGATTCTTTGATCCAAACACAAAGGACAAGTTAGATTCTCTGAAGGACGACTCTGTGCGCAATCTGCAAAACTCAAAATCTCTGCCAAACATTAAAGACGAAAAATGAATCCACTTCCTCCACCGCCTCCGCCTCCGCCTCCGCCTCTGCCTCTGCCTCTGCCACCGTCTTCCACCTTTCCGCCAATGCTGCTACCGTCTTCCACCTTTCCGCCGCCACCGCCACCACCACATCATTTTCACCACCCCACTCCAACCAGTATTCCGGCACATGATCTTCCTAGTGCTCTCTCATCCCTTACATCTCTCCTCAACCTCTCTTCTACTACTCTCCACTCTCTCTCCTCCCTTCTTCCTATACCCCTTATTGATCCCTCTCCAACTCTAATCCCATGCCCTTTCAATCCCAACCATCGTCTTCCCCTTTCTTCCCTCTTCTCTCACTCCCTTCACTGCCCACCCATTCCCTCTTCATCTGCCGATTACATTCAAACCCTAATCCAGAACCTCAAATACCCCCAAACCCTTAAGTCATCCAATCCATTTACTTTACCCTTGCGGGAATCACAATCTGACCTTTGCTTCTCTCTTGAAACCTACCTTGATTTTGAAAATACCAATTTCTTCTATTCTAATTGTCCTGGGGTTGTTTCTTTTCCCATTAGGGGAGAAAATGACACTCCTCCAATGCTCACTTTGCCTGCAGTTTTATCTTCAGAATGTGCTAATTCTGGTCATGATTTGATGATGTTTCCGAAGGAAATTATTATTAAGCTTCTTCCTTCCGAGGTTTATGCAATTAGGAATGAAACAGATAGTTGGAATGAGTTCCCTTTTAGGTATTCCTATCGTGTTCTTCGTGCAATTTTAGGATTAGGAATGAGTAGTCTGGAGTGTTTATCTACATGGGTAGTTGATAATTCAGCTAGGTATTATAGTGTTGTACTTGATTTAGCAATGAGGAATCATATACTTGTACTGTTTAAGCTTTGTTTGAAGGCCATAGTTAGGGAATCTATTGATTTAGCTAGTACATATTGCAATGGAGAAGCTGTGGAATCAGTTTCGAGTAACCAGAGTCTTAAGTGTCCCGTCTTAGTTCAGGTCTTGGTGTGGTTGGGAACTCAACTTTCTGTGTTATATGGCGAAATGAATGGGAAATTGTTTGCTATCAACATGCTAAAGAAATGTATCTGTGATTGTGCATTTAGTTCTTCTATGTTCAGTGAATCTACTGATATGAGAAGTGGGGATCACAACCTTCAAGAGCCACAGGAAAGTGGTGAACCACTTAAAATTAGAATGGAAAATGATAAAACACATGTATCAGATGAAACACTCTCTAAAAGCTCAATTTTTGTTTCCCAAGTAGCAGCGGCTGTTGCAGCATTGCATGAACGATCTATGTTTGAAGAAAAACTCAAAGCACTAAGGAGTGTACCATCACTTCCAGCTTACCAACGGTATATTACCTTTTCTCTTCTTAGAATGGTATTCCGAAGATGTCCTGTCTAGATGTGCATCATGAGTACTTTGGGAATGCTAATTAGCCTTTGCCTAAAAAAAAGGAAGAAGAAGAAGCAAGAAAAGGAAAAATAAAAAATTCAGTAACTCTTATTGGTTGTTATTTTTGTATTACTGACCATTTTCTACGACAGTTGGTTTTTTTTCTGGGCCAAGTGCATGCTTTTTGTTGAGAAGAATAGTCTATTGATGTCAAAAGTTGGGGCTCTGGTTCAAATTGAAGTTATGATTCATGAATGAGAATGCTACTAAGTCCATAGTTATGCTAGATTTATAATATCCATCCATCTAGATGCATATAGTAATAGTAAGATAAAGTTGAAGGGACGAAGTGCATATCTTGAACTATGTAGATAATTGTATATGTCTCACAAATGATTTATATGCTGTTGAATAAAAAAGTTCTTGCGAGCCCTCTGGTTAGCGCTAAAATACTTAAGTCTGTTTGGCCAAGCTTTTGGGATGCCAAAAGTGCTTATTCTAAAAAACTGAGGTGCTAGACCAAGCTTTTAGGAGAAAATAAGTGTTCTTGAAAGTAGCAGAAGTTGTTTTTCGATTTGGAAAATACTTTTGAGAAAATATACTTAGAAGCACTTTCTAAAATTTTGGCCAAACATTTCAAATGTGCTTTTCAAATTGGTTAATCTAAAATCAACTGCATCTCACCCTTCTTTGAATATCACTTTTGAGAAAAATCCTTTTCAAAATAAGCTGATTTTAGAAGCTTGGCCAAACAAGCTTATTAGAATAGGGATGTGCAAAGATAAAGCGTCTACAGTTTGTTCAAAGGTGTTAAGAACAGGAGTCTTTTATTGCTGGTTTTTCTGATCACATGTTTTTCTTCAAACATAAAATAGAAATATACTTAATCTATTTCTTATATATATTGCTAATCAGTTTTCTTTTGCAGATTGATGGAGCACATTTATATTTCAAACAAAGCAGATGAGGAACGGCAAAAATGCCCTAATTACAAACCCCTACTTGAACATGATGGACTTCTGTGGCAGCGTTCTCAAAATAATCAGGTGTGTTTGCTTGTCAAATGGCACTTTGAGTTGTAGCTGATCTTGAAGCAATAACTATATAAGTTTAAGGTGATAACCAGGGTAGAATCAACATTTGGGATTGAAGTAGTTTCTGAAAGTACTATCTGCTTTTGGGAGGTAAACTATAAAAGAGCATTTTCTGCTTATATTTCTGTTTATTCGGCCCTTAAGATTTTCTTGAGAAAATTCAACCTAACAGAATACAACAAATGGAGATATGCTTTCTGTTTTATCCTTCATGGTCTCGTCTAGCGCTGAATATAAACATGCTGCCATAAAGACTGTTCTTTTTGAAAGTTAAAATTAAAAAAAAAGAAAAAGAAAAAAAAGAAGCAAAACTGGAATGCATTTTAAGCTATTTATATCTGGCTAGACGTTTCAAATTAGTTGTGGTTGTTAGTCAATCTGTTTGTGGAAGTTACTGTGTGAGAGCAGTGCACTTCTGCTAGCAGTGAAGGTTGCAAAGTACTAATTTCTGCTTGCTGCAATATAGAAATTTGATGTGAAAATTTAAGATCTCTTATTACATATAAGGGTTCATTCGTTGGAGAGGTCGGGAAAAGTAGTCATGGAGGTATTACTTATGTTGTGTTTGATGATGTTTTTGTTTCCCGTATAACTTATACATTATTGGTTGCAACACGAAAGTACATATATCGTTAGAAGATGTACAAGCATTGTCAATCTCACCCGTACCAGAATCTCAACTAGTCCATGAACCAAATGACGCCTTGATACGCCCAAATTGCACCTCCAACAAGTAGTATAAAGCAGTTGCTGTTTACATATAGAACCTGATCAATTTGTAGTTGCCTGGTGGAATGTATGCACCATTTTTCTGATTATTATAGTTGTCTCTCTTCATCCATTCACCATCTCTATCTAGGCCCTTGTTCTTACAGGTGTACCCATACCAATTGAAGTTGTTATCTCGGTTAAAGTTTCTACCTTGATTCCCTTGACCTTGGCACAAAGTGTCTCGATTTGACCCTTGGCGTTGGTCCGGAGACCTGCCTCCTGATCATTCACATAGTTGGCATCTTCATTATACTCATAATCATCATGTGTTGGCACTTTACCTTTTGAGCCTACTGCATTCACCTGTTTAGCTCCATTCACTAAGATATGCTTTGTAATGAAGTTGAGTTTAATTCTTATTTGTGCCACCTTCTGGCTTACCTCCGCATGAAGTCTTCTCTGTCTGCTGCTGAACCCACTGCATAAGTTCCCACAAAAACCTGTGCTTTCCTCATGTGCCAAGCTCTATTAGTATGACCTTATCAAGTATCTTAGCTGCTTCCTCAAAAGTGTTATCAATAAATGTTCCTCTAGTGACAATGTCCGCAACCGCCTTAGTGTTAGCATTTAAAGCTCCATAGAAGATTCCTAAAAGCGAATCGTCGGGCATCAAATTGATTAGAAGTTGAAGTTTTGTTTGGACATGCAATTTTGATCTTTTTGGTTGTATTATTTTGTCACTAACATGAGAACTCATCAACAACAACAACAACATACCCAGTGGAATCCCACAAGTGGGGTTTGGCCGTCTAGGAAGGGTAGAATGTACACAGACCTTACCACTACCTCCTAGAAGTAGAGAGACTGTTTCCTGGAAACCCTCGTCTCAAAAACTCATAAGCAGAATAAACTAGATATGACAAAAAGGAAAGGAAAGAGAATAGAAAGGGTGACTAATAACGGAAAACACATAACAATATGTAAATACAATAAATTTAACACCCATACAACTGATAATGACAACACATAATATAAACACGACTACTCCTGCTACCCTACCATGCCTCATAGCCAGACATCCACTTAACCCTACCAACTAATTAGCCTACTACTCTAATTTGCGACCTTCACTCGTTTCTATCTAAGGTCATGTCCTCGGTGAGATCAAGTTTCGCAAATCCTGTCTGATCAACACCCCCCCCCCCCAAATACTTCTTCGGTCTACCTCTACCCCTCTGTGTGTCTCCTAAAACCAATCTCTCCCACCTCCTAACAGGAGCATCGGTACTCCTTCTCTGCCCATGTCCAAACCATCGCAGTCTCGCTTCCCTCATCTTATCAGCCACAGGGGCCATCTCTAGCTTCTCCCGAATGGTCTCATTCCTAATCTTATCACTTCTGGTGTGGCCACACATCCATCTCAACATCCTCATCTCTGCGACGTGCCTCTTCTGAACATGTGCATTTTTTATTGGCCAACACTCTACCCCATACAATAAAGAGACATTCTGTAAAACTTACCTTTGAGTTTAGGTGGAATCTTCTTGTCACACAATACCTCAAGTTGTGAAAACTATTAAGAAAATTTTGATTCTTATGTAATTTTAAACCAAATGAGCAAATCATAGTTTACCAAGATATTGGAATATCCTAAGACGCACCATTGATAAATAACATGATATAATGTTTGTGATTACAAACATTATTGACAAATACACATAATATTATAAAGATCTATTAACAACAATAGTAATAACTAGTTATTCTTTACTATAATCCTTTTACATTTACAGGCAATCTCTTCACGCCGAGCATGTGTCTTGTTTTGCTAAGTTTAAAATGACAGCCTTTTTAAAACAAAATATAAACTTATAGGTCTAGTTTTACATTTTTAAAAAAAAATTGAAATCATAATTTGGAATCTTACATCATGTTTTTGTTAGGAGAATTTGGGATTTTAAATTGTGATCCCAAATTTAATCTCCAAATGTTGATCTAAAGTCATGACTTTATATCATATGTCCAAATGCAAGCTTAAAGCCCTTTCAGATTAAGCTGATAAGCCGTAAAGTGCTGAAAATCTTTTTATGCTGAAATAGGTTTTTTTCATAAATAAGCAAGAACATGTTTGGATAGAAATGGTAAATTTGACAGTTTGTTTCATAAAAAATATTGATACACTTTTTCTGGTAAAATTTTTGCTTATGGGTTTTTGAGATGAGAGTGCCTAGGAAACGGCCTCTCTACTTCTATGAGGTAGTGAGAAGGTCTGCGTACATTCTATCCTCCCCAGACTCCACTTGTGGGATTCCACTGGGTATGTTGTTGTTGTACTTTTTCTGTTAAAATGACTGAAATATCCTTAGACCTATTTGCCAACAATTATAAATCTATAAGTTAAGTCAGATGAATGATGGAAAACAAAAAATTTATAGAGATAATTAAGAGTTCTGTTTTATGTGGAGTACTTCAGAGAGTAAAAGAACATATTAGGGATACTATCGCAAAAGGTTTTGTCAAACCGGATATAAGTTGTAAAATCACAAGTTAAGGGTGGCGTTATGGCTTTTGGTCTATTTTGACTTATAAGTAGCTAGTTTGACCAACTTATTAGGATGATCAAACACCCTCTTAGCATTAAACATTCAGAAAGATAAAACTTAAGATCTTGATTCCTTAAAATTCAGCGGCTTAAGTTCTTCAGTATGCGAAATTCACTTAAAATTGGTGCTGTATAATATTATTTAGTGATATATAACCAACTTTAAAGCTTCATTACTTTAGTTTTATCAATTAGATCCTTACACCTACCTTAATCTTCTGGATGGTGTTTTCAGGACACAAATAGAACAAAGACGAGGGAGGAATTATTAGCTGAGGAAAGGGATTACAAACGTAGAAGAATGTCATATCGCGGAAAAAAGTTGAAGCGGTCGACAACACAGGTACATTTTGCTGCTTAAGATTTGACCGTATGTTTTTCTCTGTTGTTTTCCCATCAAGTCATGTCTATCATTGACCTGAGTCTAAGATTGTTCCGTCAAAAATCAATTTGCCAAGACGAATTCTATTGATTCCCATCTGGTAATGCAGAAAGCTTAGTGGTCTTCAATTATTTGCACTCGCTACAGATCTCCATCTTCATGTTGACTCATTTTGTTTATTCAGCTATGACTTCTTTGTATTCTTTATATACTTTTTTCTTTTAAATCTTTATTGAGCCTCTTCTACCTTTAGGTTATGAGGGACATAATTGAGGAATACATGGAGGAAATCAGGCAAGCAGATCCCATCAATTGCCCGACACAAGGAGCTGAAGAGACAACATTCCCGCCATCTGCATCCTACAGGCTGGATAATTATTATAAAGATAAAGTTGAGTCTGGAAAGAGAGGAAGGGAGGGTGGTAATAGGGAACAGTTTCATACTGATGGAGAAGTCAATTCAACAGATTTCACATATGATTATTCTGAAAATATGGAAAAAGCATCTCTGTGGCATCATCGACATTTAGCAGCCGAGAGAAGTAATGGGAGGTTAAGACAGGACAAAAAAGATTACTCTAGAAGCCCGAATCAGCAAGGTGGTGGTGCCTGGTCGCGTGAAAAATCGATCAGCCAAGAGAAGAGAGACTATTCAAATGATTCTAGGTATAATTTTCCCACTAGATATACCAGGCATCCCAAATCAATTGAGAAAAGTAGTCCACAAAGGGGGAGAGGTGATCGTCATTTTGACTTAAAGAAATGGAAGACAAGGGATGCTTCTGATGATTTTGAAGACCGATATGATCCGTCAGGACCTTAGAGAAACTGTGACAAAGTGTCCCGCTATTGCAGCTAGTTCTCTATTTGTCAGGTTAATCTGGGGATGTGTTGATATTGGAATGGCATCACCATCATTGCGACTGGTCTTATCAGAAAAGAATTTCCTGCGACTTGTGCTTTTTGTTGTCTACTGGTCAAATTGGCTAGGTAAGCAGCTATTGGGTTTGACTAACCTGGATAAATGATCTATTTTATTTTTTCAGGAAAGATTGAAATATTTTTGCTGGTTGATTTTTCCTTTAAACCTTGCAGTAGGAAGTCATGCAGGTGTCTGCAGTTTATCCACTTCTGTATCCTTCCATGTATCCTTTATATTGCTTTTCTTGGCATTGTCTTGTATTTTTTGTTACCCGTCCCTTTCCCTACCCAAAGAAATAATTTTCTCTTGGACTTCAAGTGGACGTAGTGTATGGGTAGAATACCAGTGATAATGTTCTTAATGTGCACTTCATATCGTAAGTTGTTCTTTTCCATAGTACTGGGTATAATTTGACCTGAAACACAAACATTTGTTGCAGAGTTCCCTTTTTATTGTTGGAACATATTTTGTTGCACGACAGATATGTTAAATCCTTTGGTTTGTTGGTTGTGCTTCAATGTACAAGTGTAGACACAAGTTATTAAAGTAAGATTTACTTGGTTACATGCTTGGTTCACAATTGAGTGATGTATCTGGTTCTTAGGGCCTCAAAAATTAGCTTTAGGCATGTTGAAGGTGACAGTCCAGTTATGAGATTTGCTTGTATGATTGTCCATTACTATCCAGGAATGGAGAAATTATGGTAGCAGTAGTTTTCACTTTATGTATAGGTAGAGTATCATGTAAGTCATATTACAGATGACATAGCTGGCAGAAGATTGCTTGATGCAGCTTCAGGTGTAGGCCTTTTGAGTTGCAATCTAGTTGTCTTTGTATACAACGGATTGAAAGTGGGGCAGCGACATCTCCACTCTGATTGTTGTTGTACTTCTAATGACATATTCAGAAGGCGTGAGCCACACCAACAGATTGGATTCCTGTAGTAGTCAATGATAACAGAGCTGAGTCCTTAGCACTGTAGCATCTCTAATCAATTTGATTGTTTTAGACAAGTCTTATAGGATTGTTAAGTTGGCAACTATGATAAAATCTTGATGCCTTGAGGTACGTGAATTGTGCGAGTCAGAAGAAACTTGTTTTTGGCTGAAGGACCTTCCCCCTGTGAACAAAAAAACATTTAATTATAAGCACTTCAAGACTGACATGAAAGTTCATTACAAGATTTGACAATTTTATTTTAGAAAGTTAATCTTAGTATGCATGCTAGGTTCAGATCTGGATAAGGTATCGGGTTCTTGGATGCTCTGTTGACACTGCATATGTATGTTGAAGATGATATCTGATATTATACCGGAATAAGACATTCGTTTTATGGTAGTAATCTTTTGGTAAATGCATATTGGCAAGTATCATGTGCATTATTGTGGAAGACATTCCAGGTAGGAGATATACACTTGATGTTGCTTCAGGTGTAAAATTTTCAGGTTGCAGTCATTGTTTTTGTGCTTTTAATTGCAGAGTTAGAAAGTGAGGCAGTTAGAATAAAGATGGCCAAGTTGAAGCTTGAAGCGTGGATATTGTCATGCCTTTGTATACGCTGAATAATCATTTTGATCATATGGAGAAGTCTCTCTCTCTTTTTGTGGGATCAAATCTGCTTGCATGATTGTTGTAGAAAGGCTGACATCTTAAGAATTATTGAATGACAAGAAAATTCGTTTGCACTAATCTTCCAAGCTTATGAATTTGTAAAGATGTTTTGCTCAGGACAATATTTTAGGTTTATCTACAATTTTTTTTTGATCATATTATCCGTTTATCGCCTGTTGCATCATTCAATTTTGACATATATCTACAATATGGAGTTACTGACGTTGATATACAAAGATGGTTATAGCTGATGTTTTAATTAACTAGTAGATGTGAACTACAAAGGTGGGATATTTACAAAGAGTTTAATTTAATTCTGGTGCACTGATTTTTATTGCTATTGCAAGTTACCAACAAGGATTTCTTTGTAACATTTATTTATTTATTTACTTATATTTTTAAAAAATTAAATCAATTATTATTTTTTCTCTGTGTTATCCTCTTTCTTCCTTTTTGGTAAATAATTTCTTTTTTTATCGACTTCTTTCACTACAATCTAATTATTTTTTTCTTAATTGTTTTACAAGCATATATATTCATTTCTTTCTATATAGTCTTTTGTATATTCTTTTTTTAGTACATAAAAATTGCATTTGTATATCTACGATCAAAGTTAACCTTTATATACATATATATATATTTTAATTTTATTCATTGATTTTAAGATTTATATTTTTTCATAAAATTAAGTATTTTTTGAAGCGTTCGTTTCATTTTTCTATTATTGCATTTTTCACAGAAGACGAAAAATCTCTTGAATAACTCCTCACATCTTCCATCGCTTTCAAATCTTCTTTTTGATTACATATTTTATTAAAATTATTATTATTATTATAAATATGGATGTTATAAATTCATTTTTTTAAAAAATAAAATAAAAGAGGAACAGAATAATTTAAAGAAAAACAAAAGGAATACAAAAGAAAGAAAAAGCAAGAAAGGAAAACAATCTAAAAAGTAGGAAGGAATTTGGATTATAATCTAATTATGATTCAAATTACGTTTTTCTAAATTATATTATTTTCAAAAGGTATAAATATTAGAAAAAAATTATGATAATTATCTTTAAAGTTATGATTCAAATTACGTTTTTCTAAATTATATTCTTTTCAAAAGGTATAAATATTATTAAAAAATTATGATAATTATCTTTAAAGTTGATAATATAAAAAATCTTATACACTAATGGTATATATAATTTAAATTCAAATGATAGGTTGAACTCCAACTTTCAAAATGCACAAATAATACTCTAACTAATCTTGTTCTTAATCATTAAGCACAATCGTCCAACAGTCAAAACGCGTGAGATACAACCTCAATGATGTGTATTTTATGTCCAATCCCGTGATGTCCCGTCATTAACATTATTCCACCTATTTATAATTTTAAAAAAAGTAAAAGAAACATTTTTGATTGGTCCAAATAAATTTATTTTACAAAAAACTTAAATTTTGTAAATTTTAACCTTTTACTCAACCTTGGACCTTCATCCCCCAGCCGCCCCAATACAAAAAAAAATTAAATTTTTACAAAAAATTTGAATTTTGAAAAATTTAATTTTTTACTCTATTTCGGGCTCCCAGCCTCCCACTCAACCCCCACCCCCTACTCCCATACAAAAAAAAAAAAATTAATTTACAAAAAAATTCAAATTTTTTTTATTATTCAATGGCCAAGGCTTATAGAAAAGAAGATTTTGATAAATTGATGGCTAAAGTGGAAAAAATTGATAAACGGGTCAAGAAAATCTTGAGGATGTTGGGTATGAAAGGTGGTCAAGAGTACATGCAACAATAAATAGAGGAAGAATGATGTTATATTACATCGCAGAATGTATCAATGGTTATATTGTTGAGGCACGACAATTATCAATATTTGATTTTTTGGAATAAACTAGAATTTATTTGGTTATTGGCACTATAAAAACAAAGAGATTGTATTGTATACCAAAGAAACTTTAGGAAGAAGATTTAAAGAAACCCTGGTTATAAATGTATCTAAATGCTTAAGAACAAAGATATGTACAGGATGAAATTATTAATATTTTGGACAGTTTCATCAGTTTTGATTAAAAAGTAATAAATAGTAAAATGAGCATTTCATTACATTTTCAATATTTTCAGCTTGTTCCGTCAACTGAATTTATTTTTTTAGTTTACGAAGATGGTAGGAGGTTCATTGTTTGCCTTGAAAGAAAAACATGCAATTGTGATAGATTTCAGATTGACGAAATACCTTGTTCCATGCAATTGCTATTTTAAAGAGCAAGAATATTACAGATATGCATCCCTACTGCTTGGATTACTACAAACCAAATACATTAAGTAGAACATATGATTGAGGTCCCATTTATTCCAATGCTATATAAGAAATATTGTTTGATTCCCAAATACATTTTAGATGAAGAAGTGTTGCCACTTAAATTCAAAAAGAATTCTGGACGACCAAGAAAAAAAAACGAAGAAAAACTCAGATGAAAAGATATCATCCAACACAAACTGTTGTGGATATTGTGGACAAGAAGGTCATAATTGATGTACTTGTGGGTAACTACACGCGCCCCTAAATATTTTGTATGTTGTCACCCTTCTCCGAGCTCTGGTTATGGAAGAAGGAACCGAGA
>JAPFFP010000080.1:12833375-12852583 GCA_026153255.1 Solanum medicagineum
TAAGTAGTAATTGTGATTAGTATTTGGATTAGTGCCTGACTGGCCTTAGTCACGGCCCCGGGGTCGGGTCGTGACACTTACTATCCCTCAGATGAAGCTGCTAGTTTCGAAACAGATTCAGATGATTTCAGTGATGATGAAAGAGAGGTTCAGCAGAGAGTTACAGCAAGGAGGAGAAAGAAGTTGAAAAGAGTTGTATTAGATGCAACTTCTTAGAAATAGTGTGGGAATCGATTCTTATTTTTGAAAGTGTTAAGTAATTTAGATCTGCTGTTACCAGATATGTTGTTAATGAGAATGTTGCTATTGAAATGTACATTAATGAAGGAAGAAAGGTAAGGGTTAGGTGTACAGTTGGTTATCCTTGGCTACTATTTGCTAACTTTGATTCTAGGACAAATGATTTTATTGTGAAAATATACATTGCAGTTCACAAATGTGATCCTACTAATATGAACAAGCTTTGTAATAGCAAGTTCTTATCCAGTTACTATAATGAGAGGATAAAGGAACAACCCAACATTAGAATTTTTGAGTTTCAGGAACTCGTTAAGAAAGAATTAGATTTATATGTTGGAAGAACAGTGTGTTGGAGAGCAAGAAACAAAGTTTTACAAGAGTTAATGGGTGACTATAATCTTGAATTTGAGAGGATATTAGACTATAGAGATAAATTTTTAAGAACTAATCTAGGTAGTACATGTGTAGTCAAGCTTCATGAGGAAATATTTGAAAATGGTAAAAAAAAATATTTCAAAGCCTCTACATATGTTTGATGCAATGAAGAAGTCTTACTTGGTTGGTTGTAGGAAGTGCATTGGTTTGGATGGTTGTTTTCTAAAGGGAGTATGCAAAGATCAATTATTGGTTGTTGTTTGTGTGGATGGTAACAACCAAATGCTGCCACTAGCTTGGGCAGTGATGGAGGTTAAAAATCAATACACTTGGAGTTGGTTTGTCAGGCTTCTAAAGGAAGATCTTCAGCTGGGAATGGGACAGACATGACTGTCATAACAGATATATAAAAAGTTAGTTTTATTCTTAACTTATGACCCTTTTGATGACTTACTTTATAAATATTAGTTTGATTCTTGGTTTATGACTGTTATGCTATAACTTTAGTTTGATTCTTTGTTTATCACTATTATATTAGTTAGGCTCTTGATTTATGACTATTATGTTATAACTTTAGTTTGATTCTTTGTTTATAACTTTAGTTTGATTCTTTGTTTATCACTATTATGTTACTTAGATTCTTGATTTATGACTAAAGTTAAGTATATTTACTTTTGTTAGTTTTGCTTATTGCTTTATAACTGTTGGTTTGGTTCTTGATTTATGAGTGTTAAATAAATTCTTGGTTTATGACTATTTAGTTTGATTCTTTATAGGGTCTTGAAAATGCCATAAGTACTCATTTGCCAAATGTTGAGCATAGGATGTGTGCTAGACACATCCTTGCTAATTGGTCCAAGATTTGGAGAGGTATTGAGAGAAAAAATTATTTGTGGAGGTGTGCAAGGTCTACTTTTGAGGCTGAGTTATAGGATAACATTAGTTATATGAAAAGATTAGAGAATAAGATAGTTGATGATTTGTTGTATTATAACCCATAAAGATGGAGCAAGGTTTACTTTAGTTTCACCATAAAATGTGACATTGTTGACAATAACATGGTTGAATGCTTCAATGCATGGATATTAGCAGCAAGGTACAAAATTATAATTACCATGCTTGAAGAAATTAGGGTGAAAATGATGAAAAAAATAGGGCAGATGAGAGAGTTTTGCAATAGTTGGATCAATGATATTTCTCCAATGCCAATGAAGGTCTGCAAGATAACACTGCTAAGTCAATGAAATGCCGCATTGAATGGAATTTAGATATAGGGTATGAGGTACTTCATGGAGTATACAGTCATGTTGTGGATATTTATAGACAAACTTGTAGTTGCAGACCATGGATTGTGAAAAGCATACCATGTCCTCATGCAATCGCTACCCTTTATCACAGGAAATTGGACCAAACTGACTACATTTCCCATTGATATAACAGAAAAACTTACATGAAGACATATAACCACTTTATTCAGTCAACTTTGGATATGAAAATGTGGCTAGAATCACAAAAGATCTTTGTTATATCACCTCATGTTAGGAAAATGCTAGGAAGACCTAGAAAGGTTAGGAGAAAGAGCAAAGTGAAACTAAAAAATTTGGAAAGCTATCCAAAAGAGGGATTGAGATGTCATGCAGCAATTGTCATAATAAAGTTCATCATATAAAAAAGTGTCCTCTTGGTGCTCATGCTAGTGCAAGTTCACCACATGTTGCTGCTTGAAACGCCCCAAAACATGCCTGAAAATGTGCCTAGAGAAATGCCCATGATCGTAATTTCCATATATCTTAAAATCTGTGTGTGATATCGAAAATCTTACTTCATATTCTTTACGCTGAGATTTCAATTTCCAGTGGCAGTCTATGTTGGCTCCGCAACACGGAGCCTTCACGGAGCAGTGTATTTTATTGCTAGTTTTCTTATTTCGTCCTAGGGCTATGGGATCTTGTGCCTAAGCCTTCCTATGCATAAAAGTACCAATACTTAGTCATTTCTCAACCCCATATTATTCAAGACATTTCCCAAAACCCTCTCAAACACTTAGCCAAATATTTTACTCAAATTCAAGTGTCCCAAACTCATTTCGAATTTCAGGAAACTCAATCAAGCTTCAAGTTCTCATTCAAATCTTCATCGAGGAAATCTCCAAAGTTGAGGCATGTGGGTTTCAACCATTGGGTCCTTTCACACATGGTGCCCAACCTTTCTTTTTATGTAAATTATATGTTTTCAAGTTGATTTATCTATGGGTACTACCTACTATGAATTTTACTATGAACTATGTTAGAGTTTCATAAAATGTTGACTATTTAAGCATGTTTTGAGCTATGAATCTATGGTCTATGATGAGATTTGATGAGGGGTTTCAATGTATCTTGCATGAACGTGTTACCAAGTGTTGGTTGGTTGATTTACTTCAAGTTTTCTCACATGATTTTACTCTTGAATTGTATGATTTTGAACTAGCATTGCACACCCGACATGTGTTTGATAAAATATCCGGTTAAGGATTCTTGAGTTAATAAAGGTCTATTACATGGCTTATGAGTTAAGTGACTTTATGATGATAAAAGAAATGTATATGTGTGTTGATTTCTTGAGAAGTATCTATAGTATTGCAAGTGACCACACCTTGTTGAGGGAGTTCTATTTTTCAATCACCTTGTTGGGTGTTAGGTTCGTACTAGAATGTTGAGGGGTACATACCTTAACCACCTTGTTAGGGGTGCTAGGCCTGTACTACCAATTAAAGGGTAGATACCTCAATCACCTTTCAAAGGGGTGCTATACTTGGATTCCAAGTAATAGGTGTTGGGTCTATGATGATGATTTCTTCCTACATATGTAATATGTTCTATGCAAGCATGTTTTACTTTGAGCATTGATTATACATGCCATATTGTTATAGTACTTCCTATTGCGTATATATATGCATTTTGACTATGTTGTCTATCTCTAAATTGCATGGCATCCTACATACTTAGTACATTCAAATGTACTAACACATACTCTATGCCTACATTATGTTACCATGTAGGAATCGGAGCCCCTCATGATCATCCTCCACGTGGCTAGTACTATTTCATTAAAGCAAGTGCGGTGAGTCCTCAACTCCGAGGACAATATCTATTGATCTTATATTATGTAAAGACTCATTTCTTTGTTTAGATGCTTATGACTATGAGGGTGAGCCCAGAAAGTGTCATGACCCCCATTTAATTCCATGTTTAGAGGTGTTGTTGGACAAGTTATGTAATTATGCTTCGAGCTTTGACTCTTTTGATGACTTATGCTATTAAAGACTTCCCTTAGTCCCTTTATCCTTGTTTATACTCTCTTATTTTTGTTTATTTTGCTTCCGCGACCAAGGATGTGTAAATAATATGATAAGAGGCTTATTTGGGGTCCTTTTGGATTCCAATTCATCGTGTCACATCTAGGCCCTAGGCTCAGGTCATGAAAAACTTGGTATCAGAGCATTAGGTTGTTAATGGTGCCCGACATCCAACACACGTGTCGATTAGAGTCTTATTCATGGTTTTGAAGTGCACCACAGCTATGAGTAAGAGGCTATAAGATGTTTTAGGAAATGTTTCCCTTCTTTTTGATCTACATCGTGCTATAGAAGTTAAGATAAGGTTTTTCCCTAACAAATGTCCTTTGCTATTCTAGGTAATGCCTATTCCAAGAGGAAGAAGAGCCCGCACTCCCGAAGAACAACCGGCTCATGAAGAGTTCTGGGATGCTATTGCCATGCTACCTCAAGCTATGAATAATCAAATCAACCAAGGGGCCCAAGCCTCTCATGCTCCTACTCCGGCCTTTAGAGTGAGGGATTTTATGAGGATGAACCCACCGGAGTTCCATGGGTCTGAAGTGGATGAGGACCCTCAAGAATCTATTGATGAGGTGTATAAAGTGTTGTATATTATGGGGGTTAGACCGGAGGAGAAGGAGGAGTGGTTACCCAATGGAAGGAGGAGAAGGGCAAAAATAATGTGATTCTTTGGGAGGAGTTTGAGGTGGCATTTCTCAATCAGTTCTTCCCTCTTGAGCTAAGGGAGGCAAAAATGATGGAATTCATGAATTTGAAGAAAAGGTCAATAAGTGTGAGGGAGTATGCGCTTAAGTTCAACAAACTCTCCAAATATGCTCAACAATTGGTGACCGAGCCAAGATCTAGGATGTACAAGCTTGTGATTGGTGTATCCAATTTGGTGAAGAGGAATGTCGTGCTGCCATGTTGATATGGATTTCTCCCGCCTCATGACTTATGCCAAACAATTGGAGGGACAAAAGTTGAGGAATAGAAGAGGTAATGACACCAAGATGGCCCGTTGTGAAGATAAATTCCAAGGTCCTAAGGGAGGATGGTTTCATCAAGGTCAAGGGT
Source organism: Solanum medicagineum (assembly GCA_026153255.1). Taxonomy (NCBI): domain Eukaryota; kingdom Viridiplantae; phylum Streptophyta; class Magnoliopsida; order Solanales; family Solanaceae; genus Solanum; species Solanum medicagineum. Next base: position 12,838,387 of record JAPFFP010000080.1, read on the forward strand.
CTTCAAACACTCCTAATAGAAGGTTTGCTAATAATAACCCAAGGGTCCAAGGAGGTGTTGGTATGGTGCCTAATCCTATGTGCCTAAGATGTAGTACAGGCCATGATGGCGCATACATGAGGGATACTAATGCTTACTATAGTTCTGGAGAAGTGGGTCACAAGAAGATTGATGCCCTCGAAACTGCAATAAGGGCAGAGATGGTCGTCCACAAGACTGGGGTGCAAATGCAGTTCCTATGGGAAGAGGATGCCAACAAGGTGGTGCTTCATGGCACAATCAGTTCTATGCTCTTCAAGGGACACAAGGGGTAGATAAGGTGCCCGATGTCATCACAGTATGTTAAAAGTCTTTAATTTTGATGTGTATGCATTGACAGACCCGGGTGCCACTCTTTCTTTTGTTACTCCTTTTGTTGCCAAAAAGTTTAATGTTGAACTCGAATTGTTGTGTGAGTCTTAGGAGATGTATATTCCCCTTGGTGCATCCATTGTTGCTAGAAGAGTTTATAGAAATTATCTCATTTTCATTTTGCATAAAATATTGCCTTGTGATTTTGTTGAGTTGGATAAGGTAGACTTTGATGTCATTCTTGGGGTGGATTGGTTGTACTCATATTATGTCACTAGTGATTGTAGAACCTATATGGTCAAGTTCCAATTCCCTAATGAACCTGTCCTTGAGTGGGAGAGTCATGATGTTGTGGTCAAGGATAGATTTATTTCTTGCATTAATATCCAAAAGTTGGTTTTTAAGGTGTGTGTGTATCATCTTGTGAGGGTTAGGGATATTGAGTCCAAAGTCCTTCCCATAGAGTCGGTTCCGGTGGTTAATGAATTCCTTGATCTCTTTCCTAATGAGCTTCCCGGTGTTCCTCCCAAAAGGGAAATAGATTTTGGCATAGACCTCCTTCTCGATACTCAATCCTTTTCTAATCCCCCTTACCGTATGGCCTCGACGGAGTTGAAGGAGTTGAAAGAGTAATTGAGAGATTTGTTGGAAAAGGGTTTTATTAGGCCTAGACCATCACCTTGGGGTGCACCAGTGTTTTCTGTGACGACAAAGGATGGTTCTCTTAGAATGTGTATTGATTACTAACAATTTAATAGAGTCACCATTAAGAATAAGTACCCTTTACCAAGGATTGATGATTTTTTTGAACTACTTCAAAGGGCTAGTCACTTCTCTAAGATTGATTTTCGGTCTGGGTACCACCAAGAGAAAGTGAGGGAGTGTGACATTCCTAAGATGGCTTTCTGGACTAGATATAGACACCATGAGTTTGTAGTTATGTCCGTCGGTTTGACTAGTGCACCAGTTATCTTCATGGATCTTATGAATAGGGGTCTTCAAACCCTACCTTGATTTTTGTGGTGGTTTTTATCGATAATATCTTGATACATTACTATAGTGAGGAGGAGCATGTGGATCACTTGAGGGTAGTGTTATAAATCTTGAGGGAGAAGAAGTTGTATGCCAAATATGAGAAATGTGAGTTTTGATTGAAAGAGGTTTTCTTCTTAGGTTATGTGGTGTTGGGTGATGGTATTAACGTGGATCCTAAGAAGAGGGAGGTAATTAGAAATTGCCCTAGACCTTTGATTCCATCTGACATTAGTAGTTTCTTGGTCTTAGAGGGTTACTTCTGGAGATTTGTGAACGGGTTCTCTTCTATTGCTTCTCCCATGACTAAGTTGACCCAAAAGATGGCAAAATTTTTGTCGACCAATGAGTGTGAAAATAGTTTCCGAACTTTGAAAGATAAGCATGTCTCCGCTCCTATCTTATCTCTACTGAAAGGGTTGGAAGGGTTTTGTTGTGCATTGTGATGCCTTAAGAATTGGTTTAGATTGTGTTTTGATGCAAAATGGTAAAGTGATAGCTTATGCCTCTAGAAAACTTAAGGATTATGAAAAGAATTATCCTACCCATGGTCTTGAATTGGCCGCCGTGGTATTTACCTTGAAAATTTTGCATCATTATTTGTATGGGGTACATGTTGATGCGTTTACCGATCATAAGAGTCTCCAACATTTGTTCACCCAAAAAGATCTCAACTTAAGGCAATGAAGATGGTTGGAGCTTCTTAAGGATTATAATATGAGTGTGCATTATCATCCCGATAAGGCTAATGTTGTGGCCAATGAGTTGAGGGTGTCTATGGGTAGCCCAGCACATGTTGATAATGGTGGCAAAGAGGTGGCTAGAGAGGTTCATCGGTTGGCTAGATTGTGAGTCAGGTTGGAGGAGGTTGATAATGGTGGAGTATTGGTGGTTGATGGTTCTAAATCTTCATTGAATGAGGAGGTGAAGGTAAAGCAAGATCTTGACCCCGCCTTGTTAGAATTGAAGTCTTTGGTGAGAGATGGTAAGGTGGAGGGGTTCTCCGAAGGGGGAGATGTTGCCCTCAGGAACCAAGGTAGGTTGTGTGTTCCTAGTGTGGATGACTTGAAAGAGAAGATTCTTGATGAGGCTCATAATTTTTCCTATTCTACTCACCGCGATTCTACAAAGATGTGTACAGATTTGAGGGAAGTGTTTTGGTGGGGTGAGATGAAGAGAGATATTGCTAAGTTTGTATCTTGTTGCCATAATTGCAAACAAGTGAAAGCAAGCATCAAAAGGCCGGGTGGCCTAGCCCAAGACATACAAATACCTATTTGGAGGAAGTTAACATGGATTCTGTGGTTGGGTTGCCTAAGACTAGAAGGCACTTTGACTCCATTTGGGTTGTGATTGATAGAATGATAAAGTTGGCTCATTTCCTACCAGTTAAGACTACTTATGGTGCCAAAGATTATGCCAAGTTGTACATTGATAAATTGGTTAGATTTAATAGATTCCTTTTTCTTTCATATCAGATCGTGGTGCTCAATTCACTTCTCACTTTTGGAGGTCCTTCCAAGGAGATCTTGGTACGTACCAAGGTTAAGCTTAGTAGGGCCTTTCACCTTCAAACGGATAGGCAAGCCGAAAGAACTACCCAAACTCTTGAGCATATGCTTAGAGCTTGTGTTTAGGAGTTTAAAGGTAGTTGGGATGATCATCTTCCACTCATTGAGTTTGCTTACAATAATAGTTATCATTCTAGTATTGGTATGGATTCTTTTTATGCTCTTTATGGTAGGCGTTCTAGGTCCCTGGTTTTGGATGGTTTGAGGTTGGGGAGATGGCTTTGTTAGGTCCGAATTTGGTCATGAAGGCCATGGACAAGGTGAGGTTGCTAAGGGAAAGATTGAAAATAGCCCAATGTAGACAAAAGTCCTATGCCAATGTGAGGAGAAGGGATATTGAATTTAAGGTTGGTGATTGGGTCTATTTGAAGGTCTCACCCATGAAGGGTGTGGTTCATTTTGGTAAGAAGGGTAAATTGAGTCTAAGATTAGTGGGTCCTTATAGAGTGTTGAAGAGGATTGGTAAGGTGGCCTATGTGTTGGAGTTGCCCAATGATATGAATATGGTTCATCCGGTCTTCCATGTGTCTATGTTGAGGAAGTGTGTGGGTGGCCCAAGTGCTATTGTTTCTCTCTATGTTATGGATGTTGTTGAAGAAAATTTGACTTATGAAAAGAGGTTACGGTAGAAATTTTGGATAGACAAGTGAAGATGTTGAGGAACAAGGATGTTGTTTCCGTCAAGGTTCTTTGGAGAAATCAACAAGTTGAAAGTGTCACATGGGAAGCCGAGGCGGACATGCAAAAGAGATATCTCTATCTCTTCCACTATACTCAAGTCTAAGATACTAATTTTGAGTCTCCTATGTGATTTCAAGTCTGAAGTTTCATCCATTTTGTCATTTGCATGCATGCATATTTATGTTGACAAGTTTATGGTGATTTTGACACTTATGCTGAGATTTTTGAAAATAGTGTTTAAGTGCATTATTGCATTCCTGTTGGTCTGATTTCTTCATGATTACTCTTCTTATGTACACTCCTTTGACATTCGAGGACAAATGTTTCCAAGTGAGAGATATTGAAACGCCTCAAAAAGTACCCGAAAATGTGCCTCAAAAAATGTTCATGATCTTAATTTCCATATATTTCAAAATTCGTGCATGATATCGAAGATCTGACTTCATATTTTTGATCACGGGGTATAATTAAGTGGGAAATGAGTATAACCCAAATTTTAGAGGACCCGTAGCAAAAAATAAATTTTGCCAAGATTTTGATTTCCAGTGGCAGTCTGCGTTGCCTCCGAGACGCGGAGCCGTCGCGAAGCCGTCGCGGAGCAATGTATTTTATCGCCAGTTTCTTATTTTGGCCTGGGGCTTTGGGATTTTGGGCCTAAGTCTTCCTATGCATAAAAACTCATATACTTTGTCATTTCTCAACCCTATATTATTCAAGACATTCCTCAAAACCCTCTCAAACACTTAACCAAATATTTCACTCAAATTCAGATGTCCTAAACTCATTCCAGATCTAAGGAAACTCAATCAAGCTTCAAGTTCTCATTCAAATCGTCATCAAGAAAATCTCCAATGTTGAGGTATGTGGGTTTCAATCATTAGGTCCTTTCAATCATGGTGCCCAACCTTCCTTATTATGTAACTTGCATGTTTTCAAGTTGATTTATATGGGTACTTCTTATTATGAATTTGACTATGACCTATGTTAGAGTTTCATAAAATATTAACTATTTAAACATGTTTTGAGCTATGAATCTACGGTCTATGATGAGATTTGATGAGCGGTTTCAATGTATCTTGCATGAAGGTGTTTCCAAGTGTTGGCGGGTTGATTCACTTCAAGTTTTCTCACATTATTTCACTCTTGAATTAAATAATTTTGAACTAGCATTATACACCCGCTAAGTGTTTGATAAAATGTCTTGTTAAGGGTTCTTGAATTAATGAAGGTCTATTGCATGCTTATGAGCTAAGTGACTTTATGATGATGAAAAAAATGTATATATGTGTTGATTTCTTGAAAAGTATCTATGGTGTTATAAGTTACCACACCTTGTTGACGGGGAGCTATGCCTCAATCACCTTGTCGGGGGGTGTTAGGCCCATAGTTCTATGTTAAGGGGTATATACCTTGACCACCTTGTCAGAGGCTGCTAGGCCCATACTACCAATTAAGAGATAGATAACTCAATCACTTTCCAAGGGGGTGCTAAGCCTTGGATTCCAAGTATTCGATGCTTGGTCTATAATGATGGTCTCTTCCTACATATGTAATATGTCCTACACAAGAATGTTTTACTTTGAGCATTGATCAGACATGTGATATTGTTATAGTACTTCCTATATGTATATGCATTTTGACTATGTTGTTTGTCTCTTGATTGCATGGCGTCCTACATACTTAGTACATTCAAACATACTAACGCATACTCTATGCCTACATGATGTTACCATATAGGAACTGTAGCCCCTCACGATCATCCTACATGACTAGTACTACCTCTTGAAGCGAGTGTGGTGAGTCCTCAACTCTGAGGACAATAGCTATTGATCTTATGTTATGTAAAGACTCTTTTCTTTGTTTAGATATTTATGACTATGAAGGTGAGCCCAGAAATTTTCGTGGCCCACGCTCAATTCCATGTTTAGAGGTGTTGTTGGACAAGTTATGTAATTATGCTTCGAGCTTTGACTCTTTTGATGACTTATGCTATTAAAGAATTCCCTTGGTCCCTTTATCCTTGTTTATACTCTTATTGTTGTTTATTTTGCTTCCGCGGCCAAGGATGTGTAAATGATATGCTGGAGGCTTGTCTGGGGTCCCTTTGGGTTCCCATTCACCGTGTCACGTCTAGGCCCTAGGCTCGAGTCGTGAAAAACTTGGTATCAGAGCACTAGATTGTTAATGGTCCTCGGCATCCAACATACTATGTAAATTAAAGTCTTATTCATGGTTGTGAAGTGCACCACAACTATGAGTAAGAGGCTATGAGGCATTTTTGGAAATGTTCCCCTTTTTCTTGATCTACGTCATGCTATAGAAGTTAAGGTAAGGTTTTCCCCTAACAAATATTCTTTCCTATTCTAGATCATACCTATTCCAAGAAGAAGAAGAGCTCGCACTCCCAAAGAACAACCGACTCATAAAGAGTTTCGGGATGTTATAGGCATGCTAGCTCAAGCTATGACTAATCAAATGAACCAAGGGGCCCAAACCCCTTATAGTCCTACTCTGGCCTATAGAGTGAGGGATTTTATGAGGATGAACCCACTAGAGTTCCATAGGTCTCAAGTGGATGAGGACCCTTAAAATTTACTAATGAGGTGTACAAAGTGTTTTCTATTATGGGGGTTAGATCGGAGGATAAGGAGGAGTTGGCGGTATAGCAACTCAAGGGGATGGCCTAAATATGGTTCACCCAATGGAAGGAGGAGAAGGGGAACAACAATGTGATCCTTTGGGAGGAGTTTAAGGCGGCATTTCTCAATCGGTTCTTCCCTCTTGAGCTAAGGGAGACCAAAATGATGGAATTCATTAATTTGAAGCAAGGGTCCACGAGTGTGAGGAAATATGCCCTCAAGTTCAACCAACTCTCCAAAAATGCTCCATAATTGGTGGCCGGGCCAAGATCTAAGATGAACAAGTTTGTGATGGGTGTATTCGATTTGATAAATGAGGAGTGTCATGCAGTCATGTTGATAGGTTAATATGGATTTGTCCCGCCTTATGACTTATGCCGAATAATTAGAGGGGGGAAAGTTGAGGAAGAGAAGAGGTAAAGAGGCTAAGATGGCCCATTTTTAAGATAGATTCCAAGGTCCCAAGGGTGGCCGATTTCATCAAGGCCAAGGGTCTTCAGATGCTCCTAATAGAAGGTTTGCTAATGTTAATCCAAGGGTCCAAGGAGGTGTTGGTATGGTGTCTAATCCTATGTGCCCAAGATGTGGTAGAGGCTATGATGGCATATGTTTGTGGGATACTAATGCTTGCTATAGTTGGGGAGAAGTGGGTCACAAGAAGATTGATTGCCCTCGAAGTCACAACAAGGATAAAGACGGTCGTCTACAATGCCGGGGTGCAAATGTGGTTCCTAATGAAAGAGGAGGCGAACAAGGTGGTGCTTCATGGCGCAATTGGTCCTATGTTATTCAAGGGAGAAAAGGGGTAGATGAGGTGCGCAATGTCATCACCAGTATGTTAAAAGTCTTTGATTTTGATGTGTATGCATTGACAGACCCAAGTGCCACTCTTTCTTTTGTTACTCCTTTTGTCGCCAAAACATTTCATGTTGAACCCGAATTGTTGTATGAGTCTTATGTAGTGTCTACTCTCGTTGGTGCATCCATTGTTGCTAGAAGAGTCTAAAGAAATTGTCCCATTTTCATTTTGCATAAAATACTGCCTTGTGATTTTGTTGAGTTGGACATGGTAGACTTTGATGTCATTTTTGGGATGGATTGGTTGTATGCATATTATGCCTCTGTTGATTGTAAAACCCGTAGGGTCAATTTCCGATTCCCTAATGAACCTATCCTTGAGCGGGAGAGTGATGACTTGGTGGTAAAGGGTAGATTTATTTCTTTCATTAAAGCCCCAAAGTTGATTTCTAAGGTGTGTCTCTATCATCTTGTGAGGGTTAGGGATGTTGGGTCCAAGTTCTTCCCTTAGAGTCGGTTCCGGTGGTTAATGAGTTCCTTGATGTCTTTCCTAGTGATCTTCCCGATGTTCTTCCTAAAAGGGAAATAGATTTTGGTATAGACCTCCTTCTCGATACTTAACCCACTTCTAATCCCCCTTACTGTATGGCGGTGACAGAGTTGAAGGAGTTGAAAGAGCAATTGAGGGATTTGTTGGATAAGGGTTTTATTAGGCCTAGCCAATCACCTTGAGGTGCACCAGTGTTTCTTGTAAAGAAGAAGGATGGTTCTCTAAGAATGTGTATTGATTACGGGCAACTTAATAAAGTCACCATCAAGAATAAGTACCCTCTACCAAGTATTGATGATCTTTTTGACCAACTTCAAGGGGCTAGTCACTTCTCTAAGATTGATCTTCGGTCCGGGCACCACCAAGTGAATGGCTTTTCGGACTAGGTATGAACACTGTGAGTTTGTGGTTATGTCCTTCGATTGGACTAATGCATCAACTATCTTCATGGATCTTATGAATAGGGTCTTCAACCCTTCCTTGATTTGTTTGTGGTAGTTTTTATCTATGATATCTTGATATATCCCCATTGTAAGGAGAAACATGTGAATTACTTGAGGGTGGTGTTACAAATCTTGAGGGAGGAGAAGTTGTATGCCAAATATGAGAAATATAAGTTTTGGTTGAAAGAGGTTGCCTTCCTAAGTCATGCGGTGATGGGTGATGGTATTAAGATATATCCTAAGAAGATAGAGGTAATCAGTGATTGGCCTAGACCTTTGACTCCATCGGATATTAGAAGTTTCTTAGGCTTCAGCGGGTTACTACCGGAGGTTTGTGAATTGGTTCTCTTCTATTGCTTCTCCCATGACTAAGTTGACCTAAAAGAAGGCAAAATTTGTGTGGACTGATGAGTGTGAAAAGAGTTTCCAACTTTGAAAGATAAGATTGTCTCGGCTCCTATCTTGTCTCTACCGGAAGTGTTGGAAGGGTTTGTTGTGTATTGTGATGCCTCAAGAATTTTCTTGGGTTGTGTTTTGATGCAAAACGGTAAATTGATAGCTTATGCCTCTAGATAACTTAAGGTGTATGGAAATAATTATCCTACCCATGATCTTGAAATGGCCACCATGGTATTTACTTTGAAAATTTGGCATCATTATTTGTATGGGGTGCATGTTGATGTGTTTACCGATCATAAGAGTCTCCAATATGTGTTCACCCAAAGAGATCTCAACTTGAGACAACGAAGGTGGTTGGAACTTCTTAAGGATTATGATATAAGTGTACATTATCACCCCGGTAAGGCTAATGTTGTGGTCAATGCTTTGAGTAGGGTGTCTATAGGTAACCTAGCGCATGTTGATGATGGTGGCAAAGAGGTGGCTGGAGAGGTTCATCGGTTGGCTAGATTGGGAGTTAGGTTGGAGGACGTTGACAATGGTAGAGTAGTGGTGGTTGATGGTTCTAAATCTTCATTGAATGAGGAGGTGAAGGCAAAGCAAGTTCTTGACCCCGCCTTGTTAGAATTGAAGGATTTGGTGAGAGATGCTAAGGTGGAGGTGTTCTCCCAAAGGGAAGATGGTGCCCTTAGGTACCAAGGTAGGTTTTTTGTTCCTAGTGTGGATGACTTGAAATAAAAGATTCTTGATAAGGCTCATAATTCTTCCTATTCTATTCACCCTAGTTCTACAGAGATGTATAGAGATTTGAGGGAAGTGTGTTTTGTGGGGTGGCATGAAGAGAGATATCGCTAAGTTTGTATCCGGTTGCCATAATTGCCAACAAGTGAAAGCCAAGCATCAAAGGCTGGGCGGCCTAGCCCAAGATATATAGATTCCTACTTTGAAGTGGAAGGAAGTTAATATGGATTTTGTGGTTGGATTGCCTAAGACTAGAAGGCCTTTTGACTCCATTTGGGTTGTGATTGATAAAATAACAAAGTTGGCTCATTTCCTACCGGTAAAGACTACTTATGGTACCGAAGATTATACAAAGTTGTACATTCCTGAATTGTTTAGATTGCATGGGGAGCCTTTGTCTATCATATCGGATCATGGTGCTCAATTCACTTCTCACTTTTGGAGGTCCTTCCAAAGAGATCTTGGTACCAAGGTTAATCTAAGTACGACCTTTCACCCTCAAACGGATAGCCAAGCCAAAAGAACTATCCAAACTCTTGAGGTAATTGTGTCTTGGAGTTTAAAGGTAGTTGGGATGATCATCTTCCACTCATTGAGTTTGCTTACAATAATAGTTATCACTCTAGAATTAGTATATCTCCTTTTGAGGCTCTTTATGTTAGGCATGGTAGGTCCCCAATTGGATGGTTTGAGATAGGGGAGATAGCTTTGTTAGGTCCAGATTTGGTTATGAAGGCCATGGAGAAGTTGAGGTTGATAAGGGAAAGATTAAATACAACCCAAAGTAGACAAAAGTCCAATGCCGATGTGTGGAGAAGGGATCTTGAATTTAAGGTTGGTGATTGGGTCTATTTGATGGTCTCACCCACGAAGGGTGTTGTGCATTTTGGTAAGAAGGGTAAATTGAGTCTAAGATTTGTGAGTCCTTATAGAGTGTTGAGGAGGATTTATAAGGTGGCCTATGAGTTGGAGTTGCTCAATGATATGAATATGGTTCATCCAGTTTTCTATGTGTCTATGTTGAGGAAGTGTGTGGGTGACCCAAGTGATATTGTGCCTCTTGATGTTGTGGGTGTTGTTGAAGATAAATGACTTATGAAGAGGTTCCGGTAGAAATTTTGATAGACAGGTGAAGAGGTTGTGGAACAAGGATGTTGCCTCCTTCAAGGTTCTTTGGAGAAATCAATAAGTTGAAAGTGTCACATGGGAAGGCGAGGTGGACATGCAAAAGTGATATCCCTATCTCTTCCATTCTACTCAAGCCTAAGGTAATAGTTTTGAGTCTCTTATGTGATTTCAAGTCTTAAGTTTCAGCCGTTATGTCATTTGCATGTTGTCGCCAGTTTTCTTATTTCGGCCTAGGGCTTTGGGGTTATGGGCCTAAGCCTTCCTATGCATAAAAACACATATACTTAGTCATTTCTCAAACCCATATCATTCAAGAAATTCCCCAAAACGCTCTCAAACACTTTGCCAAATATTTCACTCAAATTCAACTGTCCCAAACTCATTCCAGTTCTCAAGAAACTCATTCAAGCTTCAAGTTCTCATTCAAATATTCATCTAGGAAATCTCCAAAGTTGAGGTATGTTGGTTTCAACCATTAGGTCCTTTCAATCATGGTGCCCAACCTTCCTATTTTATGTAACTTGCATGTTTTCAAGTTGATTTATCCACGGGCGGTTCTTATTATGAATTTGACTATGAACTATGTTGGAGTTTCATAAATTATACGGGATGTTACATAACCACAAACTCATAGTGCCCATATCTAGTCTGAAAGGTTATCTTGGGAATGTCACACTCCCTCACTTTTACTTGGTGATACCCGGACCGAAGATCAATCTTAGAGAAGTGATAGACCCTTGAAGTTGGTCAAATAGATCATCAATCCTTGGTAGAGGATACTTGTTCTTGATGGTGACTCTATTAAGCTGTTGGTAGTCAGTACACATTCTAAGAGAACCATCCTTCTTCTTCACAAACAAAGCCAGTGCACCCCAAGATGATTGGCTGGACCTAATAAAACCCTTCTCCAAAAAATCTCTCAATTGCTCCTTCAACTCCATTAACTCCGCCAGGGCCATACGCCAAGGGGGAATAGAAATGGGTTAAGTATCGGGAAGGAGGTCTATACCAAAGTCTATTTCCCTTTCGGGAGGAACAACGGGAAGGTCACTAGGAAAGACATCAAGAAACTCATTTACCACTAGAACCGACTTTATTGGAAGGACTTTGGACTCAACATCCCTAACCCTCACAAGATAATAGAGACACTCCTTAGAGATTAACTTTTGGGCTTTAATACAAGAGATAAACCTACCGTTGACCACGACATTATGACTCTCCCACACAAGGACGGGTTTATTTGGGAATTGGAATTTGACCCTACGGGTTCTACAATCAATAGAGGAATAGTATACATGCAACCAATCCATCCCAAGAAAGACATCAAAATCCACCATCCCCAACTCAACAAGATCACAAGGCAATATTTTATGTAAAATGCAAACGAGATAATTTCTATAGACCATTCTAGCAATAATAGATGCACCAATGGGAGTAGACACCTCATAAGACTCACACAACAATTCGGGCTCCACATGAAACTTTGTGGCAACAAAAGGAGTAACAAAAGAAAGAGTGGCACCTGGGTCTATCAATGCATACACATCAAAATCAAAGACTTTTAACATACCGATAACGATATCAGGCACCTCACCTTTGCCTCCCTTGAAGAGCATAAAACCGATTGTGCCTTGGGGCACCACCTTGTTGGCCTCCTTTCCCCCAAAGGAACCACATTTTCACCCTGACCTTGTGGATGGCCATCTCTATCCTTGTTGTAATTACGTGGACAGTCAATCATCTTGTGGCCTACTTCCCCATAACCAAAATAAGCATTGGTGTCCCTCAAACGTGGCCCACCATGACCCTTACCACATTTTGGACACATAGCATTAGGCACCACACTATCATCACCTTGGGCCCTTGGGTAGTCATTGGAAAACCTCCTATTAGCGTTGATGAAACAGGCCACCTTTGGGATTTTGGAACCTTCCCTCAAAATAGTCCCTTTTAGCCTCACCACTTCTCCTTTTTCTCAACTTTTCCCCCTTCAATTGTTCGGCATAGGTCATGAGGTGGGAAAAGTCCATGTCACCAATCAACATAGTGGCATGACACTCCTCATTCACCAAGATGGATACACCCATCACAAACTTATTCAGTCTAAACCTCGGGTCGGCAACCAAGTATGGAGCATATTTAGAGAGTTGGTTGAATTTGAGGGCATACTCCCTCACACTCATAGATTATTGCTTCAAATTCATGAACTCCATCATTTTGGCCTCCCTAAGCTCAAGAGGGAAGAACCAATTGAGGAAAGCCACCTTAAACTCTTCCCAAAGGATCACATCATTATTGACCTTCTCCTCCTTACATTAAGTATACCATATTCGGGCCACCCTCTTGAGTTGGTAAGCTGCCAATTCCGCCTTCTCTTCCGATCTAACACCCATAATAGACATCACTTTGTACACCTCATCAACAAATTCTTGAGCATCCTCATCTACTTTAGACCCATAGAACTCCGGTGGATTCATCCTCATAAAGTCCCTCGCCCAAGATGCTGAAGTAGGAGCATGAAAGGCTTGGACCCCTTGATTGGCTTGAGCTAACAAGATGAGAGCATCCCAGAGCTCTCCATGGGCCGGTGGTTCCTCGAGCGTGCTAGCTCTTCTTCCTCTTGTGTTAGGCACGATCTAAAAATGGAAAAGCACATTCGTTAGAGGGGAAACCTTACCTAACTTCTATAGCATGACATAGATCATGAAGAAGCGAAACATTTCCTAAAACGTCTCATAGCCTCTTACTCATAGTTGTGATGCACAACACAATCACGAAAAAGACTCTAATCAATGCGATGTGTTGGATGCCAAGGATCATTAACAACCTAGTGATTTGATACCAAGTTTTTCACGATCCAATCCTACGGCCTAGACATGACACGGTGAATGGGGAACCCAAAGAGGGCCCCAAACAAACCTCTAAACATATCACTACACATCCTTGATCGCGGAAGCATTTGAGTAACAACAAGAGAATAAAACAAGGATACGGGGCTACGGGAGGCCTTTCATAATATAAAATATCAAAGAGTCAAAGAGATTCAAAGCTCTTAGAATCATTACATAACTTATCCAACAACATCTCTACACTTAGAGTTGAGCGGGGGCAAAGACAACTTTCCGGGCTCACCCTCATAGTCAAAAGCAGACAAATAGATAATGAGAGTCTTTACAGTTGAGGACTCACCAAACTTGCTTTGAGAAGATAGTACTTGCCATGGCGAGGATGAAGATGATCGTGAGGAGCTTCGGTTCCAACATGGTAACATCATGTAGGCATAGAATATATGTTAGTACATTTGAATGTACTGAGTATGTAGGATGCAATGCGACAAGAGATATGCAACATGATCAAAATGCATAATCGTAAGCAAGATATAGTATTTTAGCAACATGGCATGCATGAATGATGCATGAAGTAAAACGTGCTTATATAGAACATATTACATGTGTCAGAAGAGACCATCATTATAGACCAAGCAACTTAGACCTTGGAATCCAAGGCATGCCACCCGCTTGGAAGCTGGATGAGGTATGTACCCCTCATCTTTGGTAGTATAGGATTGCCACCACTCAATAAGGTGGATGAGGTATATACCTCTCATCTATGGTAGTACGGGATTGCCACCACCCGACAAGGTGCATGAGGTATATACCCCTAATCTATGGTATGGTCACTTGAAACACTATATATAAATCAACCCATATATACATCTCTTTCATCATCACAAAGTCACTTAACTCATATACCATGCATAGGGTCTTCAATAACTCAAGAAACATTAACCGGACATTTTATCAAACACTTGATGGGTGTCAAATGCTAGTATAAAACCATGCAATTAAAGAGTGAAATCATGCA
>JAPFFP010000080.1:12852683-12863017 GCA_026153255.1 Solanum medicagineum
TGATTCCTCCAAAGGACCTTAACGGATGCCACCTCCTTGTTCCTCAATCTCTTCACTTGCCTATCCAAAATCTGAACTAGTGTCTGGTCATAGGTCACGTTATCCTCAACAATACCCACAACATGATGAGGCACAATAATACTAGGATTACCAACACTTTTTCTCAACATAGAGGCATGGAACATCGTGTGAACCAAAGTCATTTCACTAGTCAACTTCAACTCATAAGACACCTTGCCAACCCTCTTCAAGACCTCATAACAACAAACATATCTTGGACTTAACTTCCCCCTTTTTTTTTTACCAAAATGGACCACACCTTTCATCGGAGAAACTTTCGAATAAACCCAATCACCCATTTTGAATTCAAGGTCTCTTTTTCTCACATCAGCATAGGATTTTTGACGACTTTGGGTTGTCTTTAATCTCTCCCTAATCATCCTAACCTTCTCAAGAGCCTCCATAACTAGATCCGGTACTAACAAAGCCACATCACCAACCTTAAACCAACCAACTGGTGATCTACAACTTCTCCCATAAAGAGCCTCAAAAGGAGCCAGACCAATGCTAGAGTGGTAGCTATTGTTGTAGGCAAACTCAATCAAAGGAAGATGGTCACCCCAACTACCTCTCAAGTCCAATACACATGCCCTAAGCATATGTTCAAGGGTTTGAATGGTTCTTTCGGCTTGGCCATCCGTCTGAGGGTGGAAGGCCGTACTAAGGTGAACTTTTGTACCAAGACCCCCTTTGAAAAGACCTCCAAAAGTGTGAAGTGAATTGTGCACCATGATCCGATATGATAGAAAAAGGAACCCCATTGCATACTCTTCAGCCCTAGGTCTTAACCTGTAGAAAGTGGGCCAATTTTGTCATCCTATCAACCACCACCCAAATGGAATCAAAACCTTTTCTTGTCTTAGGCAACCCAACCACAAAATCCGTATTAATCACCTCCTACTTCTAAGTGGGAATCTCTATGTCTTGGGTTAGGCCACCCGTCCTTTGATATTCAGCTTTGACTTATTGACAGCTATGGCAACCAGAAACAAATTTCTCAATGTTCATCTTCATGCCTCCCCACCAATACACAAGTCTCTATACATTTTGGTGGACCGGGGTGGATGAAATAAGAAGAATTGTGGGCCTCATCAAGGATCTTCTCCCTCAAACTATCAACACAAGGCACACACAACCTACCTTGATACCTAAGGGCACCATCTCCCCCTTGGGAGAAAACCTCTACTTTATCCTCGAAGGCCTTCAATTCAAGCAAGGAGAAGTCAAGATCTTGTTTTGCTATCACCTTATCAACCAATGAAAACTTAGACCCATCTGCAATCACCACACCATTATCACCAACCTTTTCCAACCTATCCTCCAATCTATCCAATTGATGCACCTCCCTAGCCATCTTGCCATCACCACCATCAACATGAGCTAGGCTACCCTTAGACACCCTACTCAAAGCATCCGCCACTACATTTGCCTTACCCGTATGATAGTGCACACTCAGATCATAGTCTTTAAAAAGTTCTAACCATCTCATTGCCTCAAGTTGAGATCCTTTTGAGTGAAGACATATTGGAGGCTCTTATGACTGGTGAACACATCCACATGCACCCTTTACAAGTAGTGACGCCAAATCTTTAATGCGAACACAACAACAACTAACTCTAGATCATGGGTAAGGTAGTTCCTTTCATGTACCTTGAGTTGTCTAGAAGCATAAGCTATAACCTTACCATTTTGCATCAACACACAACCCAAACCGACCCAGGCAGCATCACAGTACACCACAAATCCTTCAAGCCTATTCGGTAGTGACAATATAGGAGCGAACACAAGCTTGTCTTTCATTGTTTGGAAGCTCCTCTCACATTCATCGATCCATACAAACTTAACCTTATCTTGAGTCAATTTTGTCACAGGGGAAGCAATGGAGAAGAACCTATTCATGAACCATCCATAGTAACTCGCAAGGCCCAAGAAACTCCTAATATCCAATGGGATCAATGGTCTAGGCCAATTTCTAATCACATCGGTCTTCTTAGGGTCCACTTTAATACCATTCCTCGATACCACATGACCCAAGAATGCAACCTCCTTCAACGAAAATTCACACATTTCATATTGAGCATACAATTTCTCCTCCCTCAATCTTTGCAGTACAACCCTCAAATGCCCCATATGCTCCTCCCTACTATGTGAATAGATCAAAATATCATCAATGAATCAAGTTAAGGTTTGAAGACCCTATTCATTAGGTCCATGAAGATGGCCGATGCATTGGTCAATCCAAAAGACATCACAACAAACTCATAATCCCCATATCTAGTTCGAAAGTCCATCTTAGGAATATCACAGTCCCTCACCCTCACTTGATGTTACCCAGACCAAAGGTCAATCTTAGAGAAGATGCTAGCCACTCGCAATTGGTCAAACAAGTCTTCAATCCTTGGAAGAGGATATAGATTCTTAATGGTGACCCGATTGAGTTGCCAGTAGTCAATGCACATTTTAAGTGACCCATCTTTCATCTTTACAAACAACACCGAAGCACCCTAAGGTAATTGACTAGGTCTAATAAATCCCCTCTCCAACAAATCTTCAAATTGCTCCTTTAACTCTTTCAACTCTGCTGGGGCCATATGGTAAGGGGGAATGGAGATATGTTGAGTATCGGGGAGGAGATCTATGCCAAAAAAATCTCTTTTTATGGAGGGACACCGGGAAGGTCATTTGGGAAGAAGTCAAGGAATTCATTTACAACCGGAACTGACTCAATGGAAGGGACTTTGGACTCCACATCTTTAACCTTCACAAGATGATACAAACACCCCTTAGAGATCAATGTATGGGCTTTGATGCAAGAGATAAACATACTCTTTACCACTACATCTTCACTTTTCCACTCAAGGATGGGTTCATTAGGAAATTGAAACTTGACTGTGCAGGTTCTACAATCAATAGTAGCATAGTAGGCATGCAACCAGTCCATCCCAAGAATGACATCAAAATCTACCGTGTCTAATTCCACAAGATCACAAGGCAACAACTTATGCAAAATGCAAATAGGACAACTTTTATAAACTTTCCTAGCAACAATAGAAGCACCAATAGGAGTGACACTTCATATGACTTATGCAACAACTCTGGGCAACATGAAAATTTTTAGCAACAAAAAGGGTAACAAAGGAAAGAGTGGCACCCGGATCAATCAAAGCATACACATCAAAGTCAAAGATTTTCAACATACCGGTAACAACATCAGAAACCTCACCAAGCCGTTGCCTCCCATGTAGAGCATAAAATCGATTGTGCCTTGGGGAACCACCATGAGGACCACCTCTACCCAAAGAAATTGCATTTTCACCCCGACCCTTGCTATGGCTTCTTGGACAATCCACCATTTTGTGACTAAGCTCCCTATAATCGAAGCATGCATTAGAACCCTTCAAATGCGGGCCCCTATGTCTCTTCCCACATGTAGAACACACATCAGTGGGAGCCACAACACCAACACCTTGAGGCTTAGGGAGGTCATTGGCAACCCCCCATATTAGTAGCATGACAAGGCCCTTGGCCTTGACAAAATCTAGCACCCTTTTTGAATTTACCATCAAATCGGGCCCTCTTGGCCTCATGCCCCATTCTCTTCCTCAATTTCTCTTCCTCCATTTGCTCAACATAGGTCATCAACTGAGACAAGTACATGTCACTAATAAGCATGGTGGACTGGCATTCTTCAATTACCAAGTCGGGGACTCCCATCACGAACTTATTCATCCTAGATCTAGGATCGGCCACCAAATGAGTAGCATACTTTTAAAGTTGATTCAACTTGAGGGCATACTCCCTTACACTCATAGCACCTTGTTTCAGGTTCATGAACTCTACCAACTTATCTTCCCTAAGCTCAAGAGGGAAAAACCGATTAAGAAAAGCCAATTTTGAACTCTTCCCAAAGCACCACATTACCAATTCCCTTCTCACCCTTCCATTGATCATATCATATTTGGGCTACCCCTTTGAGTTAGTACACCACCAACTCCGCCTTTTCATTTGGCCCAACACCCATGATATTCAAGATCTTGTAGACCTCATCAATAAACTCGACAATAAACTCGATTGAATCTTCATCCACCTTTGACCTATAGAATACCAGAGGATTCATCCTCATGAAGTCTCTTACGCTAGCTCCCGGGGTAGTATCATGAGGGGCTTGTGCCCATTGATTGACTTCGTTGGCCACAACTTGGGCAAGCATAGTGAGAGCATCCCGGAGCTCACCATTTGTAGGTTGCTCCTCAGGAGTTTGGGCCCTTCTTTTTTGAGTGTTTGACATGGTCTAGCATTGCAAAGAATAATCGGTAGGGGGTAAAACTTACCACAACTCTATAGCATGACATAGAACATGAAGACGAGAAAAATTTCCTAAAATGTCTCATAACCTTCTATTCATAGTCCTGGCGCACTTCACAACCATGAATTGAACTCTAATCAAGCGGTGTGTTGGACTCCGAGGATCTATTAACCTACTGCTCTGATACCAAGTTTGTCGCGACCCAAGCCTAGGACCTAGACATGACACGGTGCAAGGGGAACCCAAAGGGACCCTAAGCAATCCCCTTAGACTATCATTACATATCCTTGGTCATGAAAGTAATAGAAATAAACATCAAGAGATAACAAAGTGGGGCAACATGGGATAAGGGAAAATAATTTCATTTCATAGACATCAAGAACAATAGGTCAAGGCTTTTAGCGTAGATACATAACATGTCCAACAAGTACCTCTAATACATAGATAAGAGCGGGGCCAAGACAAATCAACCGGGCCCACCCTCATAGTCAAATAGACAATAAAGAAGAATGTCTCAATACATAATTAGAGCAACATAAACTAAGGTCCTTGAAGTGGAGACTCACCACAAACTTGAGTAGTATCGATCTAGCCACGTGGAGGTGAGCGATGATCAACTTGAGCATCGATCCGTATATGATTGTATCATATAGGAAAGAGTATGCGTTAGTACGTTTGAATGTACTAAGTACGTAGGAGCAATGCAACAAGAATTAGGCATCATAGTGATAATGCGTAACAATACGCAATAGGCATAATATAACAATATGACATGTATGATCAATGCATAGGAAAAACATGCTCAAGTAGCTCATGATCATATAGGATATCATATGTGTAGAAGAGACCAAGCTAGATTTTGAAAGTACAAACCTCTTGGTAGGTTGGTGATGATGCCTCCCCATCACTAGGTTGGTGATAATGCCGCCCCATCACCTAGGTGGTGAGGTACGAACCCCTCACTAGGTTGCTGAGTACAAACCCCCATCTAGGTTAGTGATGGTGCTGCCTCATCACTAGGTGGAGAAGTACAAACACTTCACTAGGTTGATGAGTACAAACCCTATCTAGGTTATCCGGGTTTTTAGTCCCCCCCCGGATTAAGCATGGTCTAATGCAACACTTTATATAGAATTTATCATTTACATAAGATCATTTCATCATCATATAGTCAATCATGTTATACTCATGCTTTGGACCTTTAATTCCTCAAGAAACCATAGCCAGATATTTTATCAAACACTTAAAGGGTGTGTAATGCTAGTATAAAACCATGGAATATAGAGATGCAATCATGAAAGAAAATTCTTTGTAGAACCATCAATCAACACCTTGACACACCCTCAAGCAACATACATCAAAACCCCTCCGCAAATCTTACAATAGATCAAAGATTTATAGCCCAAAACATAGCAAAATAATCACAACTTCACATTGCTTTAACATAGTGTGCAATGATTTTTATAATAAGCAAGATCCATTTGTAAATCAACTTTAAATCATGCAATTTTAGTAAAAGGAGGCTTGGGTATCCTGGGTGAAAGGAACCCATGAAAGAAACCCATATACCTTTGCTTGGAGATGAACTTGGTGAAGATTGGAGAAGCAGACTTGAAGCTTGAAGAAGAACCTTGAAGGAAAACCTTAGCTTGGGATGAGGGTTTGGGACTTGAATTTGGGAGTGAAAATATGGCTAAATATTTGAGTGAGTATTGGGAAATTTTTAGTGTAATATGATCGTGAAATATGTCTAAGAATAGGTAAAAACATGTTTGGGAACACTTGGATCCAACACTTAGAAAATTTGGATGAAGTAAAAAAAAAAATAGTCACCAAATATACTGGTGCGTGTTGCGGAAGCAGCGCTCACAACTCTCTGAAATTTTGAATTTTTAAAATTCATAATTGTTAATCTTTCACTCTTAAATTGGGGTTAGACCCTTGTCTACCTAATTTTGACCCCCTGAACAAGAATATGATGTCAGCTTTTTGAAATAGCAAATGGATTTTGAGATATATGGAATGTAAAATTCTAGGCATTTCGAGGCAAATTTTCCGGCACTTTTTGGGGTCGTTTTAACATGGTCGATTTTTGATGTCATTCTTTGGATAGATTGATTGCATGTCTACTATGCTTCTATTGACTGTAGAACCCGTAGGGTCAAATTTCATTTTCCAAATGAACCCGTACTTGAGTTGGAAAGTCAAGATGTGGTGGTTAACAGTAGATTCATCTCTTGCATTAAGGCCCGTAAGTTGATCTCTAAGGGGTGTCTTTACCATCTTGCGAGGGTTAGGGATGTCGAGTCTAAAGTCCTTCCCATAGAGTCGGTTTTGGTTGTAAATGAGTTTCTTGATGTCTTTCCAAATGACCTTCCTGGTGTTCCTCTCAAAAGGGAAATAGACTTAGGCATAGACCTCCTCCCCGATACTCAACCCATTTCTATTCCTCCTTACTTATGGCCCCAGAAGAGTTGAAGGAGTTGAAGGAACAATTGAGGGACTTGTTGGAGAAGGGATTTATTAGACCTAGCCAATCACCTTGGGGTGCTCTGATGTTGTTTGTAAAAAAGAAGTATGGGTCTCTTAGGATGTGACCGGCAACACAATATGGTCATTATAAAGAATAGCTACCCTCTTCCAAGAATTGTTGATTTATTTGACCAATTGCAAGGGGCTAGCTATTTCTCTAAGATTGACCTTTGATTCGGGTAGCATCAAGTGAAGGTGAGGGTGTGTGATATTCCAAAGACGGCCTTCCAGACTAGATATGGGCATTATGAGTTTTTTGTGATATCTTTTGGATTGACGAATGCACCGGCCATCTTCATGGACCTTATGAATAGGGTCTTCAAATCCTACCTTGATTCCTTTGTTGTGGTCTTCATTGATGATACATTGATCTACACACATAGTAGAGAGGGGCATATGGGCCATCTGAGGGTTGTGGTGCAAAGATTGAGGGAAGAGAAATTGTACGCTAAGTATGAAAAGTGTGAATTTTGGTTGAAGGAGGTTGCATTCTTAGGTCATGTGGTGTCTGGGGATGGTGTTAAGGTGGATCCTATGAAGACCAAGGTGATTAAATATTTTCCTAGACCATTGACCTCATCAGATATTAGGAGCTTCTTGGGCTTAGTGGGTTAATACAGAAGGTTTGTGAATGGGTTCTCTTCCATTGCTTACCCTATGACATAATTGAACTCAAAAGAAGGTTAAGTTTGTGTGAACCAATGAGTGTGAGAGGAGCTTCCAAACATTGAAAGACAAGCTTGTGTCCGCTCTTATATTGTCCTTACCAGATGGGCTTGAGGGATTTGTGGTGTATTGTGATGCTTCTCTGGTTGGTTTGGGTTGTGTGTTGATGCAAAATCTTAAGGTCATAGCTTATGCTTCTAGACAACTCAAGGTACATGAAAGGAACTACCCTACCCATGATCTAGAGTTAGCCGCCGTTGTGTTTACATTAAAAATTTGGCGCCACTACTTGTATGGGGTGCATGTGGATGTATTCACCAACCATAAGGGCCTCCATCTTTTCTTCATTAAAAAATGTCTCATATTGAGGCAAAGAAGATGGTTAGAACTTCTTAAAGACTATGATATGAGTGTGCATTACCATCCGGGTAAGGCAAATGTGTTGGTGGTTGCTTTGAATAGAGTGTCTATGGGTAGCCTAGCTCTTGTTGATGGTGGTGATAAGGAAATGGCTAGGGAGGTGTATCAACTGGCTAGATTGGGGGTTAGGTTGGAAGAGGTTGGTGATGATGGTGTTGTTGTTGTTGATGGGTCTAAGTCTTCATTGGTTAATGAGGTGATAGCAAAACAAGATCTTGACTCCTCTTTGCTTGAATTAAAGGCCTTGGTGAAAGAGGGCAAAGTATAGGTTTTCTCCTAAGGGGGAGATGGTGCCCATAGGTACCAAGGTAGGTTGTGTGTGCCTTGTGTTGATGATTTGAGGGAGAAAATCCTTGATGAGGCCTATAATTCTTCTTATTCTATCCACCCCGATTCCACTAAAATGTATAGAGATTTGAGGGATGTGTATTGGTTAGGAGCCATGAAGAGGGTTATAACCAAATTGGTTTCTAATTTTCATAGTTGTCAACAAGTCAAAGCCGAACATCAAAGGCCGGGTGGCCTAACCCAAGACATAGAGATTCCTACTTGGAAAAGGGATGTGATTAATATGGATTTTGTGGTTGGCTTGCCAAGACTAGAAAAGGTTTTGATTCCATTTGGGTTGTGGTTGATAGGATGATGAAATCGACTTAGTTTCTACTGGTTAAGACTATAGATGGGGCCAAAGATTATGCAAGTTTATACATTCATAACTTGGTAAGGTTTCATGGGGTTCGTTTGTCCATTATATCTGATTGTGGGGCACAATTTACTTCAAATTTTGGGAGATCTTTCCAAAGAAGCCTTGGTACAAGAGTTAAGCTTTCTACGGCCTTCCACCCTCAAACGGATGACCAAGCCTAGAGGACCATCCAAACCCTTAAGGATATGCTTAGCGCATTCGTGTTAGAGCTTAAAGGTAGTTGGGATGATCATCTTCCGTTGGTTGAGTTTGCCTACAAAAATAGCTATCATTCTAGCATCGGTATGGCTCCATTTGAGGCTCTTTATGGTAGGCGTTGTATATCACCAGTTGGGTAGTTTAAGGTTGGTGAGATGGCTTTATTAGGACCATATCTGTTTATGGAGGCTCTTTAGAAAGTTATGATGATTAGAGAAAGGTTAAAGACGACCCAAAGTCGCCAAAAGTCCTATGCCGACGTGAGAAGAAGAGACCTTGAATTCAAAGTTGGTGATTGGGTTTACCTAAAGGTTTCACCCATTAAGGGTGTGGTCCATTTTAACAAGAAGAGCAAGTTGAACCCAAGATATGTTGGTCCTTATGAGGTCATGAGGATGGTTGGCAAGGTAGCTTATGAGTTGAAGTTACCTAGTGACATGGAATTGGTTCATCTGGTATTTCATGTCTCTATTTTTAGGAAATGTGTTGGTGATCCTAATGCTATTGTTCCTCTTGGTGTGGTAGGGGTTGTTGAGGATAACTTGACTTATGAGGATGTTCCGATTCAGATTTTTGATAGGAAAGTGAAGAGATTGAGGAACAAGGAGGTGGCATCCGTTAAGGTCCTTTGGAGGAACTAAGAAGTTGAAAGTGCTATATGGGATGGTGAAGCGGACATGGAAAAGAGATATCCTTATCTTTTCCACTCCACGCAAGCCTAAGGTACTAATTCTAAGTCTCCTATGTGATTTCAAGTCTTATATTTCAGCCCCTATGTCATTCATATGCATTCATGTTTAAGTTGGCAAGTTTATGATGATTTTGCACTTATGTTGAGATTTTGAAAATGGTGTTTTAAATGTAATGATGCGTTCTTGTTGGGGCTGATTTGTTTATAATCACTCATGTATTGTACGTCTCTTTTACATTCGGGGATGAATGTTCCCAAGGGGGAGATATTGAAACGACCCCAAAAAGTACTAAAAAATGTGCCTTGGAAGTGCCAGAATCATAATTTTCATATATCTCAAAATCTGTGCATGATATCGAAAATCCAACTTCATATTCTTGTTCAGGGGGTCAAAATTAGGGGGACAAGGGTCTAACCTTGATTTAAGAGCAACCGTAGAAAAACATCGCAAAAATGCGATTACCAGAGACAATCCGTGCCCCTGGCGCGCTCCTATGTATTTTTAGTCCATTTTTTCTATCTCGGTCTAAGACTTTTGGTACTTGGGCCTAAGTGTTCCCAAACATGAAAATACCTATACTTAGACATATTTCACCCTCATATCATCCTAAGCATTCCCCAATACTCACTCAAACACTTAGCCATATTTTCACTTCTAAATTCAAGTCTAAACCTCTTCCGGATCTAAGGATTTCCTTCAAGGTTCTTCTTCAAGCTTCAAGTCTCCACCTCCAATCTTTACCAAGTTCATCTCC
>JAPFFP010000080.1:12863117-12882215 GCA_026153255.1 Solanum medicagineum
AACATGCTTGACCTCTAGTAGTGAGCCTAACTTGAACATGAGAGTAGATCATAATCATACATGAACCCTTGCTTTAAAATGAATGGCTCACAAGAGGTAAAACTCTTAAAATAGGGCTTCACTTGATACTTGTAAAAGCATAGATACTTTTCATGAATTCAATACATACTTGAAAGCCCTTAATCATCACGAAGTCACTTGACTTGTAAATTATGTAATAGATCATCAATAACTTGAGAACTTGACTTAACATTTTATCAAACACATATAGGGTTAATGTATGATTATTTCAAGTATTCTGTGGGATTTGACTTAGCACTGATTAAGGCTTAAGATTGGGGCTCGACTCAAGGGGTCCTTATATAAAGTCTTTTATCTCTAAACTATGTGCCACCATAGGATTATGGTTATTACCCTTGCTATACTAGTGGATCCATCTAGTTCATGTTATCATGTTTGGTTTGCCTAGACAAGTGTACCACACTTTGTCGGGGGTTGTCATGCCCGGTCACCTGAACCGAGGGGGTGTCAGGCCTCGGAGTCTAAGTTTGGCTACTTGGTCTACGTCGGTTGGGGTCACTTCCCACATACGTATGCTATATATATTATGTAAGATGAATGATTGACAAGCATGCCTTATTATGAGCATTGATCATGCATACCATATTGTCTATTGCTTATGATTATGCATTTTGACTATATTGGCTTATGTCTAGTTCCATTGCATCCCGCATACTTTGTAAATTCAAGAGTACTAGTGCATACTCTGCCTACATGATCTTACAATACAGGAACCGGAGCACCTTTAGATCATACTCCACGTGGCTAGTTCTGTACTTTGGAGATAATCATTGGTGAGTCCTCAAGTCCGGGGACACTATCTACACTAGTCTTGCTATTCTTAGACTTCATTATGTTTAAAACTTGTTATTATGAGGGTGAGCCTGAAAAGTTTCTTGGCCCCTACTCCATTCCATGTTAGAGGTGTTCTTGGATATTATGATGTACTTATTCTATGAGCTTGACTCTTCATGCTTTTATGAACAATATTTCCCTTAGTCCTGCTTCCTTTTTAATTATATCTCTTGTTATTGTTTATTTTGCTTCCGCGACCAAGGATGTGTGATTGATATGCTAAGAGGCTTGTTTGGGTGCTTTCAAGTTCCCATTCATCGTGTCACGTCTAGGCACTAGGCTTGGATCGTGACAAACTTGGGATTAGAGTACTACGTTATTAGTAGTCCTCGGAAATCCAATACAGCACGTCAATTAGAGCCTTATTCATAGTTGCGAAGTGCGCCACAGCTATAAATAGGAGGCTATGAGATATTTTAGGAAATGTTTCACTTATTCATGGTCTATATCGTGCTTTAGGTGTAACTATATGGCTTTTCCCTTAACAAATACTCTTGTTTCCTTCTAGATAATTTCGATTCCAAGGGGAAGATTAAGGAGAGCTTGTACTCCCGAGGAGCAACAGGCCTCTCCCGCTCCTCAAGCTCCTCAAGATGGAGGGGAAGCCCAAGAAGAGTTCTGAGATGCTATTATAATGTTAGCCCATGCTATGACCAACCATATAAACAAAGGGGCTCAAGCCCCTCACACTCCCACTCCGGCCTTTAGGGTGGGGGATTTCATAAGAATGAACCCACCGGAGTTCCATAGATCCAAGTCGGAAGAGGATCCCCAAGAGTCCATCGATGAGGTGTATAAAGTGCTATCTATCATGTGGGTCAATCTGGAGGAGAAAGCAAAGTTGCACCTACCAACTCAAAGGTGTCGCACAAATTTGGTTCACCCAATAGAAATTGTAGAGGAGAGATTATGATGTTATTCCTTGGGAGGAGTTCAAGGCCGCATTCCTCAACTGACTCTTTCCTATTAAGCTAGGGGAGGCTATGATGATGGAGTTAATGATCCTTAAGAAAGATTCCATAAGTGTGACGGAGTATGCCCTCAAGTTCAACAAGTTTTCCAAGTATGCTCGCATTTAGTGGCCGACCCTAGAGCTAAAATGAACAAGTTAGTGTCGGGGGTGTCCGACTTGGTTAATGAGGAGAGTTGAACCTCCATGCTGGTGAGTGATATGGATTTATCTTAGCTCATGACTTATGCCGAGCAACTAGAGGGAGAAAAGCTTAGAAAAAGAAGTGGTGAGTCCAAGAAAGCTCGTTTTGATGGCCGATTTCCTCAAGGCCACAAGTTCCGAGGCCAAGGGTCTTCCAATGCTCCTAAGAAGATATTTGCTAATGGTAATCCAAGATTTCAAGGTGGCAATGGTGCGATGACTCACCCTAAGTGCCAAAGATGTGGTAAAAACCACAGTGACCCATGCTTGAAAAATTCTGATGCTTGTTTTGGTTATGGTGAAGTGGGTCACAAGGTTATTGATCTTCCTCATACTCAAAACAAAGGTAGAGATTTGTTGTCCATAAGTCCAAGGTGATAAAGTAGATCCAAGTGCATAGGGAGCCCAACAAGGGGGTGCTCCAAGGCAAAACAGATTAAACACTCTTTACGGAAGGCAAGGGGTGGAATAGGTGACCAATGTCGTCATCAGTATGTTACATGTTTTTGACTTTGATGTGTATGCATTGATAGATCTGTGTGCCGCTCTTTCTTTCATTACTCTTTTTATTGCCAACAAGCTTCATGTGAGTCTCGAATTATTGTATGAATCGTATAAAGTGTCTACCTCCACTAATGAGTCCATTGTTACTAGAAGAGTCTATAGAAATTTTCCATGTTCATATTGCATAAACTCTTGCCTTGTGATTTTGTTAAATTAGATATGGTGGATTTTGATGTCATACTTGGGGTGGATTGGTTGCATGCATATTATTCTTCTATTGATTGTACAACCCATAGGGCTAAATTCCAATTCCCTAATGAGCCCGTCCTTGAGTGGGAAAGTCGTGATGTAGTGCTCAAAGGTAGATTCATTTCTTGTCTTAAAGCCCAAAAGTTGATTTCTAAGGGTTGCCTTTATCATCTTGTGAGGGTTAGGGATGTTAAGTCCAAAGTCCTTCCTATTAAATCGGTTCTGGTGGTTAATGAATTTCTTGATGTCTTTCCTGATGAGCTTCGTGATGTTCCACCTAAAAGGGAAATAGACTTTGGTGTAGACCTCTTTCTCGATGGTCAACACATTTCCATTCCCCCTTACCATATGGCCCCGGTGGAATTGAAGGAGTTGAAGGATCAAGTGAGGGATTTGTTGGAATAGGGTTTCATAACGCCTAGTAAGTCACCTTGGGATGCACCGGTCTTATTTGTGAAGAAAACCGATAGTTCTCTTAGAATCGGCAACTTAATAGGGTTACCATAAAGAACCAATACCCTCTACCAAGGATTGATGACCTTTTTAATCAACAACAAGGGGATAGTCACTTTTCTAAGATTGATATTCGATCCGGATACCAACCAGTGAGGGTGAGGGAGTGTGATATTCCTAAGACGGCTTTTCGGACTAGGTATGGGCACTTTGAGATTGTGTTTATGTGCTTTGGGTTGACTAATGCACCAGCTATATTTATGTCATGAATAGGGTCTTTAAACCCTACCTTGACATATTTGTGATGGTCTTTATTGATGAAATATTGATTTGTTCCTAGAGTGAGAAAGAGCATGTGACTCACTTGAGAGTGGTGTTGCAAATTTTGAGAGAGGAGAGATTGTTTGCTAAGTATGAAAAATGTGAGTTTTGCTTGAAAGAGGTTGTCTTTTTATGGCATGTGTGTTGGATGATGGCATTAAGGTGGATCCTAAGAAGACGGAGGTGATTAGAAATTGGCCGAGACCCTTGACTCCATCGAATATTAGGAATTTCTTGGGTTTGGCGGGTTACTACCGGAGGTTTGTGAAAGGTTATTCTTCTATTGCTTCTCCTTTTATGAAAAAGTTGACCCAAAAAGAAGGCAAAATTCGTGTGGATCGATGAATGTGAAAAGAGTTTCTAGACCTTAAAAGATAAGTTTGTCTTCGCTCCTATCTTGGCTCTATGGGAAGGGTTAGAAGGGTTTGTAGTATATTGTGATGCATCAAGAATTGGTTTGGGGTGTGTTTTGATGCAAAATGGCAAGGTGATAGCATATTTCTCTAGACAGCTTAAGGTGCATGAGAAGAATTTCTCACCGATGATCTTGAATTGACAGCTGTGGTATTTGCTTTGAAGATTTGGCGTCACTACTTATATGGGGTTCATGTTGATGTGTTTACCAACCACTAGAGTCCCCAATATGTGTTCACCCAAAAAGATCCTAACTTGTGACAAAGAAGGTAATTAGAGCTTCTTAAATATTATGATATGAGTGTGCATTATTATCACGGCAAAGCTAATGTTGTGGCCGATGCTCTAAGTAGAGTGTCCATGGGTAGAGCTCATATTGATGATGGTGGCAAAGAAGTGGCTAGAGAAGTTCTCCGGTTGGCTTGATTGGGGGTTAGGTAAGATGAAGTTTAAAATGGTGATATAGTGATTGTTGATGGTTCTAAATCTTCTTCGATTGGGGGAGTAAAGTCTAAACAAGATCTTGACCCCGCTTTGATAGAGTTTGAAGGCCTTGGTGAAAGATGGGAAAATGGAGGTTTTCTCCTAAGGGGGAGATGGTGCCCTTAGGTCCTAAGGTAGGTTATGTGTGTCTAATGTTGATGACTTAAAGGAGTTGATCTTGAAGGTGGCCCATGTTCTACAAAGATGTATAGAGACTTGAGGGAGGTATATTGGTGGGTGGTATGAAGAGAGATATTTCCAAGTTCATATCCGAATGTCACAATAGCCAACAGGCGAAAGCAGAATATCAAAGACCGGGTATCTAAGTCCAAGACATGGAAATTCCTACTTGGAAGTGGGAGGAGATCAATATAGTTTTTGTGGTTAGGTTGTCTAAGACTAGAAAACACTTTGACTCTGTTTGAGTTGTTGTGGATAGAATGACAAAGTCAGCTCACTTTCTACCGGTCAAAACCACTTATGGTGCCGAAGATTATGCCAAGTTGTACATCCATGAGTTGGTTAGATTACATGGGTGCCCTTGTCTATAATTTTGGATCGTGATGTTCAATTCACTTCTGACTTTTGGAGGTCTTTCCAAAGAGGTCTTGGTACCACGATTAAGCTTAGCATAACTTTTCATCCTCAAATGGATGGTCAAGCCGAGAGGACTATTCAAACCCTTGAGGATATGCTTAAATCTTGTGTTTTGGAGTTTAAGGGTAGTTGGGATGAATATCTTCCACTTATTGCATTTGCTTACAGCAGTACCTACCACTCAATCATTGGTATGGCTCTCTTTGAAGGTTTTTATAGTAGGCGTTATAGATCCCGGGTTGGGTGGTTTGAAGTGGGGGAGATGGGTTTGCTAGGTCCGAATTTGGTCATGGAATCCTTAGAGAAGTTGAGGATAATAAGGGAGAGATTGAAAACAGCCTAAAGTAGACAAAAGTCCTGCTCCGATGTGAGGAGAAGAGATCTTTAGTTTAAGGTTGGTGATTTGGTTCACTTGAAAATCACACCCATGAAGGGTATAGTCCGGTTTGGCAAGAAAGGAAAATTAACCACAAGGTTTATGGATCTTTGTAAAGTTTTGAGGAGAGTGGGGAAGGTTGCATATGAGTTGGAGTTGCCCATGGAGATGAATATGGTTCATCCAGTCTTCTATGCGTCCATATTGAGAAAGTGTGTGGGTGACCCAAGTGCTATAGTGCCCTTGGATGTTGTGGGTGTTGTTGAAGATAATTTGACCTATAAGAAGAACCTGGTGGAGATTTTGGATAGACAAGTGAAGAGGTTGAGAAACAAAGAGGTAGCTTCCATCAAAGTCCTTTGGAGGAACCAATAAGTTGAAAGTGCTACATGGGAAGCCGAGGTGGACATGCGAAAGTGATATCCATATCTCTTCCACTCTACTCAAGTCAAAGGTACTAATTTAAGTCCCTAATATGA
This sequence comes from Solanum medicagineum, assembly GCA_026153255.1. Lineage (NCBI taxonomy): Eukaryota > Viridiplantae > Streptophyta > Magnoliopsida > Solanales > Solanaceae > Solanum > Solanum medicagineum. The sequence continues at coordinate 12,869,062 of JAPFFP010000080.1, forward strand.
TTTCAAGTCTTATGTTTCAGTCCTCATGTCATTTTGCATGCATTCATGTTTATGTTAACAAGTTTATGGTGATTTTTGACATTCATGTTGAGATTTTCGGAAATGATGTTTAAATGCATTTTTGCATTCCTTTCAGGCTGAAATCTTCATGATTACTTCTCTTATGCATGTTTCTCTTACATTTAGGAATGAATGTTCCCAAGGAGGAGATATTGAAATGCCCCAAAATGTTCTTCGAAATGCCCCATAATCGTAATTTCCATATATCTCAAAATCCGTGTGTGATATCGAAAATCCGACTTCATATTCTAGATTAGGGGACAAAATTGAGTAGGAAACAGGTATAAACCTGATTTTAGAGGACCTATAGTGAAAAATAAGTTTCGCTAATTTTCAATTTCCAGAGAGCATCTACACCCTGGCCGCGATACGCCAGGGTTATGGAGCAGTATAATTGTTTCCTTCACGTTTGGTCCGTGTCACAAACTGTACCGATACAAAATTTTCCTTACTTTTTTCTGTTTCAACCAAGGGCATTGGGGTCATAGCCCCACGCCCACTTAAGCATGAATTCACCCATACATAGCCATTTTCAACTCTATAACTCACCAAAACCCTCTCTCAAACCCCTCTAAGACTATCAATTCTCTCTTTCAAATCTAAGGATCTCAAGCTCAACTTTGGAACTCAAGGATTCATTTCAAGCTCTAAGACTACTTCAAGTTTACCTCAAAGGATTCAAGGTTTAAGGCATGTGGGTTTCATCCATTGAGTCCCTTTCACCCATGGAGCCCAACCTTCCCTTATTATGAAAATTGCTTATTTTGAAGTTGTGTTACCTAAGGGTATCTTTTATTATGAATTATGAGCATAAATTATATTAGGGTTTTATAAAATATTGATTGATTATGCATGACTATCTATTTCAAGCTTATGCCATGATTTGATTATATCCATTGGGACTATGCATGTTTTCAGCTATGGAGCTATGCTTTATCATGAGCTTTTGTAATGGATTTCAAAGTAGTCAACATGAGGGTTTTACAACATGATGGTAGGTTGATTTGTATTAAGTTTACTCATCGTACTTCTCTCTTGAATTGCATGATTTTGAACAAAGTATCATGAACCCACCATGTGTTTGATAAAATGTCAAGTCAAGCATTCTCAAGTTATTGATGATCTATTTCATGATTCACAAGTCAAGTGACTATATGATGATTAAGGGATTTCACGTATGTAGTGAATTCATGAAAAGTATCTATGATTTAACAAGTGTCAAGTTAAGCCCTATTTCAAGACTTTTACCTCTTGTGAGCCGTTCATGTTAAAGCAAGGGTTCATATATAATTATGATCTACTCTCCTGTTCATGTTAGGATCACTACTAGAGGTCAAGCATGTTTCAAGAGCTACTTATGTCATGTTTCCATGTTTATTACAAGTTATGATTATTTCAAGTATTCCGTGAGATTTCACTTAGCACCGATTGAGTCTTAAGATGGGGGCTCGACTCAAGGGGTCCTTATATGAAGTCTTTTCTCTTTAAACTATGTGCCACCATAGGATTATGATTATTACCCTTGTTATACTAATGGATCTATCTAGTTCATGTTATCATTTTTGGTTTGCCTTGGCAAGTAGACCACACTTCGCTGGGGGTTGTTATGTCACCTAAACCGAGGGGGTGTCAGGCCTCGGAGTCCAAGTTGTAGAAGCTTGGTCTATGTTGGTTGAGGTCACTTCTCACATACGTATGCTATATATATTGTGCAAGATGAATAATTTACAAGAATGTTTTATTATGAACATTGATCATGCATGCTATATTGAGATTATATATATGATTATGCATTTTGACTATATTGGCTTATGTCTTGTTGCATTGCATCCCGCATAATTAGTTCATTCAAACATACTACTGCATACTCTATGCCTACATGATATTACCATATAGGAACCGGAGCACCTATTGATCATCCTCCGTGTGGCCAGTTCAGTACTTCAGAGATACCGCATTGGTTAGTCCTTAAGTCCAGGGACACTATGTACACTAGTCTTGCTATTCTTTGAGTTCATTATGTTGAAAACTTGTTACTATGAGGGTGAGCTCGGAAAGTATCTCGGCCCCCACTCTATTCCATGTTAGAGATGTTGTTAGATATTATGATATACTTATGCTATGAGCTTGACTCTTTATGCTTTTATGAATATCAAGATTTCTCTTATTCCCGTTTCCCTTTTTATTATATCTCTTTTTGTTTATTTTGCTTCTGCGGCCAAGGATGTGAGATTGATATGCTAAGAGGCTTGTTTGGGTCCCTTCGGGTTCCCATTCGCTATGTCACGTCTAGGCCCTAGGTTTAGGTCGTGACACTTATAAGACAACCAATTATGACTCGTGGAATGTTCCACGGGTAGTAAAATCCACTCGTAGACCAGAAAATTCAGTCACCTAAGTAATTAAGTTTATCCATACATACTCGCTATGACTTTTTCAACCTATTCTACCAACATCGAAGCAATAAGAGCACACCCACATGATTCATAAGACAACAACCAACACCCCAACATGATACTTAGCACAAATACCCCAATTGAAAATTATTAAACATGTTTTCCTAACCCTTCCGACCTCGTTTGAACTAATTAACAATAGAAACATGAACTCATGCCATCATACACTAAATATCAAACATATAATCAATTTAATTCAAAGGGTGAGTGATTCGAAGGGTGTCAACACCATTTCAAAACACATAACAAGGTAATTACACCAAATTCCGATCCTAAACACATATTCAAGCATGGGTAACCATAATTCAATTATCAAACATGTCAATATGGATACATGGGTTTGTGTCTAACATAACCATACTCAACAAAATTTTTCAACCTAACCCTACAATAATTGAAAAATCAAAGGTACTAGAAGGACCGAAAACTTACAAAATTGAGTGATTACTTTGTAGAACCTGAAGGAGGTGATGAGACACTAGAAACTTTAGGCTGCTGAAAAACCTTGCCGGAAAGTGGTGGTGGTGTTGTTGTTAGTGGTCGAAAAGTTTAGGGGTGTGGGTTGACCAAATATTTTTTGTAAATTAGGGATCAAATGTGGTAAACATATTTTGACCCCAATATTTATAGTCTGCCGGGTCAGTAAAAAGCTGATGGGTCTGAACTCTACAAAACCTCAATTACGAGCTGTAGAAGGTTTCATAACCCATAAATTATGATTTCGTAGAACATCAAAAACCTAGTTTTAAGGACAGGGTTTCACAGACCAGTCTACGAGTTGTAAATGAGGTACGGCTTGAAGAGTTGGTTGTAAAGACCCCAACACTTAGTCAAGAACTCATAAAACTTACCTAGGATCCACGAGCCTCATTCACAACCCATAGTTGCTTTTAGAGGACATAACTTTGGAGTGCATAACGTTTTGCTCACTAAAAGTGTATACGAGCTGGTGTACTAGTCATAGAGTGATGTATGGCCGATAGAACTAGTCATAGAGGCACTTCTTGATGCCTTTTCAGCCATAAATGCCTGACTTAGCCATATAGTTGCACATTCTTCACAGATGACACTTTTACCCTATATGCAACCAGTCCAATATCCAAAATTACGACCAAAATACAAGAAAATAAACTACTTATAAGTCCAAAAACTAAAAATAAGGCTGCAACTACAACTATTACATCAGAAACCTTGGGGTGCCTCCCAAGTAGCGCATGATTTTATTGTCATGGCACGACTTAGATTACTTGGTTGCACAAACTTCACCAATTGCCAAAATATCATTCTTCAAATTATCTGGCCTCTTCATAGACCAACAGATATTGAAGACATCTTCTTCATTGTTCAATCTAAACCAGAGTTGACTGCTTCTATATCCACTAGTGCTCGACTAGTGGCTAGGAATAGTTTTTCAAATATGATTGAGACGTCAATGTTGACTTGGCAATCTAGGATCACAAAGTTTGTGGGGAATATGAACTTCTCAGCCTTAACAAGCACATTATATAGCATCCCCATAGGTGAAACGATCCCAAAAAGTACCTGAAAATGTGCCTCGAAATGGCTAAAATTTTAAATTTCATATATCTCAAAATTTGTGCGCGATATAAAAATTCTAACTTCATATTCTTGTTTAGGGGGTCAAAATTAAGGTTATAAGGGTCTAACCCTGATTTAAGAGCAAACGATTAGCAATTTCATTTTTCATAATTTTTCTTATCCAGAATGGATCCGCGACAATGTCGCGACACGCAACTGTCGCAGACATGTATTAATTTTGCCTCTCTGATAGGTTATCATGGAGCAGACGCGTACCTCTGTTTTGTTGCCAGTAATATTTATCTTGGTCCAAGGCTTTTGGGTCTTGGGCCTAAGTGTTCCCAAACGTGTTTTATTTCACCCTCATATCATCCTAAATATTCCCCCATATACTCTCAAACACATAGCCATATTTTTCACTCCCTCATTCAAGTCTCAAAACCCTTATCCAGAACTAAGGATTTTCTTCAAGCTTCAAACCTCCATTTTAATCTTCATCAAGTGGTTCCTCAGAGCTAAGGTCTGTAGGTTTTAGCCATTGGGTTCTTCCACCCATGGTGCCCTAACCTCCTTTCTACTCAATTTGCATGATTTAAAGTTGATTTTTCAATTGTATTTACTAGTATAAATATGTCTATGAACTATGTTAAAGCTGTGTAAAGTTGTGACTATTTTGCTATGACTTGAGCTATAAATCTTGGATCTATTATAAGATTAGATGAGGGGCTTTGATGTAATTGCTTGAGGGTGTTGCAAGATGCTGATTGATGGTTTTACAATAGACTTACATGCATGATTTTATCTCTATATTCCATGGTCTTATACTAGCATTACACACCCTCTATGTGTTTGTTAAAATGTCCGAATGTGGTTTCTTGAGGAATTGAAGGTCCAAAGCATGAGTGATATGAATGATGTTATGATAATGAAATGAGCTTATGCATGTGATACAATTTATATAAAGTGTTGCATTAGACCATGCCCGATCCAGGGGGACTAAGAGCCCGAATAACCTAGTTGAGGGGTTAGTATCTCAAACACTAAGGTGATGGGTGCAATCATCACTAACCTAGATAAAGGGTTTGTACCTCACACACCAGGGTTGCGATCATCACTAACCTAGATGAGGGATTTGTACCTTACACACCAGGGTGATGGATGATATCATCATTAACCTGCAAAGGGGTTTGTACTTTGGAAATCTATCTTGATCTCTTCTACACATATGATATCCTATATGAGCATGAGTTACATAAGCACGTTTTATGTATGCATTGATCATACATGTTATATTATGCCTATTTTCTATTGTTATGCATTTTGATTAAGGTGGCTATCTGTTGTTGCATTGCATATACTTAATACATTCAAACGTACTAATGCATACTCTTGCTTACATGTAGGAACTGGTGCCGAAGTTGATCATCCTCCTCCTCCATCTGGCTAGTTCGGTACTAATCAAGCTAGTTGGTGATTCCTCCACTTCGGGACCTTAGTCTACGTTCCTCTTATTATGTATTGAGACACTCTTCTTTATGTTCTATTTGACTATGAGGGTGAGCCCAGTTGCTTTATCTTGGCCTCCGCTCTTATGTATGTATTAGAGGTGTTTGTTAGACATGCTATATACCTATGATATGAGCTTTGACTTTTTGTCTCTTTATTATGATACTATGCAAGTTTTCCCATTAGCCCCTTTGTCCCTATTCTTTTGCTTTATGTCATTTATGTGCTTTTGTGACCAGTGATGTGTAATGATAAGTTAAGAGGCTTTTTTGGGGTTTCGTCGAGTTCCCTATCACCGTAAAACGTCTAGGACCTAGGGTTGGGACGTGATAAACTTGGTATCAAAGTACTAGGTTGATAGATCCTCGGAGACCAACACACCATGTCGATTAGAGTTCTATTCATGGTTGTGAAGCGCGTCATGACTATTAGTAGGAGGCTATGAGACGTTTTAGGAAATGTTTCCCCTCTTCATGGTCTAAGTTGTGCTATAGAGTTGTGATACGTTTTCCCCCTAACGATTATTCTTTGCAATGCTAGATCATGCCAAAAGATTGAGGAAGAAGGGCCCAAACTCCTGAGAAGCAACCTACCAATGGTGAGCTCCAGGACGCTCTCAGTATGCTTACCCAAGTTGTGGCCAACCAAGTCAATCAAGGGGCCCAAGCCCCTTATGCTACCACCCCAGGAGCTAGGGTAAGGGACTTCATGAGGATGAATCCTCCGGTGTTCTATAGGGTCAAAGGTGGATGAAGATCCATAAGAGTTCATTGATGAGATCTAGAAGATCTTGAATATCATGGGTGTTGGGCTGAATGAAAAGGCGGATTTGGCGTCATACCAACTCAAAGGGGTAGCCCAAATATGGTATGACCAATGGAAGGGAGGGAAGGGAATTGGTAATGTCGTGCTTCGGGAGGAGTTTAAATTGGCTTTCCTTAATTGGCTTTTCCCTCTTGAGCTCAGGGAAGCTAAGTTGGTAGAGTTCATGAACTTGAAACAAGGTGTTATGAGTGTGAGGGAGTATTCCCTCAGTTTTAATCAATTTTCGATGTATGCTCCTCATTTGGTGGCCGATCCTCAATCTAGGATGAATAATTTCATGATGGGGGTCTTCGACTATTAAGTGAAGAATCCCCGTCCGCATGCTAATTAGTGACATGGACTTGACTCGGTTGATGACCTATGCCAAGCAAATGGAGGAGTAGAAATTGAGGAAGAAAAGGGGCATGAGGCCAAGAGGGCCCGTCTTGGGGTAAGCTCCAAAGGGGTGACCGGTTCCATCAAGGCCAAGGGCCTTCTCATGCTACTAATAGGGGGTTTGCCAATGACTTCCCTAAGCCTCAAGGTATTTGTGATGTGGCTCCCATTGATGTGTGTTCTAAATGTGGAGGGGGTCATAGGGGCCCATGTTTGAAGGTTTCTAATGCATGCTATGAATGTGAGGAGCTTGGTCAAAGAAGATAGATTGTCCAAGAAATCGTGGCAAAGTCCAGGGTGCAAATGCGGTTTCATTAGGTAGAGGTGGTCCTCAAGATGGTTCCCCAAGGCACAATCAGTTTTACGCTCTACATGGTAGGCAAGGGGTTTTTGAGGTCCCTAATGTTGTTACCGATATGTTGAAAATCTTTGACTTTGATGTATATGCTTTGGTTGATCAGGGTGCCACTCTTTCTTTTGTTATCCCCTTTGTTGCTAAAATGTTCCATGTTGACCCCGAGTTGTTGCATGATTCATTTGAAGTGTCTACTCCTATTGGTGCCTCTGTTGTTACTAGAAAAGTTTATAGAAGTTGTCCTATTTGCATTTTGCATAAGTTGTTGCCTTGTGATCTTGTTGAATTAGACATGGTAGATTTTGATGTCATTCATGGGTTGGATTGGTTGCATGCCTACTATGCTTCTATTGATTGTAGAATTTGTAGGGTCAAGTTTCAATTCCCTAATGAACCCGTCCTAGAGTGGGAGAGTCAAGATGTGGTGATCAAGGGTAGATACAATTCTTGCATTAAAGCCCGTAAGTTGATCTGTAAGGGGTGTCTTTACCATCTTGTAAGGGTTAGGGATGTGGAGTCTAAAGTTCCTTCTATAGAGTCGGTTCCAGTTGTAAATGAGTTCTTTGATGTCTTCCCAAATGACCTTCCCAGTGTCCCTCCTGAAAGGGACATAGATTTTGGCATAGATCTCCTTCCCGATACTTAACCCATTTCTATTCTCCCTTACCGTATTTCCCCGGCGGAGTTGAACGAGTTAAAGGAACAATTGAAAGATTTGTTGGAGAAGGGATTTATTAGGCCTATCCAATCACCTTAGGGTGCTTCGGTGTTGTTTGTGAAGAAGGGTGGGTCAATTAGAATATGCGTTGACTACCGACAATTCAATAGGGTCACCATCAAGAATAGATATCCTCTTTCAAGGATTGATGATTTGTTTGACTAATTGCAAGGGGCTAGCTTTTTCTCTAAGATTGATCTCGGTCTCGGTATCATCAAGTGAGGGTGATATTCCCAAGATGGCTTTCCAGACTAGATATGGGCATTATGAGTTTGTTGTGATGTCATTTGGGTTGACCAATGCACAGGCCATCTTCATGGACCTAATGAATAGGGTCTTCAAACCCTACCTTGATTCCTTTGATGTGGTCTTCATTGACGATATTTTGATCTATTCACATAGTAGGGAGAAGCATATAGGGCATTTGAGGGTCGTGTTGTAAAGGTTGAGGGAGGAGAGATTATATGTCAAATATGAGAAGTGTCAATTTTGGTTGAAGGAGGTCGCATTCTTGGGTCATGTATTGTTGGGGGATGGTATTAAGGTGGATCCTAAGAAGAACGATGTGATTAGAAATTGGCCTAGACCATTGACTCCATCCGATATTAGGAGCTTCTTGGGCATAGCGGAGTATCATAGAAGGTTTGTGAATGGGTTCTCCTCCATTGTTTCCCCTATGACGAAATTGACTCAAAAGAAGGTTAAGTTTGTGTGGACCAGTGATTGTGCGAGAAGCTTCCAAACATTGAAAGACAAGCTTGTGTTCGCTTCTATGTTGTCATTACCGGATGGGCTTGAGGGATTTGTAGTATATTGTGATGCTTCCCGGGTTGGTTTGGGTTATGTGTTTATTCAAAATGGTAAGGTCATAGCTTATGCTTCTAGACAACTCAAGGTACATGAAAGGAACTACCTACTCATGATCTAGAGTAAGCTGCCATTGTGTTTGCATTAAAGATTTGGCGTCACTACTTGTATGGGGTGCATGTTGATGTGTTCACCGATCACAAGAGCCTCCAATATGTCTTCATTCAAAAAGATCTCAACTTGCGGCAAAGAAGGTGGCTAGAATTTCTTAAGGACTATGCCATGAGTGCGCATTACCATACCGGTAAGGCAAATGTTGTGGTAGATACTTTAAGTAGGGTGTTTATGGGTAGCCTAACTCAGGTTGATGGGGTGGTAAGGAAATGGCTAGGGAGGTGCATCAATTGGCTATATTGGGGGTTAGTTTGGAAGAGGTTGGTGATGATGGTGTTGTTATTGTTGATAGGTCCAAGTCTTCATTGGTTGATGGTGATAGCAAAACAAGACCTTGACTCCTCCTTGCTTGAGTTGAAGGCATTGGTGAAAGAGGGCAAAGTAGAGGTTTTCTCCCAAGGGGGAGATGGTGCCCTTAGGTACCAAAGTAGGTTGTGTGTGCCTTGTGTTGGTGCTTTGAGGGAGAAAATCCTTGATGAGGCCCATAATTCATCTTATTCTATCCACCCCGGTTCCACCAAAATGTATAGAGACTTGAGAAATGTCTATTAGTGGGGAGGCATGAAGAGGGACATTGCTAAATTCGTTTTCGGTTGCCACAGTTGTCAACAAGTCAAAGCCGAACATCAAAGGCCGAGTGGCCTAACCCAAGACATAGAGATTACTACTTGGAAGTGAGGGTGATTAATATGGATTATGTGGTTAGGTTTCCCAAAACTAGAAAAGGTTTTGATTCCATTTGGGTTGTGACGGATAGGATGACAAAATCAGCTCACGTTTTACCGGTTAAAACCACATATGGGGCTGAAGAGTATGCAAGGTTGTATATCCATTAGTTAGTGAGGTTACATGGGGTTCCTTTGTCCATCATATCGGATCGTGGTAGACAATTCATTTCGCACTTTTGCAGGTCTTTTCAAACGGGTCTAAGTACAAAAGTTCACCTTAGTACGACCTTTCACCCTCAAATGGATAGCCAAGCTGAAAGAACCATTCAAACACTTGAGTATATGCTTAGGGCTTGTGTCTTGGAGCTTAAGGGTAGTTGGGATGACCTTCCTCCTTTGATTGAGTTTGCCTACAGCAATAGCTATCACTCTAGCATCAGTATGGCTCCTTTTAAGGCTCTATATGGGAGACATTGTAGATCACCGGTTGGTTGACTTGAGGTTGGAGAGGTGGATTTATTGGGACCGGATCTGGTTATGGAGCTCTTGAGAAGGTTATGATGATTAGGGAAAGGTTGAAAATAGCCCAAAGTCGTCAAAAATCCTATGCCGATGTGAGAAGAATAGACTTTGAGTCAAAGTGGGTGATTGGGTTTATTTGAAAGTTTCTACAATGAAAGGTGTGGTCCGTTTTGGTAAAAAGGGGAAGTTGAGTCCAAGATATGTTGGACCTTATGAGGTGATAAAGAGGGTTGGCAAGGTAGCTTATGAGTTAAAGTTGCCTAGTGAAATGAATTTGGTTCATCTGGTGTTCCATGTCTCTATGTTGAGAAAATGTATTGGTGATCCTAATGCTATTGTTCCTTTGATGTTGTGGGTGTTGTTGAGGATAACTTGACTTATAAGAAGGTTCTGGTTCAGATTTTGGATAGGCAAGTGAAGAGATTGAGGAAAAAGGAGGTAGAATCCGTTAAGGTCCTTTGGAGGAACCAACAAGTCGAAAGTGCTACATGGGAGGCAGAGGCGAACATGCAAAAGCAGTATCTTTATCTCTTCCACTCCACTCAAGCTTAAAGTACTGACTCTAAGTCCCCTCTGTAATTTTAGGTCTTATGTTTCAGCCCCGATGTCATTCATATGCATTCATGTTTAAGTTGACAAATTTATGATGACTTTACACTTATGTTGAGGTTATGAAAATTGTGCTTAATTGTAATGTTGCATTCTAGTTGGGGCAGATTTGTTCATAATTACTCTTATCTTGTATGTCTCTTTTACATTCGGGGATGAATGTTCCCAGGGGGAAGATATTGAAACGACCCCAAAAATTGCCCGAAAATGTGCCTCGGAATGCCCAAAATTTTAAATTCCATATATCTCAAAATCCGTGCGTGATAAATTTAACTTCATATTCTTGTTCAGGAGGTCAAAATTAGGGGGAAAAGGGTCTAATCCCGATTTTAAGAGAAAACTATTAGCAATTTCATTCATAATTTTTCTTATCCAGAATCGACCCGCGATACTGCTGCGACGCGTAGCTATCTCGGACATGTATTAATTTTGCCTCCATGATAGGTTCGCATCGTAGAATAGATGCGGACCTATGTATTTTATTACCAGTGACTTTTATATCGGTCCAAGGCTTTTGGGTCTTGGGCCTTAGTGTTCCCAACCGTGTTTTTACCTATACATAGACATATTTCACCCTCATATCATCATAAACATTCACCCATATCCTCTCAAACACATCCATATTTTGCACTCCCAAATTCAAGTCTCAAAACACTCATCTAGAACTAAAGATTTTCTTCAAGCTTCAAGCCTCCATTCAATCTTCATCAAGAGGATCCTTAAAGCTAAGGTATGTAGGTTTTTCGCCATTGGGTTCTTCCACCCATAGTGACATAACCTCCTTTCTACTTAATTTGCATTATTTAAAGTTGATCTTTCAATTGGGTTTACTAGTATCAACATGTCTATGAACTATGTTAAAGCTGCATAAAGTTGTGACTATTTTGCTATGTTTTGAGCTATAAATCTTGGATCTATTGTAAGATTAGATGGGGGGTTTTGATGTATATTGCTTGAGGGAGTTGTAAAGTGTTGATTGATGGTTTTACAATGGATTTTATTGAATGATTTTATCTCTATATTCCATGGTCTTCTACTAGCATTACAAACCCTCTAAGTGTTTGTTAAAATGTCCAAATCTGGTTTCTTGAGGAATTCAAGGTCCAAAGCATAAGTTATGATATGATTGATGTTCTGATGATGAAATGAGCTTATGCATATGATATAATTTATATAAAGTGTTGCATTAGACTATTCCCATTCTAGGGGGACTAAGAGCCCAGTGAAATCCTATCCAAAATGGGATGTGTTCCCATATGGAATGGGTTCTTGTAAGGTGAAGTATAATGTGACATGATATACTATATATGTAAATCCTATCCAAAATGGGATACGTTCCCATAATGAAGGTTGCTTCATACGAAATGGGATGTATACTCTAAGCTGAAGTATGGTTTACCTTTGGCAAGTAGACCACCTCATTACCGATGAGGGGATTTAATCGGGATTCCAAGTAATAGCTCACATAGTCTTCCTCATGTCGGTTGAGGTCACATACCCACTATATATATGAGCATCATTTGCACTTCATGTATCATGAATTCCATATCATCTTTTTATAATACATTCTTTGCTATATATATCTTCTTTTATATTATGTGCCCTTTTCATCTAACATTGAATGTAGGTTTGCTAAATCTTATGCATTGAACCCCGCAAACTTAGTACATTCAAACTTACTAACGCATACTTTTGCCTACATGATCTCATCATGTAGGAACTGGAGGTTACTTTCATCCACCTTTCGATGAGTAGATCGGATTTGAGACATTTGTTGTGGTGAGTCCTATCTTCTGAGAACAAGCCACCAACTATCTACCTTATGTTTTTACCGTTTTCATTTTTACTTTGAGGGTGAGCACCGAACATGTCTTGGCCCCTATCCCATCTTATGTCTACAGTGGACATCTAGTATACTTTTATCGGATCTATGTGTTATGTATTGTATTTGGAGCTCATAGTTATATCTTTTGGATATGGCTATTATGGATTTGTCATGAGGATTATTATATGTATGTATGTATGTTTGATGTGGAAATATAGAAGATCCTATGTCCCAAATTGCCCCCATAGAGTGAGTCATACTTACCCGCCCCTTAGTCTTTATATGCTACATCTTATGTGAATTCATATTAACCCTTTTCCCTATGATATCCCCATAGCGTGAGTGCTATTTTCCAGCCTTTAGAACTATTTGTTTACTTTTTGAATACGCCTCCAAACTGATGATATGAACTTGGATACTTTGAGGGGACTCGCGGGTTCCCACTCGCCATATCATTCCTAGACCCTAGATTCGGGTAGTAACAGTTGATTTGTATGACTTTAAAGTGATTTGATTCTACTCCTTCTTGTCATATACTCTTGAATTGTATGATTTTGAACATTTTTCTATATACACACCATGTTAGACTAGATGTTAGACCCCATATTTTTTTTATTTATTATTATTAAGGATAACTGTCCAATTGGAAAACTTTGGAGCGGATATCGTGTAATTTGAACTTAAGCATATTTTCGGTGCATGATTAGAGTATCAA
>JAPFFP010000080.1:12882315-12893365 GCA_026153255.1 Solanum medicagineum
GTAATAATAGTAGTAATATTTATTATTATTTACTCATTACTTTTTAATATTAGTAATATGTCAATATCGTATTTTAATTTATATTTTATCAATACGTTTAATTTAAAATAATAATTTTAATATGTTTAATATTTTTACATAATAATTTTGACATATATTACATATTTTCTTTAAATAAAGATTATTATTTAAGATATTATATATTTTATAAGTATGTATATTATAACGACAATCTATTCAATTTCATCCCAATTTATTTAATTCGTAGCTTTTGTAATTATTACAATTCTTTCAATTCTATCCTAGATTAAGTCAATTTGTGGCTTAATTTTAAATTTCCAACTCAATCTTTATCAAGATTTAATCTCATCCGTTGATTACTTTTGATAAGATGGTGCAGATTAATTCTCCCATTCTATTAATTTTACTAACCTAAAGACCCTAAATCCCTAAATCAATTCCCATTTTCACTCCTTCACTCCTCTAATTCGCCACCCTCTCTCCCTCTTTACACCATCATCAAATGTCGTCTCCTTTTCCGACCGGCATGTCCCCTCTCTAGTCAGAAAAATCATCACAGCCCCCTTCACGACCCCTCTCCTAGCCCCTCCATCTCGTTGGGATAACACTAGACCAAACAACCTCTATTTTCTCTCCCTTTTCTCATCGTCTCCAACTAAAAAAAACCCGTCGACAGCCCCTCCTCTTGCCGAAAAACACCTACCCGGCAAACTTATTCCCATCATTCGCCGGAAAGTACCGAATGACCCTTCTCCGTCCTCTTTTCGCCGGCGAAACCCACCACCAAAACCCTAAAACACCAGCAAAAACAACCCCCATCACAACCTTTTTGAAGCCACCAAATGACCTCGAAAACACCATGAACACCCACCAGAAATAGCCCCCAACGCCGCCCCTCTTTTCTCCTTTCCGTCATGTAACACCTCATGAAATGACGAAAATACCCCTAAAATTGATCTTACGCGTAATGTGTCTTCCCTTGCTCATTTGCAAAATCCAAAACCAGATTTGTGATCAGTGCGAAAAATCGATCCGGAAAATGATCTCGGCTCGGCAAAAACTCGAAAAAATGCAATTTATTTTTGACCAAGTGAGACCAAAACAGTGGGATTTCCGCGTCTCTTCCGCGATGCAAAGTGGACTAGGAACCACAATTGAAATTTTCTCCGAAATTTCGAAAAAGTTGAAAAATTCGCGAAAAAGTGTTATACAACACTAGTGCGCGTCGCGCACTAGTGTACGAGAGTGACCAGTTTCGATTTTTTTCTGAGAAAGGGAAAATCCATCTTTTTCCACATCCCATATCCTAAATTAATCCATTTTTAAGTCTTAATTAGTTCTTAAAACATATTCCTACTCTATTTTCCTCTCAAAAACAAGAAACCCTTCTCTAAAATCTCAAGCGTAGAATTCAAGAACACTAGAGCATTCAAGATTTTTCTTTCAATTCCCCAAGAACTAATTCCAAGGTATGAAAGGCCCTCCAAGAGTTATCCTACATATGTTTTAGTATCTTTGAATACGAATTTCTTCCAATATTCAAGCTTGTGAGTTAAGATAAGTTTTTCTCCATTATCAGTGAATTTCATCAAATTATTGTTCATGCATTTTTTACTTGATAAGAATCATGACTTCTGTTGATTTTATTATTGAATTAAGATATTGAGACAAGATTTTCAGCTATGGTTATATTTTTGAGAATGCTATCACTATATCATGGAAAGATATATTATTTGTAGTTTTGAGCAGAGTTTAAGAAGTACTTTAAGATTTTTTTTTGCAATTTACAAAATATCTGAGGAATAAAGATCATGTTGAAATACTTTACATTGATCACACTTTCAGTAAAAGAAGAAAGTCAAGTTGAGAAAAGTTTAAGAAAAGCTAAAGTTGGGCTAAGTCCCAAAGAGAAGAAAGTAGTACTTTGAGTAAGAATAGTCTTTTAAGTATGAGCATATGATTGATATTTTTGGGAGTAGTATTGAGCACCAATATGGGTGAGAGTAATAATAACTCGGAGTCATAAACTACGTAGCCAGCGTAGGATAGGATTGTACCAAGGTACAACTCCTCACTTTCCACTGAGATGGCCCAATTTTGAGGTGGATCCACTCCCCTAGTTATTCGTCTCCTACCCCGGCAACGTACATGACGTCTCTGGCAGCGTGGGCAAGATGTTGTATCACCACAAAGCTCATAGTGGTGGTTGTCAGTTAGAGAAACTTCCCAAGCTAAGAGACTATGATTTACTTATCAGTTTCAGCATATTATTTACAGCATGTTACTTTCAGCATACAAGTCTTTATGATTATTGTTATTTCCTTTATGAATTATGAGTAAGTCTTTTGAGATATATCATGCTATCCTGATTTAAATGTTTTGGCCATCTTAGATACCGTACATACCACGTACTGATGTCCTTAGGACCTGCATTGTTTTATAATGCAGATGCAGGTGACAGAGTTCCTCAGCAGCTGCTTCGTTGGGAACCTCCCAGCTTTCAAACTCTTGGGGAGACCTCTTCTCAGCCCGAGGCCCAAGGTTTATGTTATTCCATTTCAGTATTTATATTATTTTGCTTTGGCTTCTTGGGGCTTGTCCAAGTAATCCCTTCAGACAGCTTTAGTAAAGGTTCCATGGACTATGAGTCAGTATTTTAGTTCCAATTTATTTAGACAGTAGCTACGACTTTACATTCAGTTACTCAGTCTATTCATGAGTTAGTTTGATTCTTTAGGAGCCTTTTTCCATTATTAATAAGTCTTCCGTTGAGTAAGTAGTCAGGCCAAGTGGTTCGCTTGGGACCAGAAATGGTTTTCGAGTGTCGGCCACGTCCAAGGTGTAGGCTCGGGGCGTGACACATCACCCCCAACTCCCCTCCTTTTCTCCTTCCCCTTCTTCAACGGAAAGGCACCATGCAACCTTGAAAATCCGCCAGAAAATATGATCCAGATGGCAGCCCAAAAATTCAAAATCGGATGAATTTCGATTTGAATTTAACTCATACTATTGCATACTTTTCCATCTTCACATATTTCTAATTATGAATTATATGTCGGTTGTTTTGTTTTTATTTTTTTAAGAATCCATCTTGATTACATGTCTATTGAAATAATGAACATTGATTTCCTTTTGATGGGCTTGTCCCAAAATTAGTTTATATTTTTTTTGGTAAAATCTCTATTTTTGTTTGTATATTGAATAATTGGAAATATTATTT
This sequence comes from Solanum medicagineum, assembly GCA_026153255.1. Lineage (NCBI taxonomy): Eukaryota > Viridiplantae > Streptophyta > Magnoliopsida > Solanales > Solanaceae > Solanum > Solanum medicagineum. Next base: position 12,885,557 of record JAPFFP010000080.1, read on the forward strand.
TGCTCCTAAGTGATTTGGTTACCCTATTAGGATTAGAATATTCTAGTATTTTTCTTGCTTATGAAAATTTAGAATGCTTAATTGTTTACCTAATTTTCTTGATTACTGAATACGTTTTAGGTATCCCTCTATGGTAAGCTTTACTTTTTCTCTACAAATTAGAACCGACTGATTCTCCTCTCTTAATTCCTGTTATCTGTGAAATAATTTTTCTTTCTCTGCTAACTGTAATATTGGTTCAATTTCATACATATACTTAAGTCTAATATGTGGATATGACCCTTATTCTTGCCTTTATGTAATAATATATATTCTATCTTTTCCTTTTATACGAAAGACTTCCTTGCTTGAATTATTTTATAATAGTATTGATATATTTAATTACTTTTTCTTGCCTTGTATTGTCATGTGGAATATATGAAAGAGTGTGTAATTTCCTTTTATAATATTGATTGATTAGAAGCTTGATTTCTCTCTTCTGTATGAAGTATTTTTTGCTGATATATTTAAATAAAGTTTGATAGAATATATATTAATTGATTTCATATTATTTTACTCTTTTATTTATGGTAAAAGTAAAATTGTTTGATTGATTGTTTGCCTTCTGTTCTCCTTTTAACTCCTACTATATAAGACCCTCGTCCATTCTTTGATAACAGAGATAACTTCATATGGAAAAAAGAGATACTCTTACAATTACTCTCAATAATCCATCCTCTCTACAATTTTTCTCTCTTTCCTGAAAAATAAAATAAAATAAAAGGCTTTCACCTTCTGTTGCATTGGATCAACTTCACAATACAATTGAACATCGCTATTCTACCATGTTGGTTTACTTTTGTCTTCATCTCTATTGTTGGTTCGTAGTTGTTCTTGCTTTGCCTCCTTGGCACAAGCATTTCTCGGAATCCCTGAGATTCTTGGGAACTTGATGCGTCAAGAATTGTGTGTTGATTCTACAATGTGTATAGAAATTTATGTGATAGTTTTGGGCACATTTCAATTTTGTATATATGTTTTTATTTGGTTTCTCTTAAATTATCATATAATGTTTCTCCTAGTATTTGTTTTTAACAGGATTTTTAGTTCATTCAAGACTTGAAGAGTCACTTGGGAGGGGGAGGAGGATGCGCTTGAAGTCTTATTATGCTCTGCAATTTTTGTATTTTTCTTTTAAGTTGTAATACTGTAATGAAATATATGGTGGAAATGGGGACCTAGTAAAAAAAAGGGGAAGGGAAATTACGTGCTAACTGTTCTTTGTCATTTTTTTATTTTTATTTTTTATTTGCTGAACTAATTTGTTTTGTTGTGTTTCATATAGGTAATCTTAATCTAGGAATTAATAATAATAATAATAATAATAATAATAATAATAATAATAATAAAAGTTATGTGGGGATTGCATGTTTAACAAATATTTTCTTTTCTTTGTTTTAAATAAAATAATAATATTGTAGATATCATGCCTATAGGATTAAAATTCGTTCAATAATATTATGTTTTTATCATATTTCTGAGATCTATTTATTTAGAAAAAAATATAATGTTTGTCATGCTTATATATTATATTCTAGAAATCATGTACTAGGATGTCTTTTTTTTAGAAGTCATGCCTTGTAAGATAATTAATAAGTCTATTAGAAATCATGTTTTAGTTTAAAATGATTTTCTTTAGAAGTCATGCTTGAGGTTTAAAATTTTTAAATGTTTCTTGATCATTAGAAATCATGCCTATAGGAATTTAAATAATAAATGTCATGCTCATATATTTTCTCTTAAAAGTTAAATCATATTACATAAATATTTTCTTCTTTCTTTTAGAAATCATGTCTCATTTCTTCATACATTAGAAAGCATGCCTATAGGGATTGTTTACTTTATGCGTTTAACAGTTTTCTTTTGACATCAGTTGTGATTATGCTCTCGATAAGTATTTTTAGGATGCGTTATAAAATAAATTAATAAAAAGTTATTCCATTTATTTCTTAATGTGATGCATACACGCTTAGTAGGTTTAGGCTCACTCTTGTTTGTGTTTTCAAGCATGCTAAATAACATATTTTGAGGCTACTTGAGACTTATGTGCTAACTGCTCGTCTTGCTTTGTTTTGTTTGATGCAAGTCATAGGAAGCCCTAGATTCTCTCTAAGTCTAGAACCTCCAATGTTAACAGTGCAATGCCTCTTAGACCATAAGAAGGACGATATACACTTTTAGGAGGACATTCGATTTTTATTTCTCTTAGTGCGCTCATAAGATTAATAAATAAATGAACCTTGGAAGGAGGTACAGGTATATAGGACCCTCGAAAATGATGACTTTAAACTTGAGCTTTAATAGGACAAAACCTTGATTTTTGTCCTTAGGCTTAATAAAGCTATGCAAGCTAAATGACATTTTTGTCTTCCGAAATAAAAGCTAAGTAAACTGATGCGAGTGGAATTAAATATCGCTTATCTTAGATTCTCTTTCTGTTTATGTTAAATTATTTGGGGGTAGTTAGTTATTTAATTGTTTAATTTATTTATCTGCTTAATTTATTATCCTATCGCTTAGAATAACTTAGGACAATTTTTCTGAATATAAGAGACCTTTATTTGTAACCCAAACATAAACTAAGATACGGTCGGGACCCGCCTTTACGGACCTTGGAGGGTGCCTAACACCTTTCCTTCGAGGTAACTTGAACCCTTACCTGTTCTTTGGTGACTTGACCTTAGCCTTAGACTTAGGTTAGAATGGTTTTCTAATGCACATCAAATCATTATGTGGCGACTCTTCAAACTTTTCAAATCTTAAAAGAGTCATTGCCACGACGTCGTCAAGGTTCTCATCTTTTTGGGAGAAAAAATAGGGCGTGACAATCAGATCCATTAATGAAGAGGACTGGCAGTCTAAAAATCATGGCTTCCTGAACCTGAACAGATCAAATCTGATCATGAGGTTCTGGAGCTTCACGCCTTGAAGGAGGATAGTCCAACTGATGATTACCTCAGTGTAGTCGATGCACACTTCGGATTCAACGACCAACAAGATGAAATCACCTCAGAGTCTGAAGTTACACCTCATGAAGATCTCCAATGCAATGAACAACTAGAAACCATCACCTAACTGAGGATAATTATCCCTGAGACGGATACATCCAAAATAGTGAAGATTCACCTTCAACTGATTCCCGGGAATATGTTGCTGATTCTAGGAATATGTGGAAGAAACTGCAGAATCATCATTAACATCAGATGAGGAGGACTATCCCCCACTTTTTATGAACCAGTACAAAGAACATGAAGTCTCCAAAGTAAATGATGGTGATGATGACATGACAGAGGATCCCATCCCAGAACCAAGGCTAGAACCAGCGACCACATCTCCAAAGCAAGTTAGAATCGGTTTTCACACTTTCACCCTCGATGATGTCAAAGTCTCACAGTGGCCTCAAAGAATCTAAGACTTCTGCACTTATATGGTCACCAAGAATGTGGTTGAGCGTGAGAAGTACATGATCCTACCAGAGTTCACTTCAAGGTTCTCCGGCATTCTCAGGGCTTGGTGGAACGCGCTAGGATTACAAGATCGCAACTACTTCCTCACATCCCAAGACTTCATAGGCAATGTGCATATCCTTATGGACGTCTTCTGTGGAGATACCGGCCAATGAAGATAGAAGCTGTGGAGACAGGTCTTCGAGATGAAATGCTTGTTATATGACAGAAATGTCATCGATATTCATTTCCATAAGATGGCAAGAATCTACTGTGAGCTAGGAGGAGACCCTAGTTTGAAGCAGGCATTTGTGTCATCATTTCCCCTAAGATATTAGCAGGGCATGCCATGATGATCATAGAAGAAATATTCAAGACCATAACTGCCCCGCACATCGGCTACATTAGGCAGGCGATCTTACAAGCACTGGTCAACATTTGCACAAAGAGATCTATCCTGAAATAGATTGTCTAGAGCAACCCGACACTTGACACGACATGCAGTAGGAGTGACTTAGTCACCAAGTCCAACTATATGTGCTCAAGCCGCCGAGCAAGACGGAAGGTCCACAAATAGTATAGGAGGTTCAAGCAGCCCTGACCTCTGGACGCAAACTCACGAATGAGCCGGTGCATCAAATACTTTAAGAGAAGGAGTCCAGGCAACCATGATAAAAGAGATCGATGCTTCCTATATAACAAACCTGGACACTTTGCCAGAAACTGTCCACAGTCCAGAAGATCAGTTAAGACCCTCCAACTGTTTGATGAAATAGTAGACCACACAGGCATCTATCTTAGTAGAGACGACCACTTGGAGTCTATCTTCTCCATGGAGGATGAACCAACGGGCGAAACACTCTTCTCCCTAGAAGTGTACGAAGTAGCAGAGGAGGACGGCAACACCACCGATGAATCCGGCCACAACATCTACTAGTTATCCAAACCAGGAAAGAATGACAAGGTTGACACCCCAAATGTTCAGCTGGCTCTTCTCATCAAAATGGTATAAGCTGGTGCATGTAATCGCGTTGATGGATATAGGGGCCGTATCATCCATCCTTAACCCAGCAGTCCTACCCGATGATCACTAGATTTCTCACTTCCAAAACTTTAGTACTCCATCAAGAGAAATCCTGACGACCAAGCTGATCACCAGGCACACGATCGTGATTTAGTTCTTCCCAGGCTTACAATTTAGAACCAAACTCCTTGGTTCAGCAATCCTCGGAAGATATCTCATCGTTGTGTTCGACATCTATCGGACAACTCAATGATTGCCTGGAGATCAGAACAAGGGGAATAGCTTTTAGGAAATAGTTCAAGCCATATACCATTGCCTCCAAGTTATTCCACTTTTACGGTGAAGATGTTGATGCTGAAAACACCATGTCCATCTCAATGATCAGACGACCACAACACCTCCAGATGGAATGGCGGATTATCTATCGAAATTGTTCACCTACTTCGGGAATCCCTTTGATCCGTCAATCATGGTGGAAAGAAGGACGTTCTACGAACTCCAGCTATTCAGAAAATATGGAGGATCCATCCTCAAACCTTTTAGAGTCCACTCGAAGTACCCATTCTGCCACGTATTCATTCTCATGGCAGATGATTTCCCCCAGGGACTCCTATGGCTATTTTGGTACTTATGTCACCAATACTATATCCTTATGGAGTTCAAGAGCAATCTATCCAGGAATTTCGACAAAATCACACCAGCCTTGCAAAAGTTCTTACTTTGGTTCAGACCAAGACGATAGTGGGTGCATTGTTCTAGAGATTCCTACGAGGCTAAGATTTTCATGTTGCACAGGCCAATAAAGGTAATCAACAGGCAGGTCCAGGCCCGACCAGAAATTTCCCTATGTTGGAAATTTCTCGTGTCTATTTTGTCCTTGGAAGACGAGTACCAGTAAGCATAACAGATCATCTTCCAACAGAATAGATTCATCCCAAAGGAGATATGGCCCAAAGAAGGAGCACAATAGAACTACACTGACGACCACCCTCACTGGGACGAGGTATGACAAGTTGCTAAAGAATACAAGGTTCCATACAAGATCATCAGAGATCAGGTCACCCAAAAGATGACAAGCATCAGGTTGAATCTTCCACTACAAAAATGGGATAACAATGTTGCTGGACCATTATGCAGGAACAGATACTTCACCAGATTGCTTAAAAGAGGCCTTGAGAATACAGAGCTGAACAGGAAGAAATATGGCATTGATTGGTAGATGGAAGAAGGATACTCATTCCCGCCGGCGATACCTCTGTATAGTCCGATGCTATCTGATAACATGTGAAAGTTTCACCATACCAAAATTACGACCTTCACCAAAAGTTACCACTTACCCAAATTACCTGCCAAAATTACCTCAGCTTCCTCACCAAGCTTACCCAAACTTTGTCCCCAAGTAAGCTGCAATCCTTTGCCACTAAGCTTACCCAAATTTTGTTCCCAAGTTAGCCGTAATCCTTTGCCACCAAGAATACCACAAACTTTGTCCACAAGCCAGCCGCAGTTCTTTCATCAACAAGAATCCATACCAGCAGCTTATCCACCTGCTTGAAAGTCGCCTACAAGTAGCTTGCGCACTTGCTTGCATACTGCTAACAAGTAGCTTACCCACCCACTTGCTAGATGTCTACAAGCAGCTTACACACTTGCTTGCAGCTGCCTACAAGTTGTTGAATCACCTTGCACATGCTGGTCAAACAACTTACCTGATCCATGCATAATATCATGATGTCTCGTTAAGAAGTCTTTGTATCTGAATGCACATATTTAATTTATTCAGAGCTATTAGAGTGGGATCCACTTTTTGGGGAATATGAGTCGAAGCAATAACAAGAATATGTCTAGTAGAACATCTTTCACAATCCCTGGAGAGATGGTTCACTAATAGACAGAGGGATAAGTCATTACTCATTCACATCCAGATCATGAATGTTTGGAATACATATTATGCAAGGAGACATTGCTTTTGCTAATTCGAATTGAAGGGTGATATAAAATCGATCTATTTTCGACATCATATCCACAGTTAGCCCATTTATCCTAGTTAGTAGTTCCACCTCCGTATCAAGGTCATGGTCGATATCATTACTAGCATCAAGATTGTCACTAGCATCAATATCGTCACTATCATCAATATCGATCTCATCAAGAAGAAAACCTTTAAACTTGTTATCCAGGAACTTATTCAGAAATACCGTAATGAAAGGAACATAGGAGTTTGTTGCTAGGTATTTGACCAAATAGGATCATCCAGCTCCTATAGAACCTATCACTAAAATACCCCTAGAGGGGGATAAGGCTAAGCGGAGCAAAAAGGGTTTTCCATGAGATGGGAAATGAAAAATATTTTCTCTACACGAAGTTTGTGAATACGTGATTACCTGATAATGAGCAAGGAATATCCGTCTTTCTACTAAATAGGATGGATTGAACTTATAATTCATTAGATGGTTTTTATGAATGTCAACTAAATATCGTAAGTAAATTGCTCCCGATTGTTCAATTATTTAATAACCAGAGTCATTCTTTGATAAATGATCACTATGAGTCAGACTTAATAGAATTTGATCAATCCTTTTATCTGTCGTTAAGGTGGATAAATGAACTGAGAATTCTTTTTCTTCATCATCAATTGAATCATTTTTCGCGACCCAGGATTTGATTTTCTCATCAATTCAATCCCCGTTCACATTTTTTCTTTTTCTTATCAATGAATAGATCTCTTTACTTGTATGACTTAGATGTCTCATATTTCTCAAAAAAGTGATTCTATTGATGGGATTTGGTATGAGATCGATGATTTCGATGAGATTGATATTCCAATCATTCTTCTTAGAACGTATTATTTGACCCTATAAGCGGGACCAAGCATGTTGTCGCCAGAAGCAGAAACCCGTATTTCTTCTAGAGAATCTCTTAATTGTTCTAGAGCAACTAGAAAAAGATTCTTTAACCAGAAAGAATTTGGTTCAGATGTAGGATACCTATCCAGAAGTTTTTGCAACTCAATCATAGATGATGGAATCATCAAAGATTTGACCTTTTTGAAATCTGTCTGTAACTCACTAGAGGCCCAGGAAACAAATAGAAGATGTGTACAAATGAGATATCCAGCAACAAGAAGAAGGAAAAGGATTGAATAGAGGAACTCTCGAGCATTTGGCGATCTCAGATGTATCGATATGAATGGTGACTCATTATTTCGATAAATCATTTCTTTGGACAGAAGAAGATTATGTAAACACTTACTCGAGATCTCACTTATCAGATTCCATTGTGGAAGACATAATTTTTTCT
>JAPFFP010000080.1:12893465-12911462 GCA_026153255.1 Solanum medicagineum
ACAGCATAACATTACCTTCCTTCGCTACATTTTGACGTTGACAACTCCAAACCTATTCCAACTCTAACCAAACTGTTTCAACAACATTTACACAAATAAACAGACCTTAAACAGTCTTATAACAACACTTAAGAATTTATGAAGGATGTGAGCTAATAGCCTTACATACAACAGCCCGCAAGTTCCAATCAACATGATGCTTAAGATAACACGGTAAAACGTGCTTGTTAAATGAAACCAAAATCGGGGCAGCAACCTTAGGGTGATGTTTATAACTCAAACCATGTTAAGAACACCAAGTTCTATTCATAATATAACTCACAAACCATAGAGAAGTCACTATAACAAAAGGGAAACATGCAGCAATTCTCAAAACAGAATTTGCACAGAATTTCCAGCATAAGCATACTAGCATATACTTCTTACTTTCATAAGAAAACCATACTAAACATACGTGTAAATTACTTACCACTATCTTCAAGGTATAGGTCTTGTATAAGAACCCTAGAAGAGTTGTTTAGCTGCTTTACAAAGTGATGAAAAGTTGAGAGAACTTTGAAGACAAATTTGTGTTTTTTTGTGAGTTCAAGTGAACAATGACTTGTGGAGTTGCTTTGGAGCCCTTTATAAAGAGCCATTATGTCGACCGTCTCTTTACATTTTGACCATATTATACCACACATTATCAAGTTGCTTACCCACCAGCTTGGCCCTCAAACTTGGGCCTAAATAGGTCTCCAAGTTGATGGGCTTGGCTGCCTATTTTCAGCTTTCTTCTTCACTTAGTTGGGCCCAATTTGTTGAGTGTGGTGTGGTGTCTTTGGTCCCTTTTTATTATACTTCTTGGGCTGAAAATGTATCCCATTTATGATGCCAAAACATGGGCCAAAGTTACACCCTTAACACGGACTTTATTCATAATCGAACTTGGACAAATTCAACATTGAGCCTCATCTCCGTTTAGCTAACAAATTTAAGCTAAGAAAGTAGGTGACTCACCTGCTAGCTTATAAGTCCTACAAGCACGTCAATTCTCTTACTTCATTTAAGGTCGTAACCTCCTTAATTTGACACAAAACATGTATACCCTTGATCTTCTTAAGCGTTATACGCACATATAGCCCATTAACACGAGATTGAATCACTTTTAAAATTTAGCGTCAATTTGACTAAACCACATCATGTTTCATTTGCATTATGCTAATATTATAAGGTGTGGGGTGTTACAACTTTCAGTTTATTTAGTAAGGAGATCGTTCAATAAGTATCAAAGATCCAACTAATTGAGATTATCAAGAAATGTGGATTGAAGGTGTCGAGTAGTGGATTCAATACCTCATTGAGCTGCATTCTTGCATTGCTCAAATTCCCTTTGCTTAGCTTGAGCTTCCTCTAACTGAGTACCAAGTTCTTGCATCTTTTGCAACTTCATGGGCTTCTTTGTATTTTATTTCCTCATGTTTCAGATGCTCTTCTTCACGTTCTATACATGCTGCTGACAAGAATTTTGTTGGATGCCTCTCAAAGTGAGAGTCTTTCCATTATATAAAGAATATACACAATACATATCCCTAAAGATTCGTTTTCCTATCCCTAAAGATCAGCTACTCAATCCCTGTAAATCTTCCACTTAAATCCCTCTGAATCTGCTATACTATCCCACCAAATCTGTTGTTCTATCTATGTGATTACTACAATAAATCTCTATGACTACACTTATTTACATCATGAATGTATACAATCATTCATAATCTAACATCCCCCCTCAAATTGATGTTGGTGGATCAAGCAGCACCAATTTGCCTACTAGAAACTGATGATGTTGTCGTGCCATGGATTTTGTAAACACATCAGCAATTTGAAGATCACTAGACACATGGGGAAGAGTAATGGCCCCTTTATCTACAAAGTTCTCGTATATAATGACAATGTACTTCGATGTGTTTGGTCCTCTCATGATAAACTGGATTAGAAGCAATCTGAATAGCACAAGTATTGTCAGCATGGAGAAGAGTAGAATGAGTTTGAGGAAATCCAATCTCATCAAGTAATCCACTACGCCATATAACCTCCGAGCAAGTAGTAGACATAGATCGATATTTAGCCTCTGTTGAAGATTTAGACACATGATCTTGCTTATTACTCTTCCAAGATATCAATGAATCTCCAAGAAACATGCACCAACCACTGACTGAATGATGAGTATCAGGGCATCCAGGCTAATTAGAATCACTAAAAGCAGTAAGACGAATAGGAGAACCACTAGAAAAGAACAATCCACGAGTACATGTTCCTAGAAGATATCGAATGATACGATGAATAGCCACCAAGTGGAGATGTCGGGGAGCTTGCATAAATTGACTAACTTATTGAACTGCAAAGGAAGTATCTGGCCAGGTAATAGTAAGATAATTTAGACTCCCAACTAATTGTCGAAATATAGTTGGATTAGAAAGAAGATTGCCTTCCTCACAATGATACTTCACACTCAATTCTAATTGAGTATCTATAGAGGAGGGATCCTGAAGGCCACACAAAGAAATCAAATCCTGAGTATATTTGTGTTGGTTTAGAAATACACCTGATGCATCATTATAAACTTCCAAACCTAAGAAATATGTAAGAGTACCAAGATCTTTCATATGAAAAGAATCTTTAAGCTGTTATTGGAGGCTAGTGATCTATGAAGAATTGGTTCCTATAATTATGATATCATCTACATACACCAAAAAAATAATACAACCTGTAGATGTTTTTCGAAGAAATAAAGATGAGTCATATTTGCTCTGTTCAAAATAAAACTATAGTAAAGCAGACCGAAACTTGTCAAACCAAGCTATAGGGGCTTGTTTTAATCCATAGAAAGACTGCTTCAAATTGCATACATCTGATGTAGGTGATGAGAACAAACAAGGTGGAGGCTTCATATAAAATATCTTCTTTAAGATCACCATGGAGAAAAGCATTTTTGACATCTAGTTGATAAAGAGGCCAATTTTGTGAAGCAGCAATGGCAATATTAGTTCGCACCATAGTCATTTTTGCTACGGGTGCAAAATTCTCCTCATAGTCCACACCATACTCCTGTTTGTTACTAAGAATAACCAGTCGAGCTTTGTACCTATCAAGAGTTCCATCAGAATGAAGTTTAATTGAATAGACCCATTTACATCCAATTGGGCGGACATTTGAAGGACATGAAACAATGTCCCATGTGTTATTTTCTTTAAGAGCCAAAAGTTCTTCCGCCATTGCTTTCTGCCAACATTCATGTTTGGAAGCTTGTGAGTAACAAGGTGGAACAGAAATGTTGGATAAAGTAGAGGAAAATCCATACCAATTGGGAGTACGAGATACTCAAGTAGATCGCCGAGCAGGCTCAACAGGATTAGATCTCAAAGAATCCTCATATTCTAGTTGTAGTGTAGTTTCAGGTGGCAGATCAATTTTCGGATGGGGTAAAATTGGTCAAAGTCGTTCATACAGGAATTCAGGTTTGAACTGCTTAAACGAAGATGATAAATCCTCAAAAGTAGGAAGATGAGGAGAAACATAAGATGATTCAACATGAGTGGGAAAGAAATACTGATTCTCAAAGAAAACAACATCTCTAGAAACACAAAATTTGTTAGAAAATAGATCATAGCAAATAAAACCCTCATGTGAAGTACTATAACCTATAAAAGCACATCTGTTGATTGTGCAAAAAGTTTATTGTGCTGAGAAGGAGGCAAATGCACAAAACAAACACAACTAAATGTATGAAAATTATTATTGTTAGGATTTTGGTGATAAAGACCAAAATATGGAGACTCAAAGTTTAGCACTTTTGATGAAAGTCTATTAATTAAATAGACAGCAGTAGACAAAGATTCTACCCAGTATTTAGATGGGAGAGTGGACTCAATCAATAAAGTATGGGTGACATGTAGAAGATGGTGATTTTTTCGCTCAGCAACTCTATTTTGTTGTGGTGTATATGGGCAAGAGTGTTGTGAGACAATTCTTTTCTCAAGCAAGAAATTTTTAAATTCAGAAGACATATATTCTCTACCAGACTCAGATCTAAATAATTTGATACATGTAGAAAATTGAGTCTCAATATAAGCCAAAAAAGTCTTGAAGATGGAAAATACATCAAATCTGGATTGAAGAAAATATACCCATGTAAACTGACTATTACATCTATAAATGTCACAAAGTATTTGAAATGAGCATGAGAAACAATTGGTGAAATACCCCAAACATCACTATGAATGATATCAAAACACTTTGTAGTACGACTACGAAAATTAGGAAAAGGAAGCACTTATGCCTAATTTACAAGTAGAACAATCAATGGAAGTAGTTGAAAATTGATTTTTATTGCCTAATAAACCAGAATTTGATAAATGAGACAAGACAATAGAATTTGGATGTCCTAGACGCTTATGCCAAATCTCAATCTTACTAGTGGTAGAAATACAAGCAAAAGATAGAACAGGAGGAATGGAAAAGTGCATAGGAAACAATCTTCCAACTTTAGGCCGTTTTGCGATTATTTTCCCTAACACCAGTTCCTGCACAAGACAACCATTACGAGAAAAATTCACATCACAATTATTATCTACTAATTATCCAACTGAAATAAGATTAGTCGAAGCTTTGTTGAAACAAAAACATCCTTGAAAGTTGAAGTAATGTCCCCAACCTTGGTAATGGGTAAATTACTACCATTGGCAACCTATATTTGTGATGGAGTTTGATACTTACGGACATTTTTTTGTATGCTCGTTGAGTTGGTCATATGATTGGAAGCACCTGAATTAATAAACCAAAAGATAGATGTAACTTCATTACCTTGTAGTCCCAATGCTGAAAGCGCTGACACAATCATTTGTTGTACCATTTCAGGCGTAAGAGCTTGTTCTGAAGATGAGTTATCAACTGTGGAACAGTTTATCCCAGCTTGAAAGGCATTGACCTTATGATTTTGGCGGCGTGTGGGACACTCTTTGATAATGTGTCCTTGCAATTTACAATAATTACATAACTTCTTACCATAATTACTAGCAATATGATCATATTCCTTGCAACTGTAACACTGAATTCCAGTCATATCCCTTCCCTTTCCTTTACCTTGAGCAGTAAATGCAATAGTGACATCTTTTTCTTCTTGAGAGCATTTTGTGTGACTAGATGTTGTTCTTTACGAAGTAATTCCTAGAAACAAATATCCAAAGAAGGAGATGGTTAACAGTTCATCAAGCTAGATCGAACACTCTCAAAGTCGGAGCGTAATTTCATCAAAAATTAATCTCGCTTGCTTTGCTCATGAACTTCCTGAATCATAGAGAGAGATTTGGTAGGTATTTTGGTATAGACAATATCTGCAAATTCAGCCCATAAGTTCTCGTTCTCCTTCAAAGTTTTCTTTTTATCCTTGGCAATCTCTCGTTCTCCTTGAATATGCCCCAAATCCTCCTCAAGATCCTGTACATTAAGTATATCATTTTCATATTTTTCTGCAATGCTGACAAAGACAACATAATTTCTTCTTTCTCTGTGTCTTGCAAATCGCAGAGATATTTAATGTGTCCTGAGATGTATGTGTAACAACAGGCATGATCAACGCTAAGACCTTTCAAATATCTAAAGGTAATATTGGCTTGATGACCATATAGTCAACGCCATTACCAAAATTAAGCAACTTCTTCACTAATAAAGATTCAATATTAAGAACTACTTTCTTTAATTCTTCATCAAAAATCTGGGGCGAATGATTTGTCTTAGGGGGATGCATGAGTATTCTTGATGGTTGTACGCTTAACTTTGCCCCCTCTTCACCAAAGGGAACTTCCAAAGGCCTATCACTAGTTAACATCGATGGATATGGGGCAACAGCCTCTAGAGTAGACCGATCACTTGTTGATCCCAATAGAGTTGGCGCAGCTGCCTCTGGAGTACTTTTTGTCACTAAAATTTGCAATGGAGTATCTCCGCTCGACCCTGATAGTGATACTGGAGGTGGTGAAACTGCTAGAGCTAACAGCATCAACAATTTAAAGTTAAAACTGAGGGTAGTTTAAAACTTTCCACCACTCGACACTTACAATCCACATTTCTTGATGATCTCAATTAGTTGGATATTTGATACTCATTGAACAAACTCCTTAATAAATGAACTGAAAGTCATCTTTACCAACTTGAACTGTTTAGGGATTTTTGCAGCAGCATACAAGAATTGTTTCTTTGTTTGGCTATTGGCATGTAGTAGATTCTCCTTTAAAGTTTCTTGTCATGCTTTACGTCTTTTAGCATGTACAATGTTTCAGCATCATGTTGCTTTTTTACTTCAGTTTATATCCAAATTCCTACATTCTAGTATGAGAATAACTTTTTTATGTTATCTGTTTCTGGGGAATATCCATAAAGCTATTGTGTTCTTCTGAACCCATAACTCTGACATGTATGTGCACTTGCATTTGATTATTCTTCAAAAGGGGGACATGTATCTATATTGTTTAAAAAAAGTATGTGCCATAGTTTAGCGGTCTTTGTTGGAGAACACTTCAATGACATTTTCATCTACTTGCAAATTAGCTACTTTTTCCAGCTTCAGTTCAAATGTCCTATTCATTATTTCAAAGAAAAAGAACAACATTTTTTTTCAAGTTTCAACCAAAACTATGTTAAACTGCCTACTTAATCACTCACTCTGATAATAGAAATTTAAGAATTGTTTTTCGGAGTTCACTTTGTTTATTTACTAATGGAAAATTGACAGCTCCATTGTTCTGTTTTAACTTGTTGATTAAAACACCCTGCAGTTGGTCTTCAAGATTACGTGGCATCATTAAAACCATGACATCATCAATCCGAAGTCTTGGGAAAAACGCGGGCTATCAAAAAATGCATATGGTACAATAATATGAATAAAATGGGAAAGTAATGACACCAAATATATTTACGTGAAAACCCTTCTAAATAAGGGAAAAACCACGGGCCAAGAGGAGCAACTGATATCATTATATTAAGGAATTTTACACTATATAGGTACGAGTACAATACTCAAAAAAAACTTCTACACAAACAAAAGAAATACCCTTTTATGATTTTTCACCTTACCCAAAAATATTGCTCACACTCTATTTTCCTTCACAAACTATTTTTCTTATATAGCCTATGGTATAACTCAGAAAAATACTTAATGTATTTTTGTTTGTGACTCTCTGTGTTGGTGATGCTTAGCTTAGGAGCTCCTTATATAGGGGAAAATCTGCCTCTGTTGATGTCATTGGTGACATCAATGTGCAGACATAATAATGAAAGTTGATTTCCACTTTGAAAGTCGATTGGCAACATTACTTTGTTGAATTGAAAAAGGGGGATGGACCCCATAAATCTCCCCCTCCAAACCTATTCATCGAAAGGAGGTATCTTTCTCTTCTCGAAGAGTGCTCATGCAAATAAGTTCTTTGCATGATTCGAACTTGTCCTTTGTCACAACTTTGGTCAGCATATCTGCAGGATTCTCATTTGTAGAGATCTTTTCAACTTGCATAGACTTGTCCTCTATCTTTTCTCAAATCCAGTGGTATCTCACATCTATGTGTTTTGTCCTCTCCTGGTACATCGAGTTCTTGCTCAAGTCTATCGCACTTTGACTATCACAATAGACGACATACTCCATTTGCTGCAACCCAAGCTCTTGAAGGAATTGTTTAAGCCATATCATCTCTTTTCTAGCTTTAGTAGCCACAATATACTCAGCTTCTATTATAGATAATGCAACACACTTCTGCAACTTTGACTGCCATGATATAGCTCCGCCTTAAATAGTAAAAAAAAATATCCAGTAGTGGATTTTCTGTTATTAAGGTCACCAGCCATATCAGCATCCGCATAGCCCTTCAAGATTGGACTAGAGCCTCCAAAACACAAGCAAACATCTAAGCTTCCTCTCAGATACCTGAGTATCCACTGCATAGCTTCCCAATGCTCTTTTCCTAGATTATCTAGAAATCTGCTTACAACGCCAACTGCATAAGCAATATCTGGTCTAGTGCATACCATTGCATACATCATACTTCTGACAGAGGAACATAGAATTTGGCCATATTCTTTTTTTCCTCCTTTGTTTTTGTTCACATCTTATTTTTCAACTTCATATGACCAGCAAGTGTGTACTAAAAGGCTTAGCATTCTTCATGTTGAAGCGCTCTAGTACACATTCAATGTACTACTTTTGTGAAAAATAAATCTTCCTTTCATCTTTGAGATGAGTAATCCTCATACCCAAAATTTGTTTGGTACGACCTAGGTCTTTTATAGAAAAGGACTTACACAACTCAGTCTTCAGCTCGTTAATTGTTGAAGTATTTTTGCCCACAATCAACATATCATCCATATACAGTAATAGGATGATAAAATCATCATCAGAAAAGTTTTGTACAAATACACAATGGTCTGAAGAAGTCTTCTTGTAGCCTTGCTCCCCCATAATAGATTCAAACTTTTTGTACCACTGTCTAGGAGCTTGCTTTAAGACATATAGACTCTTTTTGAGTTTACATACAAAATTTTTCTTTACCATTTACTTTGAAGCCCTCAGGTTGTTCCATATAAATCTCTTATTCTAGGTCACCATGAAGAAATGTCGTCTTTACATCCATCTGCTCAATATCCAAATTAAAACTAGCAGTCAGACCAAGAACTTTATGAATGGAGGACATTTTTACAACAGGTGAAAGTATTTAGTCAAAGTCAATACCCTTTCTTTGACCGAATCCCTTAACATCCAATCTCGTTTTGTATCTAGGCTTCTGGGTGTATTCTTCAATTTTAACTTTGAATACCCATTTATTCTTCAAAGATTTCATGCCCTTAGGCAATGTTACCAACTCATAAGTATGGTTCTCATGCAAGGATTTCATCTTATCTTGCATGGACTCTATCCATTGACCCCTGTGTTCATCTTCCACAACCTCATGTTCAGGTTCTCCCCTGTCAGTGAGTAGCACATACTCATTTGATAAATAATGAGACGAGGGAACACATTTTCTTGTGTACCTCCTGAGATGAATATTTGATTTTTCCACAACTTCATGAGGTGGGGGATCATTAATAACACCATCATTGTTATTATCAATATCAACATGTTTATCCTGAACATGATCCTGAGCATCGTCACAATCATCGATCCCACTAACATCATCCACACTTGCATAAGGCACTTCATCAAAATGAACCACACTATCAAAACTGGATGATTCCAGCTTCTCCTCTTTCTCAATGTCTTCAATTGTTTGATTCTCCATGAAGACGATATCGTGGCTTCTCACAAGCTTTTTTTCAATTGGACCATATAGCTTGTAACCAAATTCGTCAAGGCCATATCCAACAAAGATGCATTGTCTTGTCTTGGCATCTAACTTTGACCTCTTGTCTTTTGGCACATAGTACAAATATTTTGCAACCAAATACCCTCAAGTGGTTATAGGAAACCTCCTTTCCATACCAAACTTTATTTGGAACATTACCTTGCAAAGCCATAGTAGGAGATAGATTAATTATATGTGCAGCGGTCAATAATGCCTCCCACCAAAAGGAGTTTGGCAACTTTGCTTCGGAAAGCAAACATCTAACTCTTTCCATCAAGGTCCTATTCATCCTCTCTGACAAACCATTAAGCTGAGGAGTCTTAGGAGGAGTCTTCTGATGTCTAATACCTTGATGCTTGCAGTATTCGTCAAATGGTCCACAATATTCACCACGGTTATCAGTACGAAATACATTTTAATTTCTTTACAGTTTCTCTCTCAACTGAAGCCTGAAACTACTTAAAGACCCTAGCACTTGGTCTTTAGTCTTCAAGACATAGGCCCAAAGTTTTGTCAAGCAATTGTCAATGAAAGTGAAAAAGCAGAGGGCACCACGCAGAGTCTTTGTCTTCATTGGACCATATAAATCAGAGTGTAGCAGCTCAAGCAACTCTGTCTTCCTTGAAGAAGGATTAGACTTGAAGGAAACTCTATTTTGCTTTCCAGCCAAGCAGTGCTCACATTTTTCGAATTTAGCACCTTTGAAATCTGACAACAATTTCTTCTTGGCTAGAACATTGAGTCCTTTCTCACTAATGTGGCTAAGTCTCTTGTGCCATAACGTTGAAGAGTTATTGTCCTTAACTGCATTCACTATGTTGGAACAAGTAGCAGTAGTAGTCCAGTATAGACCAAGACATTTTTCTCCATGAGCCACAACCAAGGAACCCTTAATGAGTTTCTATTTTCCTCCACTGCTGGGACTAACATATCCTTCATCATCTACCCCAACAGAAATGAGGTGCGACAAACATCAGGTGCGTGTTTCACATTGTTCAGAACTAGTTTAGTTCCTGTACTATTTTCTAAACAAATTGTACCAATACCAACCACCTTAGACACGGTCTCATTACCCATATTCAAGGTTCCAAAATCACCAGTAGTACAGGAAGAGAAAAAATCCTTCCTTGATATGACATGAGATGTGGCACCAGTGTCCACAACCCAGCTTGACTCATCACAAGAAATATTTATCAGATCTACATCAAGAACGATAACAAGATCTTTGGTGGCAACGGTGGCTAGGGAATTTTCATTGCCTTCTTCTTTATTTTTTTCTTTTTTTTATTCTCCCTCTTCAATTGTCGGTAGAACTTCTTTGTGTGCCCTTTTATACCACAATGATAACACTCAACATTTTTAAGTTTGCCTCTAGATTTGCTCCTATTGCGTTCTCTATTCTGAGAAACATGATTTTTGTTTCTTCCCCTTGGGCCTGTCACTAGGACATCTGATGAAGAAGAATCTTGAGATTTTCTTCTTATCTCTTCGTTCAAGATACTGCTCTTGGCGAAATCCATGGAGATCACACCATTTGGAACAAAATTTGGTAATGACATTCTACATGTTTCCCAAAAATCCGGTAGGGAACCAAGTAGAAGCAAGCCTTGAATTTCTTCATCAAATTTGATGCCCATAGAAAACAACTGGTTAATGATTCCCTGAAAATTATTCAACTGATCTGTCATTGGAGAACCATCAATATATTTTAAACTCAACATTTGCTTTATCAAGAACATATTATTGTTCCCAGTCTTCCAAGCTACAAACTTCCAAGATGCTCCCATAGAGTACGAGCATGTCTTTCCCCAGAAATACAAATTATTGTCCACCCACTGTCTAATTATCCACAGACCTGTCTATGCAACAGATTCTACTCTTCATCTATTTTATTTTCAGGCTTTTTAGTGGCAAACACTAGTTGATAGAAATTCTTGAAGTAAAGCAGATCTTTCATTTTTCCCTTTCAAATGGCATAATTTGTATCATTCAAAGTAACCATTCTACTAGTGTTGGCTTCCATTATTTTCAAAAAAAAATATTTTTGTAAACCAAAGTAATTCTTTTCTGATGTGGATGTTCAGACTGGACAGTAACCATAGAGCATACTCAGACAGAACCTTGGCTCTGATACCAGTTTGTTGGAAAAAATACAAACTAACACGAAATAGATATGGCACAATAATATGAATAAAATGTGAAAGTAATGACACCGAATATTTTTATGTGGAAACCCTTTTAAAAAAGGAAAAAACCATGGGCCAATCGGAGCAACTGATATCATTACGATAAGAAATTTTACACTATACTCAAAAAAAAAAAAATTTACATGCACAAAAGAAATACCCTCTTATGATTTTTCACCTTACCCAAAAATATCGTTCACACTTTATTTTTCTTCATAAACTATTTTTCTTATATAGCCTATGGTATACCTCACAAAAATACTCAATGTATCTTTCTTTGTTACTCTCTGTGTTGGTGATGCTTAAATGAGGAGCTGGGGAGCTCCATATATAGGGGAAAATATGCCTCCGTTGATGTCATTGGTGACATTCATGTGCAGACATAATAATGAAAGTTGATTTCCACTTTGAAAGTGGATTGGCAGCATTACTTTATTGGATTGAAAAAGAGGGCTAGACCCCACACAAAGCAGCAACCAAAGCTAAAGGGTGTCGGATTAGTGCTCTGGTGAAATGTCAGTTGGCCAAACCAATACTCTCCAGCTCTGCAGTCACAGTTAGAGAGAGATTGAAGATGATGCACTTGATATTATTTGATGAGGTACTGGTGAAGGTCCTCGTACTACTGTCATTCATGGGACAATTATTAGTCCCTCAATACAAGAAGTAGGGCAAACAACTAATACTCCAACTTGCAACATTTATGCTAGTTCCTTCAAGAGGCAGTGTTACTTGGGGCGTATGTTATAACATGAAAAGTATATCCATGCCAGTTTCTTTTGATATGATAAATGTGATAGGTAAAGGTGAAAATATATTTTTAGTATAGTAGACAAGTAAAAGTGAATGAAAAATCCGTTCTTTTTTTTTTTGGTGCGGTGCGAGAGGTGTGGGGCTTACCCAACTGTAGAGAACTCACCAAAAAATGAGCAGTAGAGTGATTTCCAACTCTAAAGCATACATCAAGTTCTAAATTTAAAGAATACATCTAATATAAAAATATTTAGTTTGTCTTCATTATGTTCTAAGTTTAAAGCAAGTATCTGTCATTAAAGCTTTATTAAGTTTTCTTTTAAGATCATTTTGAACTTATTGCCAATAAATCATAGTTATTGAAAATATATTGCTCATGTTATTTTGTATTTATGCAAAAATGTGATTAGTAGGGATTCATGTAATCATTGTGATTCAATCATTTTAAGTTATCGGTCTTATTTTTGTTTTCAATTTGTTTGAAAAGAACACTATGTTTGATATTTAGTAAAATTTTCATGACTTCATTTTCTTTTTCTTTTTCGCATTTTATATACTTACTTTATATGACATGGTCAAAATTACTAGATTTGAGGTGCAATCAGATTATATTATTAAATCTCAAATTTAAGACGAAAATATTCTCATCTTTTTCTACTTCATCTGGACCTCATTCTATTTTTTGTGTGTTTCAGCAACTAAAATCCCTCTTTATCCATGTCAAAAAAATCATCTTTTTCAGCCATTTCTCTTTTAAAGCTTTCCCTTTCACTTTTATTTAGATCCATCATTTATTTTTCCCTCAGAAAAGCCTTTTTTCAAACCAAAGTAAAAATGTCCTTGGAGGAAAATGATATACCTCCTCCACCTGTGATCCAGATTCAACCTATAGACAGTAACGACGATCCTACAATCATGAGAGATCCTCAACGCAAAGTTCGTGATTGGACTTCTCTTAGTAAGAGGCACAATTCAAGAAAAAGGGGTTCCCCCCATTTCATTGTTCCCACCCCTTTCCGTTCTTCTCCACGATTACACGGCCATGGTTTATGATGTGGTCCAGGTCGCCCTCCGAAACCTAGATCAGATGGTGAGTTAGCTAGCCTCTTACCTTTGCTTAGTGATGTATATCTACTACATGATCAGTGCTTTAGTTCAAGGTTTATTCACGGGGCTTAGTATTAAAGTAGTTCCAGAGGTTGATTCACAAATTCTATTAGGATAACGACCTCAAGTGTTATTAATTTTTTTTTTAAATTAAATGTTTATTCATATTCAAGGGTTATTTGGTTGATGAATTAAAGGATTATAGTCCTGGCATAAAATGCGGGCTTGCAGCTGGTAACGAGTGTCAATTAGTTTCAAAAACCATTTTGTACTAAAATAGTGGCCTTATCTATCCCATATAGAAGGTGAATAAGCAAAGTGCTGCTCATATACTTAGACTGAATCATGACATGTTTATAGTTAAAAAATTGCAATTATGGAAAATGTATTGCTCACCTAGTTCCTTGGTGTAAGAAGAAATATGATTAGTGGGGATTCATGTGTTAAGTCTTCCACATCAATGGGGATCGGTACTTCAGCCCCTTGTGAGCTAGATATTTGAGGTTGAGTTAGGCCCAGGTGCTATGTAATCATCATGTAATGGATTTTAATTTGTTTGGAATTAAGGCATGGTTTTTTTTTTGGAGTAAATTTATCAGTAGATGGAGTGTCTAGTGGACTTCTATTAAAAACAAAAAGACATCAATAGGGGTAAGTACAATCAGAGGGGCTAGGCCTTATCTCACCAATCCTAATAAGATAACTAACCTCCAGTTTTTTTTTCTCTAAAGCAAATTTAGCACTAGTCTAGTGGTAAATTTGCTTTGAGAAAAAACAATTAAATAATTGACCTTGATATCAAAAAGCTTCGGCAAAATCGACCTTAATACCTTAAAATCTAGTGAACTATAATTTAAACACTACTGCTTGATGCAATCCCTCTTTGATCATAAAATCTTATCTTTCCTCAATTGAAAATGTGATAATAGGCTCCACGAACAATTTCGACTGGTTTTAGGATTGTTCTTGTGTTAACTAGGTCATATTGTTTGGGTTTTAGAGTGTTTGAATTGATGATGGTGGCCTATGTGGCGGTTTGGGGTGATGGAGTGAGCTGGACAGCCTTAAAGGAGGTCATCTAGTGGCCATAACAGCCATGAAATGCTGCATAGCTACTGCCATGGAAACATCAGGGTCGCCAGAGAGAAAGCGCGAAGTTTTCTATTGTTATCATCATGTAACACCCCACATCTTAAAGTTCTATGCAAATGAAACATGATATGATTTGGTCAAATTAGTGCCCATTTTTTAAAGTGCTTGAATCTCATGTTAGAGGGCGATATGTGCGTCTAATGCTTAAGATTATCAAGTGTATAGAAGTTTTGTATCAAATTGAGGAGACCACGACCCTAAACAAAGTGAGAGAATTGAGGTGCTTCTAGGACTTAAGAAGCTAGAAGGTGAGTCACCTACTTACTTAGCTTAAACTTGCTAGCTAGACGGAGACGAGGCCCGACGTCGAATCTGTCCAAGTCCGATTATGGATAAAGTTCATGTTAAGGGTATAACTTTAGCCCATCTTTTAGCATCATAAATGTACTGTATTTTCAGCCCAAGAAGAATAGAAAAAGGGCCCAAGCCCATTACAATTCATTTGATAATTTAGGCCCAACTAACTAAAGAGAAAGGGGAAAAATGAGCAGCAAAGGCCCATCAATTTACAACCCATTAAGGCGCAAGTGAAAGGGTAAAAATGATACATTAATAAATTAATAAGAAAAGGTTAAATATTCAAGAGAAATTCTGCCAAAATTGCCTCTTTAAAAGGGCTTACAAGCAGCACATGCCAAAATTTTACAAGCTTTCTCTTTACACTTTCTTAACCTTGCAAAGCAGCCACAAAGATACTTTTAGGGTTCTTGGAGAAGCCCTACACTTTGAGGTAATGGTAAGTAAGTTTACATATGTGTTTAGTATGGTTTTCTTATAATAAACAAGAGACTATGTTGGTTAGGTATATGCTGAAACTTTTGGACAACATGTGTTCCAAGGGTTGTTTTATACTTTTCTTGTTTATTTGGGAGCTTTTCTCTTCTTGCTTGGCTTGATTATGAAATAAGGTTACTTTTCTTAATTTCTTAAGTTCTATAATGATGTATAAAGGTTACTGTACTATTTAGTTATACATAAACAATCGAGGTTTAACGTGTTATCCTAAGTATATTGTTTGTAGAAATTATGGGCTGATTAATTAAAGACTATGATCTCACGTCCTACACCTATTTTGAGGAATATTTTTGAACTATTTTAGGATTGGTTTTATGTGTATATATGGTGGGGAATGTTTGGTTAAGGTTGGAACAGGTTTGGAGTTGTCGACGTCGAAATATTGTGAAGGGATGTAACGTTATGCCGCCTATTTGTATGTTGTGTAAAGTTGTTATGTGTTGTGATTTGTGGGTTGCTGTAAGACTGTTATGGTACTAAAATAAGTTGCACATCATATGTATATGAGAATGTGTATTAGAAAATACAATTAGGGGCGGAAAGGTTGAAAGAATACGTTCGGGTTTATAATTATATGCTTGCTACCCGTGTGTTGATATTTTATGAGATTGGGCTACCAAGATGTATCTATTGGCTACTAATACTAGTTTTATCACCTACTATACTATAGATAAATATTTGGAGGAAGGAAAGGTTATCTCGAGGTAATAACGATGTAGTACAGCGAGGTATGTACGGCTACTCGATTTCGTATTACTTGGCATGAAATCTAGATTTCCTTGGCACATAAAGGCACATACCAACTCAGACACAACTATTAACTGTGTCTCATCCCATTCACATATTCATACGCTCCCATACATAGTCACCTTTAAATTTACATATATATGTGGATACAAAGATGCATGGGTTCTTGTTGCTAAATAAATTTCAAGAGTTGTTTCATCTCATACGCATTTCATTATTTGTGTATGTACGATTATTTACATGTCACATGCTACATCTACAGACCTACAGCTCCAATATAATGACCACCAAAAGAATCATCTCAAAAGTAATTGAAAGATAAAATATATTGCCTATTGATGGATGGTAACCCGAGGGGTGGAAGAATCACCTAGCCAGGGTCGATCCTATCACGGGTGGTAGCCCAAGGGGTGAAAGGAAAAGTCTAGGCAGGACCGATCCTGATATAAATTTACCACTGATCAGCTGGTCATGTGTATTACAGGTTGTGCACAGATTATACAGTAAAGGTAGAGTAATAAAAAGAACATAAAGTACAGGATTCCATAGTATGACTAAAGGTGGTCTCTTATCCTACACTAGTGCATAATTTCATTTGAGTTGTTACTTCATATATAATATTTCCTTCCTTACATATTCAGTACATTATCTCGTACTGACATCCACTACGTGGGACATGAATTTCATGCTGCAGGTACAGGTGCTAGTAGATCCCCTAGTAGGAGTATAGGATATCCAGCTATTGTTTCCAAGCTCTAGGTTGCTTCGGATCTTTGTGTGTCTAGATCTTACATTTTTGTATTGTATAGTTAGTCAAGGAGAGGCCTGTCCTGACCCTTATAAGATAACTTTCCTTATCTATAGGATTTGTATACTATGTAAATTAAAGTGTGGTCATGTCTCGTACTTTAGACAACGTGGCCCCAACGGCCTAGTCATATGCATTTCCTTTTGGCTTGTTATTGCTGATTACTTTCTTAAAGGCATGTTTAATGCAAAAATCCCTTAAAATATGTATAGAAAGCGCATGGATATAGGTTGATTCTCCTAAGCAGTATTGGCAAAGGGTGCCAGTCCACCTTAACGGGACTTTAGGGGTGACAAAAAGTGTTATCAGAGCAGTCATCCTAGGGAGTCTACAAAGCTGTGTCTATGTAGGGTCTTGTTTATCAATGTGTTGTGCACGACATTTATAAGCAATAGGCTACGTGGCATTTAGGAGTTGTCACTTTTTTTCGTTCTTTAGATTGTGCCATAGAGCCAAGTGTAATAGGTGGATTGTGTCTAACACCTAATTGTTTTGTACAGCAAGTATGCCAGAAACCAGGAAAAATAAAGGTAAAGGGAAGGAAGTAGAAGTGGTGGTTGGTATACCTAGTCGAGTGAGACAACGAAATGAGGCTCAAGATGAGTCTCTGTCACATACATCTCCAACTCCTCCATCTCCTGATAAACTAGGAAGTAGTGAAAGTCCCGCAGAACCACCTATCGATGCTACCGTGCAGGATCTGAGAAATACAGTCCAACTATTGACTCGTGTAGTTGTTGGCTAAGGGCAATGATAGTAAGGTCCAATTATAGGTACAGGTGGTGCAAATAGAGTAGCTAGCACGAGGATACTTGACTTCCTAAATTTGGACCCTTCATCCTTCACTGGGTCAGATCTGAATGAAGAACCACAAGAGTTTACTGATCAAATTCAACACATTTAGATGTTATGCATTTGAGTGGTACAGAAGTTGTCGAGTTAAGCGACATATAGGTTGAAGGGTGTGGCTATATTGTTGTATAAAGCTTGGAAGCAATCTAAGAGTATAGATGCACCTCTAACTACCTGAAAGGAGTTCAAAGGGGCATTTCTTGAGCATTACTTCCCATTAAAGATCCAAGAGGCC
>JAPFFP010000080.1:12911562-12922927 GCA_026153255.1 Solanum medicagineum
AGGTGCCTTATGCTTCCGCCGTGGGCAGTTTGATGTATTCCATGGTATGTACGAGGCCAGACATTGCACATTCAGTTCGGGTTGCTAGCCGTTACATGTCGAATCTGGGAAAAGAGCATTGGGCAGCCGTGAAGTGGATTGTCAGATATCTTAGAGGTACCTCCAAAGTTTGTCTATGTTTTGGTATTGGACAACCTGAGTTGTCTGGGTACACGGATGCTGATATGTCTGGAGATGTTGATACTGCAAAGTCTACCTCGGGATAGTTGATGACATTTGCTGAAGCTGCAGTTTCATGGCAATCAAGATTGCAAAAGTGTGTTGCTTTGTCCACTACTGAGGCAGAATATATAGCAACTGTTGAGGCAGGCAAGGAGTTATTATGGATGAGGAATTTTCTTGAAGAGTTTGGTTTGAAACAAGAAAATTATCTTCTTCGTTGTGATTCTCAGAGTGCCATTCACCTTGCCAAGAATACCGCTTTTCATTCTCGAACCAAACATATTAAGAAAAGATATCATTGGATTCGAGAAGCTGTGGAGGACAAGTCATTTGAACTTGTGAAGATTCACACAAGTCATAATTGTTCAGATATGTTGACCAAGACTTTGCCAAAGGAGAAGCTCGTGTTTTGTCGAGAGAAGGCCGGTTTGATCTCTTACTCCATGTAGGAGTGAGGGGGAGATTTGTTAGGAAATATTCCTCCTACATGGAGGGATAGTCCAATTTAATTTGGGCTCTTTAATTTAAGCCCAAATTTATTTCATTTTGCTTTAGCCCATTTCACTAGCAGCAACTCTCTCTCTCTATATATATATACTTAGCAGCCAAAATCAGATGATAAGTAAGCTGAAAATCAGAAAAACAGCAGGAGAAAATAGAAAGAAAAATCTGCAATTTCACCACTGTGCAGGCAGCTGGTTTTCCTTCCGGATCGGAGGCCAAACGGAGTCCGTTCGTCCTCAAGTTTTAGTATGTTGTTCGTGACACTTTCCTCTTCAAGTACACCGAATAATTTTTCATTTTGATGCCCGGAAGGTCATTTTCTGACTGCATTTTTCAGACCTGCGTTTTCAGGTTTTTTACTCCATTTTTGGTGAAATTGTTGATTGTTGTCTTGCCAAGATTGTTTCTTGATGATTGTATTTGCCTCTAGTGTTTACTAGAGAGGAGAACTTGTTGTACCCACTTGATTTTGGTGATTAGTGGAAGTTTTCGGATCATTGTTGAACGGTCCCTTGGTTTTCTCCCCGATTTGGGGTTTCCACGTAAATTGCGTGTCTCTATTTATATTTCCACTGTTTCAATTGTTTGTGTTGCCATTGGAAATTTAGAGTTATTGTGCCTTGTCATTCATTTTATTTATTTGGGGGAAAAGATTGTATTGCGCTTCCGGTTGTATTTAGTCGTTGCTTCCCCAACACACTACTATTACCAGTTCTCCGTGTCCAAACTATTAAGTTACATAGCTAGTAAACTAGTCACCACATATCAGGGAGAGTAGACATCGACTGGGAAGTTACATAGATATGAGACACTAATCATTAATTCATTATCCAAAAGCCAAAGTACAAAAGTGAGAAGAAGCATTTACCTTTAGAGGAAAATGGATGATACTTCAGAATGCAGCTAAAAGCTGAGAAAATGAGACTATTAGGCATCAACAAAGTACAAATCAAGAACCAACAGTCCAACACATAAGTGACACAACCCATATAAATAGAAGATATTTGAAAAATTCCAACAAACAAGTTTGAAAGACAATCTTTCGCATTGTTAAAAACTCCAATCAGAAGAAAGTTTGCATTTGGACTTGGTGGGCATTCTAGTTTCCACCATAATAACATCCAAACTACAAATATGCCTGAGAGTAAATGAAATTCTTTAGATGTATCATATTAACTAAACTCAATTATTGCAAAGAGAGAAAAGTATGTGTTGAATGTTGATAGAAAAAGATAAATAATAATGCTACTGACGCAAATGAACGAGTCAAATACAATGACTTACCACACATGTCACTAGTTGATAGTTGCAGCTACACATCCACTATACTAGATTCTTTTCCACTATGAGCCATATCTAAAAAAATATATGAAAGAACTTGTTAGATATAAGCAACATAAATAAGATACTATTTTTATATAATGAATATAAAAAGTTTAAGTTGTTCAAGATACTTTAAATCTTCCTCACGTCAATTGGAATAGGTTCACTTCTAAGCCAATCTTGAAGACAAATAAGCAATTGCTCTAGTTTCGGTGTCAATGAACTACTAGAGGGATTAAGAATGCCACCACCTCTGCTAAATTTGCGCTTTCAAATACGACACCTGAAATGGGAATGACTAACACATCACAAGGCATCTCTGCAAGAATAGGAAAGCTTTGCTCATTAAATTTCTACCATTTTAAAATATTGAAATCATCTGTCTCTGGCTCAATATCTTTAGAAGATATCTACCTAACTTTGATTTACTACTTGGACTTCCTCTAACTTCTTTATGCCTCACAAATTGTTGTCTTGTTCTCATTGTAACTCTTTCAAATGTTGCTATCACCGTTCACCTAGATGTACTCGATTAGTTCCCAAATGAAGTAGGTGAAGAAGATGCAAATAACGAGACTTTTGATGATTTCTTAATAGAATGATCAAACAAAGCTTTTATATATGTATCTTACAACATAAGCCTGGCCCCAATTTCTTTTCCCATCATATTTATAGTTGTAAAGGGAACATAATGAAGCTAGAGAACCCAAAACAGGTGAAATAAAGATTATCTTGTTCATTTTATGTGGTTCTTGAACCTTCCTCTCATACTTCCTGCCATTTTTTTCAAACTAGAATCTTTATTTTCCATCATCTCTTTCAGAATAAGATCAAGCTTAGCAATTTTCACAAAGTGCACACTATTTGTGACATACTTTGAATTAGAGTCCTTTAGAATAAGTGTATAAAAAGTTTCAAGAAGCATAACTATTGACCGTATTTTTTCCCAATCAACTCTAGTGATGACACTTGCGCTGGTTCCATCTTCACAAAGATGGGTATGGAGATAATCATGAAATCCAATATCATAAAAATTATATCTTTCAAATACAAGTTCAAAGTGTAATTTTAAATGACAAGGAGAACCCGTAACCGTTGTCAAGATTTTTGTTGAATGCCTCTCAACATGAGTGTCTTTCCATTATATAGAGAGTATACACAATACACATCCCTAAAGATCAGCTACTCTATCCCTATAAATCTGCCATTTGAATCCCACTAAATCTGCTATGCTATCATAATATTTATCTATTAATTACTACAACAAATCCCTATAATTACACTTATTTACAATATTAATGTATACAATCATTCACCATTAATTCATGATTTGTGAGTTGTCCATCATGCTAACATCCCCCCTCAAGTTGATGTTGGTGGATCAAGAAGCATCAATTTGCCTACTAGAAACTGATGGCATTGCCATGCCATGGATTTTGTAAACGCATTAGCAATTTGAAGATCACTGGACACATGTGGAAAAGTAATGACTCATTTATCTACAGCTTCTCGTATATAATGACAATCTACTATGATGTGTTTGGTCCTCTCATGATAAACTAGATTAGTAGCAATCTGAATTTCACTAGTATTGTCACCGTGGAGAGTAGTAGGATGAGTTTGAGGAAATCCAATCTCAGCAGGTAATCCACGAAGCCATACAACCTCCAAGCAAGCAGTACACATGGATCGATATTCAGCCTCTGTTGAAGATTTTGACACACGATCTTGCTTCTTACTCTTCCAAGATATCAAAGCATTTCCAAGAAACATGCACTAACTAGTGATCACTGAAAGCCGTAAGACGAATAGGAAAACCACTAGGAAAGAACAATCCACAAGTAGATGTTCCTAGAAGATACCGAATGATGCGACGAATAGCCACCAAGTGGAGATGTCGGGAGCTTGCGTAAATTGACTAACTCGTTGAACTACAAAAGATAATTTAGACTCCCAACTAATTGTTGAAATATAGTTGGATTAGGAAGCAGATTGCTTTCCTCACGACGATGTTTCACATTCAATTCTAGAGGAGTGTCTACAAAAGAGGAATCTTGAAGGCTAGCCAAAGAAATTAAATCCTGAGTGTATTTATGTTGGTTTAGAAACACACCTGATGCATCATTATGAACTTCCAAACCTAAGAAACATGTAAGAGTACTAAGATCTTTCATATGAAAAGAATCTTTAAGCTTCTGTTGGAGGCTAGTGATTGATGAAGAATCGGTTCCTGTAATTATACTATCACCTACATACACCAAAAGAAAAACACAACCTGCAAATGTTTTCTGAAGAAATAAAGATGAGTCATATTTGCTCTGTTCAAAAGAAAACTATAGCAAAGTAGATCGGGACTTGTCAAACCAAGCTCTAGCAACTTGTTTTTATCCATACAAAGATTGCTTCAACTTGCATACATCCGATATAGGTGATGAGAACAAACTAGGTAGAGGTTTCATATAAATATCCTCTTTATGATCACCATAGAGAAAAGCTTTTGTGACATCTATTTGATAAAGAGGTCAATTTTGTGAAGCAACAATGGCAATAATAGTTCGCATTATATACATTTTTGCCAAGGGTGCAAAAGTCTGCTCATAGTCCACACCATACTCATGTCTGTTATCAATAACAACCAATCCAGCTTTGTACCTATCAAGAGTTCCATCAGAATGAAGTTTAATTGAATAGACCTATTTACATTCAATTGGGTGGACATTTGAAGGACATGAAACAATGTCTCTTGTGTTATTTTCTTTAAGAGCCAAAAGTTCTTCCTCCATTGTTTTCTGCCAACATTCATGCTTGGAAGCTTGTGAGTAATAAGTTGGACCAGAAATGTTGGATAAAGTAGATGTATATTGATAAAAAGGCCAATTTTGTGAAGCAGCAATGGCAATAATAGTTCGCACCGTATTCATTTTTGCTAGTGCAAAAGTCTCCTCATAGGCCACACCATACTTGTGTTTGTTACAAAGAACAACCAATCGAGCTTTGTACCTATCAAGAGTTCGATCAGAATGAAGTTTAATTGCATAGACACTTTACATCCAATTGGATAGATATTTGAAGGACATGAAACAATGTCCCATGTGTTATTTTCTTTAAGAGCCAAAAGTTCTTCCTCCATTACTTGCCAACATTCATGCTTGGAAATTTGTGAGTAATAAGTTGGAACAGAAATGTTGGATAAAGTAGAGGAGAAGTCATATGAATTGGGAGTTCGAGATACTCGAGTAGATCGCCGAGTGGGCTCAATAGGATCAAATCTTGAAGAATTCTCAGATTCTAATTGTGGTGCAGTCTCAGGTGGCGGATCAATTTTGGGATGGGGTAAAGTTAGCTGATGTTGTTCATACACAAATCCAGGTTTGAATCGCTTAAAAGTCCTTAAAAGTGGAAAGAAGAGGAGAAACAGAACATGATTCAATATAAGTAGGAAAGAAATACTGATTCTCGAAGAAAATAACATTTCTAGAAACATGAAATTTGTCAGAAAATGGATCATAGCAAATACAACCTTTATGTGAAGTACTATAACCTATAAAAGCACATTTAGTTGATTGTACAGGAAGTTTACTGCGTTGAGGAGGCAAATGCACAAAACAAACACAACCAAATATATGAAAATTATAATAGTTAGGATTTTGGTGATAAAGACGAAAATATGGAGATTCAAAATTTAGCACTTTAGATGGGGCAGTTTATTAATTAAATAGACAGTGGTAAACAAAGCTTCCACCCAGTATTTAGATGGGATAGACGTTAGGTTTTTTTAAAAGGATGAATGGGGCAGCAAAAAGATTGAAAGAGTCTCTAAATAGATTGAAATGCTTTCAATAATTTTATTAAGCATTAGAGACTTTAAGAGCCAATACAACAACAACAACATACCTAGTGGAATCCCACAAGTGGGCTCTGGAGCTTTAAAGAGCCAATGTAAAACATAAAATTTACATAATTTAAAATTTAAAAAACAACCTAAAAATATCTCAACAACTCAAACAACCTAACTAAGATTCAAAATTCAAATTTATCTTAAACTAAATAACTTATTTTGCTAAAAACTACTGTAGTAACTAAAAAACTCGACGAGCGAATCGGTGTTTACTACCAGCCATATCACTCTTCTGTTGCTATAGTTACTGCAATTTTAAAAAGTTTCTCTTCCTCAATTTTTGTTGCTTTTGCTTGAAGATTGTTTTTATGCTTGCACACTTTTGTAACATGACCCGTTTGCTTGCAATTTCCACATATTGCATGAGGTCTCCACTAACAAAGTTTTTTCAATTGTGTTTTTCTTTTGCAGTATTTGCAAAGAGGATAATTACCTTTTTCATATCTGCTTTGTGCATAAAGAGCACCCTCAGTAACATTGTCTTGTTTGAAAGCTCTTCTTTACTCTTGTGGTTGAAGTGCACTTATTAATTCTTCAACAAATATAGTAGAGAGATCTTTAGACTCTTGTAAAGATGAAATTTTTAGACTCAACTCTCTAGAATTATCACTAGAATTTTTTCTACTATTTTGTCATTTTTGAAATCCTTGCCAAGCAACCTCATTTTATTAACAACCAATGAAATCTTGTCAGAATAGTTAGTAATAGTTTTATTCTCTTGCATCCTAAGAGATTCAAAATCCCTTTTCAAATTCAAAATTTGTATTTGTCTGACTCAATCACTTCTCTGGCATTCTTTTTTTAGTTTTCCCAAGCTTTTTTTGCTATGACACAAGCAATGATTTTAGAAAAAATTAAATTCGCAATTGAATTTTGAATTACAGTTTTGGCTTTGAATTTTTGGTTTTCTCATCTGAATGGGCTTTAATTTGAGCAAGAGTAGGATTTGCAAGGAAAGGTTGTAAGGGTATATCTTCCATGACAACTTCTCACAGATCATAGACTTCAAAATATGATTTCATTTTTACCGATCAAATTTGATAGTTTTTGCAAGTGAAAATTTTGGGGCATTCAAGGAGAGATAGTTGCTTGCCATTTCGAGTTAAAAATAGCCTATGCTTTAAAGAAAAATGTGGGTTGAAAATAGCCCTGATGGGTTAAAACGGGTTGAAGAATAGCCCTTGCAGGTTAAAAAGGGTAGCCCTCATGGGTTAAAAATGCTATAATAGTTCTTTGAAAGAACCCGCAGATCCCATAAGATCAATGAGGTTCTTGATACCACTATTGGTTTTTTCTTAAAAGGATGAAGGGGGTAGCAAAAAGATTGAAGGAGTCTCTCAGTGGATTGAAATGCTTTCAATAGCTTTCAATAGTTTTATTAAGCATTAAGAGACTTTAAATAGCCAATGTAAAACATAAAATCTGCATAATTTAAAATTTAAAAACAACCTAAAATATCTCAACAACTCAAACAACCTAACTAAAATTCAAAATTCAAATTTATCTTAAACTAAATAACTTATTTTTCTACAAACTACTGTAGTAACTAAAAGGAAATTTCAACAACAAAGGACTCAATAAAGTATGAGAGACATCTAGAATATGGGGATGTTTACGCTTAGCAACTCTATTTTGTTATGGCGTATATGGGCAAGAGTGTTGTGAGACAAGTCTTTTCTCAAGCAAAAAATTTTTGAATTCAAAAGACATATGTTTTCCACCAGAATCAGATCATAATAATTTGATGCACGTAGAAAATTGAGTCTTAATGTAAGCCAAAAAAGTCTTGAAGATGGAAAATACATTAGATTTAGATCAAAGAAAAATATACACATGTAAATTGACTATAATCATCTATAAATGTCACAAAGTATTTTAAATGAGCATGAGAAACAATTGGTGAAATACCCGAAACATCACTATGAATGATATCAAAATACTTTGTAGCACGACTACCCAAATTAGGAAAAGGAAGAGTTCTACTTTTGTCAAATTTATAAGTAGAACAATCAATGGAAGTAGTTGAAAGTTGATTTTTATTTCCCAACAAACCAGAATTTGATAAATGAGACGAGACAATAAAATTTGGATATCCTAAACGCTTATGCCAATCTCAGTCTTGCTAGCAGTACAAGTACAAGGAAAAGATAGAGCAGGAGGAATGGAAAAGTGTATAGGAAACAATCATTCAACTTTAGGCCACGTCCCGATTATCGACCTCAACACCTGATCCTGCACAAGACAATCATTACAAGTAAAATTTACATCACAATTGTTATCTACCAATTGTCCACTGAAATAAGACTAGTTGAGAGCTTTGGTGAAACAAAAACGTCCTTTAGAGTTGGAGTAATGTCCCCAACCTTGGTAATGGGTAAATTACTACCATTGACAATCTATATTTGTGATGGATTTTGATACTTACGAACTTTTTCCATTATGCCCGTTGAGTTGGTCATATGATTGGAAGCACCTGAATCAGCAAACCAATAATTAGACGTAACATCATTACCTTGTAGTCCAATTTTTAAAAGGCTAACACAATCATTTGTTGTATCATTTCAGGAGTAAGAACTTGTCCTGAAGATGAGTTATCAATTGTGAAACCATTTATCACAACTTGAAAAGCATTGACCGTATGATTTTGAGGGCGCGTGGGACACTCTTTGATAATATGTCGTTGTTTACAATAATTATAGAACTTCTTGCTACAATTACTAGCAACATGACGATATTCCTTGCTACTGTAACATTGAGTTCTAGTCATATCCCTGCTCTTTCCTTTACCTTGAGCAGCAAATGCAATAGTGACATCATTTTCTTTCTTG
This sequence comes from Solanum medicagineum, assembly GCA_026153255.1. Lineage (NCBI taxonomy): Eukaryota > Viridiplantae > Streptophyta > Magnoliopsida > Solanales > Solanaceae > Solanum > Solanum medicagineum. Next base: position 12,920,338 of record JAPFFP010000080.1, read on the forward strand.
AAAGCATTTTGTGTGACTAGACGCTGCTTTTCACGAAGCAAGTCCCTGAAACAAACATCCAAAGAAGGAGATGGTTCATGGTTCATCAAGCTAGAGCGAACACTCTCAAAGTCGGCGCATAATTTCATCAAAAATTGATGTCACTTGCTTTGCTCAGGAGCTGCCTGAATCATGGAGAGAGATTCTACAGGTATTTTGGCATACACAATATCTATAAATTCAACCCATAAGTTTTGAAATCTAGAAAAATAATCTCGAATAGAAAGATCTCCTTGAGAGTAATTAACAATATCATGCTCTAACTGAAAGCGTCTTGCACTATTATCTTGGTTGTAAACCTTTTGTAAATAATCCCACATGGCCTTATGTGTCTCGTATGGCGTGAGACTAAGAACACCCGAGCATCTTTAATCTTCCATTCACTTAACTTTGTAGGATCAGTCTGAGCAGGATTGCTTCCATCTATATGATCCCATAATTCTTTTCCAGTCCAATAACTTCACATTTGTGAGTTGTGCAATGATGACCTTAGTGAGAACTGAGAGTGTGTATTTAGGGATTTGGCAATTTAGACAATTAGGTGGGTAACTAGGTAAATATTAAATATGGGCCAGTTTTTTATTTCCTAATGCGTTGAGTTTAGGGATTTTGGTTGGATATGTATTGTATTTGTATGTAAATTTTAAATGTATTTAAAATAAAATTTGGTTTTTGGTTAAACTGAAAAAAATGAATTAAAAACCAATAACTGAAACTAAAATAAATTCAGTTCAGTAGATTTTTTCTGTTTGGACCAAATTATGTCCGGCCTAACTTGAATATAAGAGGATGAAGAGATTTGTGGACCGCAAGAGACGTCCCATAGATTATAGAGTTAGGGACATGGTCATGGTGAAGTTTAACACAAGATAGTTCAAAGCATTGCGAGACAGGCACAAAATTTGGCCATTTAGGATCCTTGTTAAGGTGGGCAAGATTTCATACAAGCTTGACATGCCTTCACATCCTAAGATCGATTTTGTCTTCATGATTGAAAGTGCAAGAGGGGGGTTGAATTGAATTTTCTTCCGTTTTCTTTAACTTAAGCCTGCAATTGGTTGGTCAGCTAATATATCAAGAAGTCGACTATAAATAATAATGCAGAAATTTAAAGTGTGTAAAAGGAAAATTCAACACCGAATACTTTATACTAGTTCGGATTCAATGTGAATCCTAGGTCCAGTCCCCATAGGTTGCAAGGGATATCTCTTCAAGACTTTGGTAAAGTAATAGTTACAAGATTGAACTTATTCTACTCTCAATAATTTTCTTGTTTCTTTTTCTTTTTGATACAGTCCTCTCTATCAAATTGTTCTTCTTATTTCTCACCTTTTTTTTTCACAGTAAAGCTAAAAGATTACAATGATTTTTTAAAGATATAAAGCTTTGAAGAAGGTCTTGATTGCAGTAGGCTTGTACAAGTCTTGAGATATCTGGATGCCTCCTTTTATATGAAGATATGGCATCCCAAGGGAATTGATCCTTGGAATCAGGCAGGATTCCTTCATCCAAGGATAAGGGCAAGGCTTCAGGATAGGCAGTATCTGCGCAGATTGATTTATCAAGATCTGCTGTAGAATCTTCTTTGGTTTTTGATTGATTTCTTGACTGATACTTGATTTGCTTTCCTTTCCTTTCTCCGTGTTGTTTAATTGATGGCATTTCCAAATCTGTCGCCTAATAATCTTCTGATTGATACAGCTGCCGCCCTTTTTTATCCTCTTTTGATTCTTCCTTGGACTTTGATTATATCTTGGGAAGGATCTTCTTGCTGATTTAGTCTATTTTAATCTTGTTTCCTTTTTGGTGTTTCCCTGCACAATCATAATTGAAAATAATTACCACTAGCAATCTCCCCCTTTTTGATGATGACAATATGATAATGAGTAAAGTAGTCAACTTCCCTGTTTCTCGTGGTGCTTAATACGTGATTCGTTAATAGTTGACTAAGTTGCCTGAGGATCCCCTGAGTATAGGCCTATAGTCTGTTTGCATTTGCTTTTATTCTCCCCCTTTGACATCAACAAAAAGGAAAACAAGAATAAATAATAGCAAAATATAGATGATATTATAACCAGTCCAGACAAGCAAAAACAGGAACATAGCCCTAACATAGTTCAAAATAAGGACAATTAGCCCTGAGGGCGTAGAAAGTAGCAGATGGTGTTAATAGTAGAAGTTTTCAGATTCTCAAAGAGATTGGTCAAGGTTGTAGACATAGCATCAATGCTATTCTGGATCTTCTGAGCGACCTTTATAGCTTCCTTGATAACCTGAATGAGATGGTGTCGAATCTTACCAACATCAGTTCCTATTTCCTTTGTGATAGTCTAGACCTTTTCAAGGGCCCCCAAGATGTTGTCGCACTTGAAGTGAGAGGGCATGAGGAGATCCTAGAGATTTTTAAACTTTGCGTCCATGCTGGAGATCTTCGCCATCAGTTCAGCAACAAGCTTTGAGTCAGGAGGAGAAGAGGGCTCCGGCTCGCAGGAGAGTTGCAGTCAGGAGAGTCTTGAGCAGGACCAGAAGTATCAGATTTGAGAGACCAAGA
>JAPFFP010000080.1:12939229-12959301 GCA_026153255.1 Solanum medicagineum
AGCTTCTCCCGAATGGTCTCATTCCTAATCTTATCACTCCTGGTATGTCCACACATCCATCTCAACATCCTCATCTCTGGGACCTGCATCTTCTAAGCATGTGAGTTTTTGGTTGGCCAACACTCCACCCCATACAACAAGGACGGTCTAACCATCATTCTGTAAAACTTACCTTTGAGTTTAGGTGGCATCTCAAAGGTAAGTTATTATCAAATAGAATAAAGTTAATTTGCATCCTATTATAAGAATAGAAGAATAACATTATTTATAAATTTAATGATATGAGATAGTAATATTTATATAATTATTTTTAATTGTGTAATCCAATGATATAAATTATATATGTAATAATTAATTTTTTTTAATAATTGATGTGGTACACTAAACTAGTTATATCAAATTATCTGCTAATCAAGTTATTACCTGACTAATCAAATATACCATAATTACACCTAATTATATCAAATTTATTCTGCAGGGTGATTTTCCAAATAGGCCATAAACAAGTTAGGAGGATTTGTGTAGAACAGAAAAGATTGGAGAAGCAGAGAAATCTCAAACTAGATAAGATATTTATAATCAAAACATGTCTGACATTCATTAACTTATTATATGTTCCTTATTCTGTTCTTTGTCTCATCTTTATTATGGTAACTACTTACTAGGTAATCCTTTGGACAAAAGTGGCATTATCCTTAGTTCATATTGGGGAATATCAAAGGAAGCATTGTGAATATAGCAAGAAAATAGACATTTTTGTCTATTTCTCAGACCTAATTATAAATACTGAACATATTCCTTCGTTTGAGATTGCTCTATTTTCATCTTCTCATTCTTCCTTGCTTAATTTTGGTCCACCTCTTTTTTATCTTCACTTCTACCTTACTTTACCAGTACTCCTTATATTAATTTCTCTCTTTATTTTAAATTTTGCATTTTATGCTATTTCAATATGCAGTATCTTTCTAAAATTTCAAAGGTGACTTGAATTGCTCTGAACTTCTTGAAGATCTTAAGAAAATGATCCACTAAACATTTGGAAAAGTAATAAATAGTAATAAACAAGAGGAAGAACATTAAAAAGAAAAAAAAACCTGCTCTTAAAGTAAAATTTTTGGTAACTGAGAGATTTGGTATTGAGTGATCAGTTGCTAATGCAAAATTCTTATTTTTGTTTTATTTTCTAATTTAATGGTAGGTTCTTAATATATTTTCCATTACTGAGAAGTGGTGATCTTGTCTTGCATGCTGAAAGAGAGGAAGCTTCCGAACCATTTTTTCTTGCCAGATAGCGAGCGATTACTCAAGAATGAATTTTTTCTGGTATAATACATGATGAGGGGTTTATTTAGAGTGAATTTTATAATTGGACCACATAATTGATAGAAGTGGAACCTAGCTAGCTAGTCTTGATATTAAAGAAGCATTTAGTCATCACAAAATAAGGAAGAAGAAAGATTATTAAATGGAAAGAGAGTTTATTGCAATCATAGTGACCACATTAGTTGTCTCAATGGTTATGATGGTGGTCAAATGCATTTTGAAGAGAAGTAATAAGCAAGTGGTTACTCAAAATGTGGAGTCCCCTACCATAAATGGTCTTTACAGATTCACGGTAGTTGAGATTGAGAATGCTTTGAAGAATGGGAATATGAGAAGAAGAAAGTGGATAGCACATGGAAGAAGAGGAGAGTTTTATCAAGGGATATTACCAAGTGGACAAGGTGTGGCTATTAAAGAGATGCACAAAACTAAAGATGCAATTGATTCTTTCAATAGGGAAGTTGAGTGTCTATCAAGAGCAAGGCATCCAATCATTGTTTGTCTCTTAGGTTTCTGTAATGAAGATGGAAATTACTTTTTGGTTTATGAATATTCTTCTGGTGGAAATCTAGCTCAATATTTACTCAGTCAGTTTCTCTTCCTCTATAACTTTTTAAATTAATTACTCTATCTGTTTACCTTTAAATGTTAGTATATTTGAATTCGACACTAGCGCCGGAGCTACATTCACCCTAAGGTAGTCCGATGAACACCCTCGTCGGAAAATTTTTTCGAATACATAAGTTAAATATAGATATTTTGATATATATCAATTGTTGAACATCCTTGATACAAAAATCACTCATTTATGTTCTAAAAATATAAACACCCTTGATGAAAATGCTGACTCCGTCACTGTTGGACACCCCAAGAAAGTAATGATTGACATGAATATTTTTACCCTAATATTGATATAAATTGTTTAACATTAGGATTCAAAATGACTAGGAAGATAAGTAATTAATACTAAGACAAAACATGTAAAAAATAACTGTGTTTTTCTTGATATGTTAAAAGTGATAACTAAAAGTGAATTTTTTTTGAATAATAGACAAGTAAAAATGAACAAATGATAATATATGAGATCATTTACTTCTTTTCTAGAAAAAATTAGGCTTATTATAGAAGATTGCATATTTATTACTACAGGTAATTTTAATGTGATAGTGTAAATCTTGTACTTGCTCCAAAGTTAAAACTCTCTTTATTTAGCTGATTTTTGCATATAAAGCAAAAATACACTAATAATTTATCTTTATTTATCCTTACCTAGTTTTTTTTATCACACATGTACCCTATCCATGAGTAGATATAAGATTTTCAAAAATGAGTTAAATACTCTTTCCCTGGTCTCATGTCATGGGTCTTATTTGATTAGACACAAAGTTTCAAGAAAGACTCATTGAGACTATAATAAATGGTTAAAATTTCTCTCATAAAACATTGATTCGTCTTATACATTAAAATTTGTCACTAAATTAGTTGACGTCACATCTAGTCCATGAAATATTTAGGAGAAGACGCTGTTTTGAGTTGGGATGCAAGAGCCAAAATACTGAAGGATTGTGCAAGCGCAATCGCATATCTCCATAATTATATTGATGGCTGCATTATTCATCGTCACATTAAGGTAATATTTGTTGTACGGAAATTAATAATCTTTTTTGCCATTAGGAATTGTTTTTACAAATTAAGTACTAATAGTACTGTTCCTCCATGGGGTATGTTATTATTGTTTAATAGTACTGTTCGAATCTGGCAGCTTAGCAGCATTCTTTTGAATGAGAGGTTGGAACCAAAGCTATGTGGATTTGGTCAATCAAAAATGCTAGGAATGGAAGAAAGCAAAGTAGGTATGGAAGAAACCAAAGTATTTGGAGATGTTTTGGAAAATGGAATATACACGGACCCTGAATACAAAAAAAGTGGCCTACTCGCTTGTGCATCTGACGTTTATAGCTTTGGAGTTTTAATGTTGCAAGTCCTATCTGGAACAAAAATTGCTCACTTTGATGAAGATGCCAGACACATATTGGTAACAAAGGTAATTAGAATACAATTGACTTTTTTTAATTATTCCTTCTTTATTCAAAGTTTAAGAATATTATTGAAATTATTTTTTTTATATTTACCTAATAGTTTGAGAATAAAGGATAATAGTGAATAATAACTTTTCATTTTAAGGTTTATTCTTTCCTAATTTCGTCTCAATCAAGATGTGATGAACACTCAACCGTGTTTAGTCCATGCTTATTACTATGCCTCTGTCCTAATTTATACTCACTCCGTCCCAATTTAAATCAATCTATCTTTGACTATAAAATTTTCATGTACTTTTTAAATATTTTGCGTGATCAATTTTTGTGATTTATAATACTTTTTATCTAGTTTAGAAATATATAAATTTTTCGGGGACCCAATATGTATATATAATTTTAACAAATCTCATGTTTTGCTGAATTTGAAAAGAGAAATGGAATACATTTTAGGTAATTGCAGTTCCTCGGTTACGTGGCTATTTATATAGTACTTCATTTATATCCTAATGATTTATATCAAGCTGCATTTACTATTTTTTTTCTTTCGCTATTTTTGTTCTCTTATTATTGGGTATTCTGGTGTCTCCAAACAGCCAAACTTTATTTACAAGAAAGAACAATTTTGCTTTTTGATGTTTTCTTCAAGTTCCAAACATTCTAACATATTCAACACTATTCTAGTATCATTACGACTTATCAAATTCAACACAACACCATTTCAATATGATTATATTAATTTCACATATTCTTGAGCTACGTTTTATTATTCCAATATTGCATTATATTTTTTGTTGAAAAATTATACATTGGTTACAGTTTTAATTCATGAAATCTGCATAAATTCTATTCTATCTAGACTCATATGTAGGATTACATTTGAGTATGCTATTATTATTTATCTGATCACCCTTGCGGAGGGATGCAGGCAAAGGATGTGAGTACAGGAAAACTTCCAATCAGCGAGTTTGAAGATCCAAGGCTGAAAGGGAAACTAATAAACTACAAAGCATTGAAATCCATATTGCAAATTGCAGTACTTTGTGTATCTCAAACAAGAAAAGGACGTCCAACAATGGAACAAGTTTATGAGGAGCTCAACTATGCTTGGAGGCTCACCAATATTGATATTCCTCCTGTCTAGAAGTTATCTCAATCAAATTTCACATTGCAAGGGGCAGAAAAGGGGTTGCCAAATAAGAGACAAGTTTAATTTTTAAAGTAATTAATCAATACAGCATATTCAGTAGTACCCCTTAGGTTTATTTACCTCATAATGTTGAATTACTGTAACAGCACTACTAGTACTATATATGTATGGTTTGATTTTGGCTTTATCTTTTTTTTTTTTAATTATTATTTTTCATTTGAATTGATTGGCTCTTCAATGATATAGAAAAACAGGAACGAGCAATGATATAATACTTAGGTGATCTCGTAAATAAAGTGAATTGCATTCAATTTGAAACAAGAATGCAATAATTGCATCCAAGATTACTCGGAAACTCGATAAATAGAATGACAAAAAAGGCATCCCCCACTCCCCCAAATTGGTATATTTATACTAATTCGATCTGAACTCTTGATTATAATAAGTAATTTTAATGATCATCTTATCTAATGAATGAAGATTCTAATCATTGACTAAAAGCTAAAGAAAATGAAAGAAGTAAAAAGAGGGTTGTTTTTTTATTCCTTGCTGAAATAATGTTGCAAAACGCAAACTATTCTGGTGAGATGGTAATATTGGGTGTCTATTTGGAATAGACATTCTTGTGTCCACGACTTGGATGAGTTGCAACCAAAATTATAAAACTACAAAAAGGAGTTGCAAATTCTACAATTATAACACAATAATTAAGACAATCATAGGAGAATTGAAAGGTGAGACAAGTTTAACATCTTAAATAATTTGATACAAGTACAATTATCCTAATAACGAATAAATTAGATTATTACTTAGAGTGTATGCACGCCTCCCGTTTCGATCAAGTTGTATACTTTTTCGTTAGAATTTTGATGAATTGAACTGAGAATGGCGAGTTCGTAGTTTTCATCTTTGTAAGTAAAGTAGAACAATTTCAAGTATATTATATTGTTTTAATTATTACAACTTTGTTTTCTAATGAATGCAGATTTCTACTATTAAAATATAAAGCCACATCGATTGGTCAGTGGACTTAGGAAATGTCAAATTCATATACATGCATATTGTTATGCAAAAGAGCCAGCAACTTCAAAGTTGTAACGCGCGGAGAATATCTATGCAAGATAAATAATAAAATAAAGAATATTATTCTATCCTCAAACATTCTTCGATTTTAACAAGGAAAACTATTCCTATATATTGATAACCAGATGAATTTCTTGTTTGTCGAAAAAACCTTTACTAACTTGTAATTAAGAATATGTATTAACTTTTCAGCTTTTCTTGATTGTGTCATCAAGTTGTATCCTTCTAATTTTGGACGCAGCCGATGGACGAATGTCGTCTACATCAATCAAGGCAGTATTCTTTTTCCAAATATGGCTTATTTTTGCACATCTCGCCGCTGCTTCTCCAGAAGACGCAGGTATTTTCGATAGTTATTTGAACATATTTTTTTATTGTCTTATGTTTGGTGTAAATAAACCGTTTGAAAATAAGAAAAATGACCACTCTAACTAATAAATTTTTTAAAAAATAGTTTTCTGCCTACCCTTGCAACCCCATCCACCCTGACCTCAACAACAACAACAAAAAAAAAGGTTTATTAAATAATGAGAAAAAGGTCAAAAATGTCTTTAAATTATATGAAAAGAACAAAAATGTCCTTCATTTGGTCCAAAAATGCCTTACTATTAACATTTTGGTTCAAATATGCTCTTATTGTTATTTAATGAGTCAAAAATACCCTTATTCAAATAAATTTATTATTTATTTTATTTTAGTTTTGAATACATTATTTTTTTTAGTAATAATTTTTTTAAATTCATCCATCAAGCTTGAGTAAAAACATTTCCAAAGAAAATATTTTCCTTGCTACAAACACCTTTCTTGCTATTAGTTCATTCATAGTTTGATGTCCTGCTCTTTTATGTGCAGATTGTGGGCTGAACTTCACTTCATCTCCATACAAACCAAGCGGTGAATGCATTGCAGCTGATCAAGAAAGCATCAATGAATGGGACAGTTTCCCCACCACAAGATGCTGCCAAAATGCCCTCAACTTCTTCTCACAGGCATTGGCCAGACAAGCAATTCAACAAGGGAACCTCTTCCTCCATGGAAATCAATGGGCACATTGCGCCTCTGGACCGTTTAAGCACCAGCCCTCTGTTTCCATCAATAAATGTGGACTTGATTCCCTCTATCAAGAAAGCAGTCAATGTTCTACCCTTTCTTTGAAAAGTATTGTTCAGGATCAGAATTTTAAGGCTGTCAGGAATAACTGTTCACGTTTCAAATCCTCCAACTACGACGAGGCTTGCAGGGATTGCACGAGTGCCATCAAATCCGCTAGGGATTATTTCCTCGATCAGTTAAAAGCCAATGATAATGAAACTGAGAGAGCTATTTGTCTTGTGGCTGTTGTCATTTCAGTTGCTACCACAAAATTAAATGATCCCTCTTTAGTCGATGATTTCTTCGATTGTTTGCCGGCATTAAATATTATGGGTAAGGAAATTAATGACATTAGTTTTATCTTCCAGGAGTACTAGTTTTACTTGCAATGTTTACTAATGTCTTTCTTTGTTCAGATAAGTCAAGTGAAGATTACATTAAAATCAAGTGTAAGTATGAGATTTTGGCCAAGTAGCTAGCACTAATTGTTTCATAATCTCATTCTAGCTAATCGATAAAAAAAAAAAAATGCAGATTCCTTAGCGGAAGCATTGATTGCAATCGTTTTAGCAACATTTGGGATGATGATGGTGATCTTTCTTGTTAAGTATGTAACAAGAAAGGCTAGGGCTGGACGAAAGCTTCTTCATTCGAAGCCAAAAATGTTTGCTTCTTGTGCAGGACTATATACTTTCTCAAAAGCTGAGATAGAGAACGCAATTAATTTTGGGGACGAGAAGAAATTCCTGGGACGAGGTAGTGCAGGGCATGTTTTTAAAGGGATTCTTCCCAGTGGACAAGTAGTCGCTATCAAACAGATCTATAGAAGTAATACATCCGATTCTTTCAGCAGAGAACTCGAGAATCTATCCAGAATCAGACATCCTAATCTTGTTTGCCTCTTCGGGTGTTGCATTGAGGATGGTGAACAATATTTAGTCTACGAGTATTGCTCTGCTGGGAATCTAGCTCAACATCTTCTGAGTGAGTAGAGCAGAGTAATTTTTCAAGATCAATCATTTTCACCCTTTTGATATTACAAATTAATGTGTTAAAAAACTTTAGGGAAAGACAAGGTCCTAAGTTGGGAACAAAGGGTAAACATCTTAAGAGATTGTGCACTCGCATTGAGGTATCTCCACGGCTACATAGATGGATGCATTGTTCACAGAGATATAAAGGTAGTTACTAAATTAAGGTTCTATTCAATTGTATTTATTATGATCAATATATACTCGCAATAAAAAATTTCAATGTGTGCAGCTTACAAATATCCTTTTAACGGAGGAATTGGGAGCAAAACTATCAGATTTTGGGTTGGCAAAGATGTTGGGAATGGAAGAGAGCAAAGTGTTTACTGATGTACGAGGGACGATAGGTTATATGGATCCAGAATATATGAGTAACGCAAAGTTGACGTGTGCAAGTGACATTTATAGCTTTGGCATAGTAGCTTTACAGGTTCTTTCTGGCCAGAAAGTTATTGAACTTGATTTGGATGCCAGAGACCAACTAACAAGAAAAGTATGTACTCCCTAGCTCAGTTTAATGAGCTTATAGAATAAATAAGCATGATAATTAACCAAAGCTACTGTTAACTAGGCAAAGGATGTGAGCATGGGTAAACGTGGACTACAAGACTTTGAGGATCCACGGCTAAACGGTGAAGTAAACAGTGTGGATTTTGAGTCCATACTTAAAATTGCAGTTCTCTGTGTGGCCAAATCAAGCAAAGGTCGTCCAACTATTGATGTTGTCTTCGAGGAGATGGACAAAGTCTGGAAAAACACATTGTCCGATAAGGTATGAAAAAAAACACACATACAATGTATTAAAACAAACTTTTTGAAAGATCATTCTAACTTGTCTTTGTGTTGCAGAAAGCGGCGGAGCAAAGTGCAGTAGCTGCATTACGGAGATCCAATTCAGTTGGTCATGTCATCCCTGTCTGAAACATGACATCGAAGTATCTTTGTTTCTGAATGCTTAGTTATTCTGTTGGGAGAAACACTCGTTTTCTTCCAGCTTTTTTTTTTTCTTTTAAACATCGATGGATGTGCAGCTAACAAAGCTGCTTCCTGTTTGTGAAACAACATTTTGATTCTTGAGAACACTTGTGATTTGTTGTATTATGGTGGTGTAAATTTATGATAAGAATGATCCATTGTTGTTGTTTGTTGTACAGAAGAACACATTTGATTCTTGGCTATCCAGGACTCATCTCCTAATACAATTTAAATTTTGTTTCCCATGTATTTATTATTTGTCTATTAGTCTAGGATCCTGATGTATGTAAATATACCTATAATTGTTGTCTTTTGTATATAAGAACACTTTTTGATTCTTGACTAGTGGCAAATGGGCGAGTTGGGTCAAAGTTGGGCCGGTTGGAAATGAGTCAATATAAAATGGGTAATAATTCAAACCCGTCCATATATTAAATGGGTAAAAATGGGTTGGATAAGAAATGGATTGGGAAAAACACTAGTTTACCCATATTTTAATGAACAAATAGTACTCTACTTTAAAATTCAATACGGATAAAATAATTTACTTTATTTTTCGATGAAAAACATTAAAAATATTTTATTTAATTGTATTGTATCATAAAATTAAATTTGACACCTTATGCAAGATTTGACTTTTAAATTGAGATTCGATCCCCATTCCAAATTAATCATTCAACCCAACTTCTAACAAGGCTTGACATACAACTTTCGACTCGAAATCCAATTCCGACACCCGAATTGAGAGGGGGTCAAGTTTTAGATTGAGATAAAAAAATTATTTTTAAAATTGAAATTTTTTAAAATTCAACTTTCAATTTTTCTCATATTGATTTCATGCTTGTATGTTATAACATTAATTTATAGTAGCTCATTCTGTTGGGTTTTCTAACTGTAGCAAATTTTTCAACCGGATTTGCAATTTTTATGATAAAATTTGAATTTTTCATAAAGAAATTTTTTTTATAAATAAATTGATTTTTTTGGGGATGGAAGTTGAGGCTAATGGAGGAATCATGGTATTGGGTGGAGTACGCAAAGAATTGTAATTTACAATTGGAGAAGAGTTTTGACAAATATTTTACTACTTTTTAGAGGTAAATTATATTTCTTAAATTTGAAGAAAATACTTTTATTTAAATTTATATTTTCAAAATATTTAAGTCAACAAAACATAAAAAAATTAGAAAACATAATGAATTTTTAGTGAAAAGAAGTTAGAAGCTTAACCCATTTGATTAAATCATAGTTTACCCATATTTTACCCGTAAATACCCATATTTCGATGGGTAGAATATGAGTTTAAACCCATATTTTACCCATGTAAAAAAGTCACTACCCAAACTACTAAAATATAGGCGGGTTACCAAATTATGGGTTCATTTTGCCAGCACTATTCTTGACTATCTAGGACTCGTCTCCTTATCCAATCAAAATTTTATTTTCTACGTATTTACTATTTGTTTATTAGTCTAGGACCCCAATGTATATTATTGTTGCATGTTGTATAAAAGAACACTCTGATCTAGGACTCATCTCCTTATCCAATTAAATTTGGTTTCTATGTTTTTACTATTTGTATATTAGTCTAGGACCCCGATGTATATAAATATACCCATTGTTGTTGTCTGTTACATAGGAGAACACTCTTGATTCTTGACTATTTAGGACTTATCTCCTAATATGATTATGTAATGACCCTCAAGTAATAAAGAGATTGCATCCGTCAAAGTGTTATGGAGAAACAAATAAGTTCAAAGTGCTACTTGAGAGGCTGAGATGGATATGATGAAACGATATCCTTACCTCTTTCCTTCTATTCAAGCCTAAGCTACTTAATATGATCTGCTCCTTTAAAAGTCTCGTGAATGCGTGTCTCTTGTTAAGTTGCATGCATGCATGATCATTAAACTATTTTGAATGATATTTGATGCATAAGTTTAATGATTTTATGAAAATGATGGTTAAGTTGCATATTTGCATTTATGGTGTGATGATGACTATGTTTCTACTATATTCAAGCATATTCTGTCTCATTTAAGGGAAAATGATCCCAAGGGAGAGATATTGTAAGACCTCTCCTATTTTTAGGCTTGTAAAACTAAAAGACAAGAATTTTGTTGATGGCTGGATCCTACGAGCCAGTCGACAACCCATAGAAGTAATCATGGGTCGTAGGTGGGTTCATGGAGTGTGCTTAGTGAAATTAGAAAATTGAAGAATTTTAAGGATATGACTTATGTGTTACAAATGAGCAGTATAAGTACCCACGACCTGTCAATAGATCTCATAGGAAGAATCCTTGAGGAACTTAATTTTTTTAAGTCTAGAACCACTTTACAGAATGACTTATAAGTTAGTCCATGGGTTGTTCTGCATATTCATAGGTTGAAAGCAGCAAATTTCAAAAACTTAGCTTCTGTAACACAAGGCTCTATAGATCGAGGTATGGAAGAACTTAAGGATTCTACTTGAGGTATGTAGGGCTTCATTCATGGATTATATTCATCTATGAAGCCCAATCCAAAACCTTCTTTTCATCAAAATTTCATGGTGATTTCCAATGGGCTTCTAAGCTACAATTAATACATGGATTATGATCCCTATGTGATGATTATGACTAATTATGCATGAATGATGATGCATTTCATGATGTGTGTGATTTTCAAACAAAAGCATGTGATTTCAAGTATGCATGATTAGAGTTTGATGACTTGATATGAGTTATTTTATCGATGATCCAATTTGCTTTTAATTGCATGTTTTCTCTATAAATCTGCATAATTTGACTCAATTGTCCATGGACCCATATCTAGCCCTAGTCCCTTATGATGAAGCTATGGATTTATGACTATGAACTAAGGTATAAAAAAACATGTTTTAAATGATGATGATAATGTTATTATGACAATGATGGTGCTATGAAAGCTATGATAAAGAAGGTGATGAAAATTCTAATGTTTATGATAATAAAATGGGAAAGTCTACCAACACTATGATGAAAGCAAAGTAGATGGACTATCCCTATGTCATGATATTTTCATGAAAGATATGATGACTATTTACGAATTATGAAAGATGATTTTAATGAAGTATAAACTATGTTAAAAGCTATATATATGCATGATTTATGTATTCCATAGTGTATGACTTAGCACTGAGAGGGCTTTGGTAGAATCTATAGTCCCATAACTATGTACCACCATAGGAATGATGTTCACATATTTATGCCTTAAAGGTATGCTTATGGATCCATTAGCTTTAATGGACACTCACTGTGCTAGGATATAGCCTAAAGGATGGGGTCAAATGGTGGTTCTCACCATGCTAGGATAGAGCCTATATGGTGAGGATCAAGCCTACCTTGGCAAAATAGATTCCTCTTAGCTTGATATAGAGTAAACATCAAGATTCCATGTAATAGTCCGTATTCTCTTATATGTGGGTTATGGTCCTACTCCCATATATGATGTTAAGGTTATGAAAGGATTTTATAATGATTCTTCCTATGTTCTTAACCTTGCATGCTCACACATATTGTGTTTTTATCCTATTGACAATGATTACGCCTATTGATATTATTGTGATGTCCTTCAATTCATGATATACCTATATACTTGGTATATTCCACGTACTAACAACATACTTCTTTACTCACATGATCTAATTATATAAGGACGGACGATGAGGTGACTATTCCATTCTATGGCTAGATTTGGATTTAAAGCTTTAAGACTTGTTGGTGAGTTCCAATGCTTTAGGAAAAATCCTTTTATGATGCTTTCCTTTATGTTGATGCTTTGTCATTTTCTTACTTTGATGTATATCTTGAGGGTGAGTTAGTGAGCTATGTGCTAGAACTTGCCAAGATTTACGATGTAAAGGCATGATTTGGACTTAATGGATTAATGTATAATCCCTCGTGAGAACTATGACATTCTCACTTTATGTACTTCTGCTTGTCTATTCTCTTATATATGCTTATTTTACCTTATGAATGCTTATAATATGAATACAAAGCTTGGATGGGATGCCTTCGGGTGTCACATTCACCCTGTCATGTCTAGGCCCTAGGTCCGGGTCGTGACGTGCATAGAAATGAAAAGGAAAGTCACAAGTGAGCTTAGCTTACCCTTCTCAAGCCCCTAGACTCAACATAGCCCTCCATCCGGTATGCTATTAGCTTTTATTGATTTTGATGTTATTCTAAATATGGTTTTCCTTCTGCATGTTATACATATATTGATTGTAAAACCTATAGGGTCAAATTTCAGTTTCCTAATGAGATGGTTCTTGAATGGAAGGTAGTGATTTGGTGTTTAGGGGTCGATTCATCTCTTGTATCAATGCCTAAAAAATAATTTCTAAAGGGTACATCTATAATCTAATTTGGGTTAGATTCGATTCCTTTTGTAAATGAGTTACCTGATGTGTTTTCCAATGATTTGCCCGGTATTCTTCCCGAAAGGGAAAATGATATTGTCATAGATCTTCTCCCAAATACTCAATCTATTTTTATGTCTCCATATTGTACGCCTATGATGAAACTAAAGAAATTGATAGAGCAATTGAAAGATTGTTAGATAAGGGTTTCACATGGCCAAGCATGTCAACATGGGTGCATGTTAATATATTTACCGATAATAAGAGCTTGCAATATGTGTTTAGCCAAAGAGACTTGAACTTAAGAAAAATGAGGTGGCTTGAGCTCCTAAAATATTATGTCATAAGTGTGTTATATCATTCGGACAAAGCAAATATTGCGGACGATGCACATTGTAGGTTGTCTATCGGAAGTGTAGTTCATGTAGAAGATGATATTCCTATGAATAATAGGATGGTATCATCACTTGTAGTGGAGATAACAATAATACAAGACAAGGAGCCAACCTCAATTGAGTTAAAGAAGTGAGTAGTTCATAAGAGGACTGAAGTTTTCTCCTAAGGGATAGATGGGGTACTTCATTACCAAGTCCAGTTACATATTTCAAGTGTCGATGGCCTAAATGAGATGATGTTAAGTGAAGCCCCTAACTCTCGATATTCCATTTATCATGGATTCATCAAAATGTATGGATAGTTTATGGAAGCGCTTTAGTGGAATGTCATGAAGAAGTATATGGAAAATTTTGCGGCGAAATATCTAAACTCCAACAAAAGTTAAACATCAAAGGTTGGATATCTTACTCAAAAGATTGACATTCTTACTTTGAAGTTGGAAGATATAGGCCTCTAGTGAGGTGGTTTCAAGTAGGTTGGATGGCATTGATTGGTCCTTACTCGGTGCTTGATATTATGAAAAAGGTGAGACTTATACAAAGAGATAAGAGGCTTTCCAAAGTCGTCAAAAGTCATATTGGGGATGTTAGAAAGAGGGATCTTGAATTTTTGAAGGATGATTGGGTCTATTTAAATGTCTCACTCATGATGGGTGTAATGCATTTTGGTAAGAAGAGAAAGTTGAGTCCCTAATATGTAGGACCTTACAAAATCCTAAGAAGAGTTGGCAATGTGTCATATGAGTTAGAGTTGCCATTGGAGTTGTCTATGGTTTATTTGAAGTTTTAAGTGTCGATGTTGAAAATGTTTGTGGGTGATCCAAATTTTATTGTGTCATTGGAGAGGACAAGGCTCTAAGTATGAATCTTATTTGTGTAAATCATTCCTAGGGCTTTTTCTTGCTTATATTATGTGGATGTTAGGGTGCTTGTGCCCGTAGGTTCCTACTTACCTTATAAAAATTTCTTGTGATTTTGGTGATTGCCTTACTTTGATTGTGTGTATGTGCTTTAGTTTCATAATTGATTTCTTTTAGTAGTGGATCATTTATGTTAGATATAGTGGTAGGATAGTACTTTGTAGCTTGTACTTAGCTTGTTAACTCTAGCCAATTTTGTTAGTTAGTGTGATGTTGATGCTAAGAGAGGGGTGTGTCTATAGGTATGACCTTTGGGGTTCTATTTGGACTTAGTTGACTTAGAAGTTGTCTTAGTTTCATGTTGTTCCTTTAGATTTGTGGTTTATAATTGGTGGCTATACATAGTTTTGTGTGTTGGGTAGTGTAGACTTTAGTAGATGGTGGTAGTTCTTGTGGATCACTTCCTTCTTTTTACTTTAGTTTTTCCTCAGCTACGATATTATGACTTATTCATTTGATCTTCTTGCACTCATTTCTTTCAAGAGTCTTGTCAGGTTTTTTAATTAAAAAACCTAACCCAAGGATCTCAGTCCTTGTAGCGGTCAGGGGTTGAGCCACATACTCCCAAGTCTTAGCATGATCATATCTATATTATTTTAAAAACATGAACTTAAAAATCTTAAAGTTAGATTACAAAAATACCCCTTAACTAACCCACCTTAAAAAATATAATTACACATTTACATATAAACAAAACCTTTTGGGAAAAGCCGTTCAGGGAAACGTCGCATCCCTTTAGCATTCAAATCCTGTTTTGACAAAAATTCTTGTGGTGAATTATATGTACTATCTGGAACACTGGCAGTGCCGCCATGATAAATCTAGAAAAAAGATGCTGGATTTCTGAAAGGACGCCAAAAAGTGCCTAAAAATGTGCCTCGGAATGCGCAAAATTTTAATTTCCATATATCTCAAAGTCCATTTGTTATTTCGAAAATCTGACTTCATATTTATGATCAGGGGGTCACAATTAGGTGAAAAAGGGTCTAACCCCTATTTAAGAGCGAAAGATTAGCAATTATAAATTTTTAAGTGATGATTTCCAGAAAGCAATCCGTGCCCCTGGTGCGACGCGCTAAGGGCGCTCTCATGTGTAATTACTTCTCCGCAATGCGGAGAGGTTTTTTCTTCCCTGGCAATGTTTTTCCTATGCGGTCCAAAAATTCTAAGTGTTGGGCCCAAGTTTTCCCAAATGTGTTTTTATCTATACTTAGCCAAATTTCACCCTTATATCATCCAAAACATTTCCGATTACTCCCCAAAATACTTAGCCATATTTTCACTCCAAAATTCAAGTCCCAAAAGCCTCATCTGGAACTAAGGATTTTCTTCAAGCTTTAAGTCCCCATCTTCAATCTTCACCAAGAGCTTCTCCAAAGCTAAGGTATGTGGTATTGAACCATTGGGTTCTTTTACCTATGGTGCCTAAGCCTTCTTTTTACTGATATTGCATGACTTAAAATTTATTTTACATGTGGGTCTTGTATATTGAGAAATTTACTGCATAGTGATTTTAGTTCATGAAAGTATGGTTGTTTAAGCATGTTTTGAGCTCCAAATCTTGGATCTAATGTTGGATCTGATGAGGGGCTTTGAAGTGAATGTCTTGGGGGTGCTGCAAGGTGCTGACTGATGATTTTACAATAGATTTCCTTGCATGATTTCATCTCTAAACTGCATGATCTTTTACCCCCATTTCACACCCCCCAAGTATTTGATAAAATATCCAGCTAGGGTTTTTTGAGGAAATGAAGGTCCAAAACATGAGATATGATATGAATAATGTTATGATGATGAAATGAGATTATGTATACGATTATTCCTATATGAAGTGTTGCACTAGAGCATATGATAAATTCTATATAAAGTGTTACTTTAGACCGTACCTGATCCAGAGGGGTAAGAGCCCGGGTAACCATGTTGGGGGTTTATACTTATAAACCATGCAAGGGGTTTATACTTCGTCACCGTGTTGATAAGGTATGATTATCATCAACCATGCAAGGGGTTTATACTTCTTCACCATGTTGATAAGGTGTAATTATCAACAACTATGCGAGGGGTTTATACCACACAACCACCTAGGAGTTTATACCTTGAATAGCTAGCTTGGTCTCTTCTACACATATGATATCTGATATGAGCATGAGATACTTAAGCATGTTTTACTTATACATTGAACATACATGTCATATTGATATACTATGCCTATTGTCTAATGTATGGATTTAGAGTATGATGACCATCTATTGTTGCATTGCATCCCACATACTTAGTACATTCAAACGTACTAACACATACTCTTGCCTACATGATATCACCATGTAGGGACCGGTGCTCAAGTTGATCATCTTCCTCCTCCACGTGGCTAGATCGGTCCTACTCAAAGCTAGTTGGTGAGTCCTCTACTTCGGAGATCTTAATCTATGTTTCTACTGTCTATGTACTGAGACACTTTCTTATATTCTATTTTGACTATGAGGGTGAGCCCCGTTACTTTGTCTTGGCCCCCACTCTATATAAGTATTTAGAGGTGTTTGTTGGACAAGTTATGTATCTATGTTATGAGCTATGACTCCTTGCCCCTTATTGATATTGTTTTGCAAGCTATCCCTTAGCCCCTTTTGCCCCTTAATCTTAGTTTATGTCTTTTACATGCTTCTGCGATCAATAATGTGTAATGATAAGTTGAGAGTCTTGCTTGGGGTTCCTTCGGGTTCCCCATTCACCGTGTCACATCTAGGCTCTAGGCTTGGGTCTTTGAAAATTTTCTCGGCGACCGCGGCGGTAACAACCAGTGTTGGGGCCCAAAGTGAACCTGATTCATCATCGGTTCCTGAATACTGTTTGAAGGGTTTATCAAGTGAAAGATTGTCTGACTTTGTTCTTGAGAAAGGCATTTGAACAAGGTTAAGAAGTACAACATACAAATGTCGATGTTATTGCGTCAGATATAGTGCAAAAGTGTTATACATCTGTCTACAGGCATTAACTATTGCCTTTGCCCATTACGCCGCAAATACACAGAAGAGATGTGCCAAAAATGGTGAGAGACAAAAATGCATTTGTTTACGCAACTTTGCCCTCAAGCCAATGCCAAATAAAAGCCTTGTTGAGATTCAAATGTTGATGAATTCATCCCAGATGGATGTTGCACGATCAAACTTAACTAAAAGTGGACAAATTAGTAGGAATACATTCTTTCCTTGTAGTTCTAAGAAGAGCTAGAAAAGTTAAATGGAGGAATACAAAAGGTTTAGTCATCAATTTGTTAGAAAGTATAGACCCCCTGAAAGATAATTGCTAGAAGAATCTGAAGCAGGCTTTTCGAAGAACTTTATGGAATCCTTATGCATTGCAACTCTGGGAGAACTTTACTCAGTGAACGCACAATGGATTATGGGGTTCATTAGCTCTGGGAGAACATTAGAACAATAATGTTGTGAAACGTTATGAGGATATTTCAGTTTTGGAAGTACGGAATTCGTTATAATGGATACTCATTTGAGTTGAAAATGAACATTTCAATAATCTTTCCATAATTATTTTTCTTTAATTATTTTTAATAATTTTTGAAAATTTTATTATTCGCTAATTTTGTTGAAGGATAATTTGGACTGAATAATAGTGAAGAACATACTATTTTTAAGATTCAACTATTTACGATAGATTATCTATTTTTGGTTCTCATGAAGGATTAGCTTTTCTTCAAAACATTTTTGAACAAAGTTTCCAAAAGATATTTCTGAGTAATAATAGTTAAATAAGAAATGAAAACGATAGCAATAAATACTCTTATTCTAGGATAATAAGAATGTAATACAAAGGTTTATTTTTGGGTCACATTATTTTTTAAATATGTACCTAAACCTATTTTTCTTTCTTTTTTTTTTTTGAGTTCTCAGTAATGACTAATCATGTCACTCTTTGATAAGAGTGTGTGTATGCATAAAATATTTCTTCATAATGTTGATATTAATTTTACAAAATTATATTGCACGTGCCAAAGCTAATCTATACATGTTGTTTGAACTTTTTACCCTTCCTTAAAAGACTTCTCTTTAGACAAAATCGTCTTTCCATCTTTATTTTAATTTTTAAAGTACTTTAAATATTTTTCTAATATTTAGAACTTTAAAATCAATTGAATATATTTATTAATTATTTCTTTATTTCATGGAAAAATAATAATTATAAATCATGGCGCAAGAATCCTTATTTGTCGTGGGATCGGCCTTTAGGGTTTATTGTTATTTTACTTGAATAGAGTTTATTATTTTAATGTTTTTTTCTTTCACATATCCGAAATTATGTTTGTGTTTTTATATTACTTTTGGTTGTTTGAGTTTTTTTTTGTCCATTTAATAAATGCAGAACCAACTCTACATGTGGTGTTGAAGCTTGGTGGTGAAATCACCAAGCCATCGTTATGCTTTAGCTTAGAAATACAATCAAGACAATATGATACCCCGCAAGTAGGTCTCTTGATATATTTTTTTAATTTCTTTGGTGATATATACTATTTTTTATAAGAATTATTATTTAATAATAATTAATATTGTATTTAGGTCAAAATTTATGAAATTTATTATGATTAAATCTTTCCTTTTTTAATTACTAGATACCAAATCCTCTGCATTCGGACCAAAGAATTATTCATAAAGTTATTTTTAATGATATAATTAAATTTTGTTTAATCATTTTATTAGATGTAAAATAAATATCCAATAAATATTATTAATATTGATTATTTTTAGTCTAATGATTAAATAATTTTAAATGTTCACTCTAAAATAAATTATAACTTTTATCCAAATTTCATTGGCAATATCGTAAAATTACTAAGCAGTTGCTATTTTGAATTTTCACTCTAAAATTAATTATAACTTTTATTATAATTTCATTGGCAATAACGTAAAATCACTAAGCAGCTGCTTTACAAAGATTAAATTAAAAGTTCGCCAAAATTTTTTTATGGGCCTTTCAATTGTGGAAATTAGTTGTTAGGGGTAATATTATAAAATTATTAAGCATCTGCTTTGAAAAGATTAAATTAAGAAACCCCCGAAATATTTTTTTCAGTTCCATTGATTTAAAATAACTGAACAATTGAAGTAGCTGGGAAATTATTTATGAGGGGCAAAACTGCAAAATTAATAAGTAACTGCTTTAAGTAAATTAAATTAAAAAATCTCTGAAATATTTTTTGGGCCCTTCAATTGTGAAAATTAGTTGTTAGGTAATATTGTAAAATCACTAAGCAACTGTTTTAAACCGATTCAATTAAAAAATCTCCAAAATATTTTATGGGTCTCGCATAATGTATAAGAGGAAGCTAACAACTCAAGCAAGCATGTTGACCTGCTGCCTGCTTGAGCTGCTTAACTCTTTCTTATAATATAGTAGAATGTAAAAATAATATTTACACTTCTAAACAAATTAAAATACAAATACCTTACGTAAAACTTTATTTATTTATATAATATTTACTCCTAAAATATATGAGAACAATAATAATGATAGAAATAAGGAATAAGGATTTGAAACATGAAAAATTATGACTCTTAAAAAATCTATACTATATCAAAAAAATAAAAGTTATTAGAAAACTTGATTGAATTTTTTGCCCTTCAATAAAATACTTAAATTACTATTTTTCTCAAATTTAGTTAAATATATACAAA
>JAPFFP010000080.1:12961399-12973750 GCA_026153255.1 Solanum medicagineum
CGTTTCATAATATGTTATCAGAACGAAGCTCCAGTCTTAGTACATATACAATCTTCTTCTAGCTATTCTTATATCTTATAATATTATCATTATACTTTATTTCTTGAACTACTTACGATATTACATAAATTTTCATTTAAACATTCTATGTTGTTATAACTAATAAGACTATTGTTAATATATATTTATATTCTAATACTCACTTTACTTTGAGTTGGCGGAAGATTAATTAGATAATATATTAATCGGTAAGCAACTTGTTTTTCAAGGATCTACTTAAATTTATTTTCACAAACGAAAACAATTCTTTCATTCACAAGCCATTTTTGATTCATTCTATTTAAAGTTATCATCATGTCGAACCTATCTAAACTTGAATTTGTGGCACTTTATATTACCGGAAAAAATTATTTATTATGGATCCTTGACGCTAAAGGTCTTGGAGACACTGTTAAACAAGAAAATAAGGCATCTAGTCAAGACAAAGCTAAAGTTATGTTTTTTCTTCGTCATCATCTTCATGAAGATTCAAAAACTGAATATTTAACTATGAAAGACTCACTTGAATTATGAAATAATTTAAAGGATGATATGATCACCTAAAACTTACTGTATTACCAAAAACTAGATTTGAATGGATACATCTTCGTTTTCAAGATTTTAAATCTGTAAGTGAATATAATTCTGTTATTCACAAAGTGAGTTCAATATTAAAATTATTCAATATTAAAATTATGTGGAGATACTATCACTGATGATGATTACTTGAGAAAACTCTCTCTACCTTTCAAGCTTCAAATGTGTTGTTACAACAACAATATCGTGAAAAGGGATTCAAGAAATATTCTGAGTTAATTACATGCCTACTTGTGGCTGAGCAAAATAATACTTTTTGATGAGAAATTATGAAGCCCGTCCCACCGAGTCTGCTCCATTCCCTGAAGTGAATATTGTAGCAAGGTCTAATCAGTCTAAAATAAGACAAGATAATCACCGTGGTCGTGGTCATGATCGAGGATATAGGCGAGGACGTGATGGCAGACGCAATAATTATCGCCATCATGAAAATAAATATGAGAACAACAGAAATAATACTTTCAAGGGAAGAAATAATATCTATCATCGATATGGCATGAAAGGACATTGGGCACGTGATTGTCATAAGCCCGATCATTTTGTCAAGCTTTATCAAGCCTCCGTAAAAAAAAAAGAAAATAATGTGGAGGCTTACTTGACCTTTCATAATGATGATAGTAGAGAAGCTCCCTCAAATCAATATAGTGATATTGAGGCAAATCTTACTTATAAAGGCGATGATGATTTCAAAGACTTCTCAAATAATACTCAACTGAGAGTTGAAGATTTTTATGAAAATATTGATTAAGGAACTCATCATCTAGTTGAAAACTGAAATCGTAAGAATAATTGTTATTTTCTTTTATCTAGTTTTTGTGATAGCATTAATATTCCTCTTCCTCTAAATTGTATTGATGCATATTAGTTATTAATATAATCTTCCTATTTCTACAAAAAGGGGGGAAAAGGGAAATAACTATGTTGTTCTTCTTAAATATTAAGCATCATATCTTTACTAGTTTTCATAGTTTGTCAAGTTAGTTTTCATATCCTTATAATGTTTTATTTTTATCTTTGTGAAGAGTATGGAAATCTCTCAATTCATCAATTGGATCCAAAATCAATTATGATGATATGTGTCTTATAGATAGTACTACAACACATACTATTTTAAGAGATAGAAAATATTTCTCTTATTTGATTATGAAAGAAGCTAATATTAATACAATTTCTGGTAGCATAAAATTAATTGAAGGCTCTGGAAAAGCTAAATTAGTTCTTACCAGAGGAACAAGTTTAACAATTGATGAAGTATTATATTGTAGTAAGTCTTAAAGAAATTTATTAAGTTTTAAAGACATTCGATAAAATGACTATCATATTGAGACTATAAATGATTAAGAGAATGGGTATTTTTATATCACTACAATGATGTCAGGTAAAAAGGTTATACTTGAAAAATTATCTGCTCTATCATCTGGCTTATACTGTACAAATATTAGCATGATTGAAACACGTGTCATAGTAAACGAAAGGTTTACTAACTCAAATGATTTTATAATTTGTCATGACCGGTTGGGCCATCCCGATTCTAATATGATGCCCAAAATAATTAAGAATTCACATGGACATTCTTTAAAGAACCAAAAGATTCTTTAATTTAAGGAATTCTCTTGTGCTACATGTTCTCAAGGCAAAATTGATTACTAGACCATCAGTAATCAAAGTGGGAATTGAATCCCCGGCATTTCTGGAATGTATACAGGGTGATTTATGTGGGTCCAGTCATCCATCATGTGGACCATTCGAATATTATATGGTTTTAATAGATGCATCTATAAGATGGTCACATGTGTGCTTATTATCAACCTGCAATCTGGCATTTGCGAAGTTGTTGGCCCAATTAATAAAATTACGAGCACAATTTTCAGATTATGCTTTAAGACAATTCGTCTTGATAATGTTGGTGAATTTACAGCTCAGGATTTTAATGATTATTGTATATCAATTGGAATAACAGTTGAGCATTCGGTTGCTCATGTTCATATTCAAAATGGTCTAGCAGAATTATTGATTAAACGCCTCCAATTAATTACTAGACCAATGCTTATGAGAACAATACTCCCCACCTCATTATGGGGTCATGCTATTTTGCATGCAACAAATCTTGTGCGGATTAGGCCAACAAGTTATCATAAAGTCTCCTTATTACAATTGGCTTATGATCATGAGCCAAATATTTTCCATCTTAGAATATTTGGATGTGCGGTATATGTTCCAATTGCTCCTCCACAATGCACAAAGATGGGTCCCCAAAGAAGGTTGGGGATATATGTTGGGTATGAATCTCCTTCGATTATAAAATATTTGGAAAGTATGACTGGAGATTTATTCTCAGCAAGGTTTGCTGATTGTCATTTTTATGAATCAATATACCCAACATTAGGGGGAGAAGATAACAGCTGAGGAAAGAGATAAATTGAAATGCACTATCATTATCACATTTAGATCCTCGAACTAATCAATGTGAATATGAAGTTCAAACGATAATTCATTTGCAAGATATTGCAAATCAACAGCCAGATGCATTCACTGACCTATCAAGAATTACTAAATCTCATATTCCAGCTGTTAATGCTCCAATTCGAGTTGATGTCCCAAAAGGACAATTAATTAATGCAAATGATTCTAAAACACACTTGAAACGTGTTGGGCCAATCGGTTCCAAGGATAAAAATTCTCGAAAAAGGAAAGGAGGAAATAATCAAGATGGTCATAATATAAAAGAACTTGCTCAGGGGGAGCAAGGAGAGATAATAATTGATGAAACCTTAGAGAAGGTTCAGGCACCTGAAAATAATGAAAAGATCTCAATAAACTATGTCTCATCGAGGAAAATATGGAACCGAAATAATATAATTGTCGACAATACTTTTGCTGATAATATTGTTAAAATAATACAACAAAATGAAGATCTTGAACCAAAATATGTCGAGGAATGTAGACAGAGAAATGATTGGCCTAAATGGAAATATGCTATTCAAGTTGAATTAGCTTCACTTGAGAAATGCAAAGTTTTTGGACCGATAGTCTGAACACCTGAAGGTGTAAATCCAGTGGGTTACAAATGGGTCTTTGTGCGAAAACGAAATGAGAAAAATGAAGTCGTAAGATATAAAGCACGACTTGTGGCACAAGGATTTTCGCAAAGACCTGACATTGATTATATGGAGACATATTCTCCTATGGTGGATGCAATTACCTTCAGATATTTTATAAATCTGGCAGTTTATGAAAAACTTGATATGCATTTGATAGATGTCATTACAATATATTTATATGGCTCATTAGGCAATGACATATTTATGAGAATCGCAGAAAGATTCAAAATGCCTGAAATATATAAAGATTTCCAGGAAAAGTGTTCAATAAAGCTTCAAAGTCTTTATATGGATTGAAGCAATCAGACTGTATGTGGTATAATCGCCTTAGCGAATACCTATTAAAAGAAGGGTATAAAAATGACTCAATTTGTCCTTGTATATTTATTAAAAGGTTTGGATCAAAAGTTACTATAATAGCTGTATATGTTGATGATTTGAATATTATTGGAACTCGTGAAGAACTTTCAAAAGCAGTAGAATGTCTAAAAAAGGAATTCGAAATGAAAGACCTTTGAAAGACCAAATTTTGTCTTGGACTACAAATTGAGCATTTTACAAATGGTATATTTATTCATCAATCAACATATACTGAAAATCTTTTAAAAAGATTCTATATGGATAAAGCACATCAATTAAGTACCCCAATGATTGTGAGATCACTAGATATTAATAAAGATCCATTCCGGCCTTATGAAAATGAGGAAGAGCTCGTTGGTGCTGAAGTACCGTATCTTTGTGCAATTGGTGCATTAATGTATCTTGCTAATAATTTTCTGCCAGATATATCCTTTGCTATAAATTTATTAGCAAGATTTAGTTGCTCTCCAACACGGAGACACTGGAACGGTATTAAACATATATTCAGATATCTTCAAGGAACTATTGATATGGGACTGTTTCATTCGAAAGAGTCCAATTCGCAACTTATTGGTAATGCAGATGAAGGATATTTGTCTGACCCACATAAAGGGCGATCACAGACAGGTTACCTATTTACATGTGGAGGTACAA
Organism: Solanum medicagineum; assembly: GCA_026153255.1. Lineage (NCBI taxonomy): Eukaryota > Viridiplantae > Streptophyta > Magnoliopsida > Solanales > Solanaceae > Solanum > Solanum medicagineum. Next base: position 12,966,151 of record JAPFFP010000080.1, read on the forward strand.
CCATATCATGGCGTTCAACAAAACAAACTATTGTAGCTACTTCTTTAAATCATGCAGAAATAATGACTATTCATTAAGCTAGTCGAGAATGTATTTGGTTGAGATCAATAACTCAACACATCATGGAAACGTGTGGCCTTCCTATGAAAAGAGACGTTCCAACAATATTATATGAAGACAACGCTGCATGTATAACTCAACTACGAGAAGGATACATAAAAGGAGATAGGACAAAACATATTTCGCCTAAATTTTTTTCCTCATGGTCTTCAAAAGAAAGGTCCAGCGACAACTTAGCAGATATGTTCACCAAAGCATTGCCAACTTCAACCTTTGAAAAGTTGAGATATAAGATTGGGATGCGTCATCTTCTAGATATTAAATGATATTTTTATCATGTGGAGCAAATACGCGCTGCACTCTTTTTCTCTTAACCAAGATTTTATTCCAGTGGATTTTCCTGGTAAGGTTTTTAATGAGGCAGCGAATAAAGCGTATTATTGCGTGGACATCCAAGGGGGAGCGTTGTAAAATGGATGTCCAAATTAATATTTTCTTTGTCCACGTAATATAATTTGTGGTAACATAATTTAAACCATTTGCATGACAATATTCAAGGGCCAAAGCTTCACACTTTCAAGGCCAAAAGCTTGGCAAGTTTAAGGCCAAAAGCTTGGCAAGTTTAAGGCCAAATGCTTGGCAAGTTCAAAGCCATAAATCATACTTAATTACTAAGTTTTCACATGTATAAATACCCCTTCATTCTTGTAACAAAAGACATAAGTGAGAAAAGAAAAAAACAAGAGTGAATAAGAAATACTACTTCTCTTTATATTTCTTCTTAATTTTACTATATTCTTCATCGTTTCATAACATAAAGAACTTTTTTTTTTCATTTTCATTCCTAACTACTTAGTATAAATGTGAGATTTATAGATACACTTCTTTTTGAAAATAATTTTTAAATTATTTTTTAAAAAATTAGCAATTTTTTGGTGTCGGATAAATAATATGAATGTATAAGATTAGAATTAAAGTATTCGTGGACAATATATAATTAATTGCAAGTTATATTCATTAAATTTTGCCAACATGATATAAAATTTTAATTTAGCAATCAATATTATTTTCATTTGTTTTTAACTATATGGACTTGGATTCTTTTGTGTTCCATGACTCCATATACATCTGATTTGTAATTTCAATCCTATGAAATCTTTTAGCATGGATGGAATGACAGGTTATGTTATTTACTTATGCCTTTATTATTATATTTATTATCTAGAAAGTTATATAAATTGTTCATGATTGACTTTTTTGGACAAATATTGATTACATTACATGTATGTATCAAGATTAACATTTTGAATAATAGTGTAACATATTTCATATTTATAATGTTGTTTAAAAAATAATTACATGCAATTATAAAATGGCTAAATTGAAAAAAGTAAAACTACTGTCATATAAAGTATTAGGTGGGTGAAAAATTAGTTAAAATTTTAATATTACACCAAAGAACGAATAAAAGATAGAAAAAAATAAATAAATTAAGTTACTTACACATGATCAATTTTAAATTACATTATAAATTAAATTCAATGTGATTACTAAAACGTTCAATGTTATTACAAGAAACCAAAAGAGATTGCTATGACATTGAGTGACCAATGTGATGTTTGGCATACATTTTCTTTATAAAAAATCTAAAAAAATGATTTCTCTTACTGAAATGATTTATTATTTTAATTTAAAATTTAAAATTTAAAATAAGGAGCTTGAGAAACAAATTTTATGAAATTTATATATTATTTTTATCTCCAATTACATTTTTTCAATTTCAACTTCAAATGTACGTACAAGAATCTAGTCAAACACATTCAACTGTCTATTGATTGAATTCAAGCTCGGATTGTCCAATATCGTTAGAACCCGTAACTTAGACCCCGAAAGTCCTTAATTGGTTCGATTTAATAAAGTTTGGTACCAAATGTAAGTTTTATTATAAATTTGGTCCTTAAGAATCAAATGGTTGTGGGGTCATGTATGTGGCTCCTTTTGATTGGTTCTTGTGGATGAGTTGTTGCCTTGATATACATGTATATCTTGTACAAGAAGAGGTCTAACACTTAGTGGAAAACAAAAGAAGAAACCAAAAAATAAAATAAAAAAAGTTGTAGAGGAAAACCCCCCTCGGGTTCACTGTAGCAAAGGGGAAAATTGCGTTTTTTCGTGTTTTCGACTATTTGACGCTTCAAGCTCGGTATATTGAATCCCCTAAGTAGCGTGAAGGCGTTGGTTTGTCGAGAAAACGCGTGGTTTAGCAGTTACGAAGAAATTAAGTTTTGAAAGGGATTGAATGGTATGTTAATTTTTAGCTTTGTTTATGTTAATTAAATGTTATGAATATGTTAGAAATGTGTTAAAATGAAGGAAAAACACGAAAACCGGATCGTTGGATAGTTGAATCATGAATTTCGAGTTGGCGTTGAATTGGAGCAATTTCGCATATTATATATATATATATATATATTGGATTTTTGTTATGCAATTATGTTTACTTATTATGAAAGTTGTGTTTGTGGGATGAAAGAAGTGTTAGAAAAATATTTGAATGCTTACATGGAAGTTAATTGGAATTGGAATTCCGTTGAAGGTGTAAGTTATGTTTTTAGCGTCGGGAGTTTGCGTTGTACGTTGGGGTGATGCAATATAGTTTTTGGAGTGTGTAGGAGGGATTGAATATGGTAAATATATGTTGGTATGAAGGCTGCCCTGTTTTGCCCCTTTTTGTCGAAATCACGTTTTGTGATATTTTTTATATTTGTGGCATTGGAAATGTTGTTTTGAGATTGTAGGCTGTTGTTGTTGTGTTGATTGATTATTTGAGCCGAGATAGATTCTCGGGGCAGCATATATTAAGGGGAGATGCTGCCGAAATTTTTATAACAATTAGAACTAAAAAGTTAGGAGTTAAGACGCGATAGAGGTATTAATCATTGGCGTTATCGTAATTTGTGTAGACCTTAAACGTCCAGAAGTCTAAGTTGGATTGATCTTACATTGAAGTTAGTTGGCGAGCGAAATTGAGGTATGTAAAGGTTTCCTGTCTTTTGGCATGAAATAGTAAGCTTGATTTACGTCGAATATTTGAAAAATCCCTCTCCTTTGCAAATTAGGCTTAAAAATCATTTATGTTCATTTTGGCCGATCTTATGTTAAATTAATCTCATTTTTAATTCTCGAATATATTGGAATCCATAAATAATATTCGTTTGACCAAAAACTAAGTAGTTTGGAAATTATAAGTTCAATGTATTCCGAAATCATCATTAAATGTGAAGTTGAACAATTTTAGTAAAAATTCCTAGAAGAATAACTCTTTGATTTTATAAATGAACAATTTGCATATTACTAAGTTTTGGAACAGATTTTATGCATATGGTTCTCATGACTCTGCTCGTGCCACTTTTGGTCTCGTTCGCCGGTTCCCGGGGCGGTTATTTCGTGCGTTTATATAATTATATGTATATATATTTCGAAGTAGGTTGGATACGGTGGGTCGGTTTGCCCATGGGCTGGCTTGCTTAGTTTGGAGACATAAGGAGCTGGGCTTGGGGTATGTTGGCATCATGACGTGTGGGTGTTGGGCCTCGTTCGCCCCGGCTCACGTGAGTGCTTGGCCTCGATCGCCTCAGCTCAATAAACGGGCATGATGACCTTTACACATTAAGATACGTGGACGTTTGGCACCGTCGCCCTGGTTCACCTATCCTATGACGTGAGTGCTTGACCTCGTTCGCCTGGCCTCGCCTCACTTGGGCTACAGTTGGGTCTTGTGTTGGAGATGTTGGAGATTCAAAACTTCTGGTGTTAGGCGGTGGTATGGCGCGAGTTTGGAGGTCGCCATCATTCTTGTCCGATATGCATTATTTTTAATAAATTACTTAAAGGATTGCTTTGATGTTTGTATCCAGGTTTGACTCATACATTTTATTTAGATTATTATTTTCATTTATATTTCACATTTTTCGCTTTACATACTCGGTACGTATTTCGTACTGCCCCCCTTCCTTCGGGGGCTGCGTTCATGCCCGCAGGTACCGGCGCACAGGTTAGAGAGCCATCCTCCTAGGATCTCCACCTACCGTTGAAATGCTCCCTTGCCTCCGGAGCCATTTGTTGGTATTTACATGTTTCTTTATTTCCTGTACTTACTATTCATGTATATTCGAGGGTATAACGGGGCCCTGTCCCGTCTTATGATTCTGTTTGTCTGTATAGAGGTCTGTGGATACCTGTGGGTATAAGATACTATGTGTGACCTGCATATGTATGTATGATACTCTTGTTGGGTGGTTCTACCATAGCGGTGACCTTGTCGGCCCGCACATGGATATGTATATATGTATGGATATTTGTTATGCTGGGAGTTCTGTTTGTAGGGTTGGATAGTCAGTAAAACAGAGAAAACTCTATCGAAATTTTGATAAATCTCGTAGCTAATTTAGTTATGAATCTGGTTTGGTAATGTTTGGGTGCCCCATCGGCACTAATCACGACCCCTGAGTTGGGTCGTGACAAATATCTTATTTATAATTTTAAAATAATGTTTGTAGTACTTCAAATAAGTATTGTTTATTTTCTTAATTCATTATTTCGATTTTTATATAAATATGGATAAAATTTTTTGCGAGGATTAGGAAAGTGGAAATAAGGTAAAAATCCTAAAGGACATTTATGAGCACGGACTTGGTTTGATCTCGGAAATGGAGGAACAACAAGAGACAAAGCTAATCATTGATTTTGTCAACTATATTAATTAGAATTATGAGTGATATCCTCGAGACGCTTTTCCTTAAAAGACTGGATAAGAAAGAGAGAGAGCTCATCGCGGTATATTTTTTAGCAAATTGATTCCTAATAGGAACAGGATTGATAAATATCACCATGCGTAACCACAATAGACAGACTATTCTTAATATAATAACCATTACTCCTTCCAACAACAACAACAATATATTTAGTAAAATTTCAGTAAATTGTAATTTGTAAGAAGTTGATTTAAGATAATATTAATTATGAACATATATACACTAAATAGTATATATTTTTTTAAAAAGCATGTATCTTAAATATTTAATTTAATATTATTTATAAATATTTTTTTAAACATAAACTTTTATTTTTAGATAATTAATTTTTATTTTTTAAAAATTGAATATAATATAACTTTGTAACTATACTTGTACAATTATAATCACACTATAAGAGGTCGTTTGGTGCGGTGTATAAGAATAATGCTAAATGGAATGTATTAATAATGCTTGCATTAATTATGTATAGCATATTTTTACACATTATTTTGATTTGATGCATTGTCTTAGATAGAAAAGAGTGAAGGTCGTGTAACCACTAATTGGTTGGTAGAGTTAGGTGGATGTCTCGCCTTGGGATATAGTAGGGTAGCAGGAGTAGTCATATTTTTGTCATGTGTTGTCATTATCTGTCGTATATATGTTAGTTTTATCGTATTTACATACTATCATGTGTGTTTCATTATTAGTCGCTCTTTCTGTTTCCTTTCCTTTCCTTTCTTTTTTGTCATATCTAGGTTTTTCTACTTATGAATTTTGAGTTAGGGTTCCTAGGAAATAACTTCTCTACTTCTATGAGGCAGTGGTGAGGTCTGCGTACATTCTAACCTCCCCAGACCCCACTTGTGGGATTTTACTGGGTATGTTGTTGTCATTGTAGTGTTTGGTTTGACGCATTAAACATAGATTGCATTGAATAAAAAAATTATTTACAAAAGTATCCTCCATATTTAAGGTGAAAAATATGGTAAAAAAAGGGCAATTACGTCTTTAACCATGTTAATGGAAGCATTAAATCCTTTGCATTACTAATACCTAGAAATCCATGATATTAATAATGCACATCTTACTATAAGCATTAGTTCACAGAGAATGAAAAATATACCAAATATGAAATTATTAATCTATATCTATTTATCTCTACTATATTCAAAGCGTGAAGACCGTTAGATATATTGTTTGAACATTTACCCTTCATTAAAAAGTTTTAGTTTAGATAAAATCATTTTTTTATCATTTTCCTTTAAATTATTATTTAATTATATTTATAAAATGTTGACTTTTAAAATTTATATAAAAAAAGTAAAATAAGACTTTTAGCGTGGAAAGACTCGTAAATCTTCCATGTTTAATAGAATTCTACTTCTTCTTGTTTTCTCAAGAAAATACCATCACTAAGGAAAATTCTAATTTACCATGAATTCTAATTAGTGTTAGAATTTCTATATATATATGACCTTTATAAATAAATAATTTATCTATATTAGTATATTTTTTCTATAATAATTTATATATTTTGATCACACGCAAAATATATACGATAAAACTAATTATAACAAATAAATAAGTCAAAATAATTATTAAATTAATAATTACTATCCTATCAATTTTAATTACGAGATAACTATCCAAACTGACCCCTACTTGAAATAAGCAAGAAAAAGTGTGAAGGTGGAATACTCCTATCCAAATTAATTTTGGATTCATCCTCTCTGCACCAACCCGCGGCTACTCCTCCTCAAATGCAACATTAATATATTAAACCAAAAAGAATTAAAGAAACCCAAACTACTCTCTCTCTCTATATCTCTCTCCAAGAGTCTTTTGGTCTCCGGAGAAATGGTTGCGACGAGACGAAGTGGATCTTTGCCGTCGACTGTTAAACGGTCGGCTTCATCCTCCGATGATTCTTCCTCTAAGCGACAGAAGGTAATCTCCTTCTTCTTCAGCTCACTCTAATTTTGTCGCCGTTATCTCTTTTCTCTTTCTTCGGCGAATCGATTTTATTATTTTTATTTCGGTGGATGATTTTAGGTAGTAGATAATAATAATGCGGAGTCATCGGAGAAACCGAAGTCATCTCATCCACCGACGGAGAATCTCAAGGAGTTGTCTTCTACTGACCCGCCGGAATTCCCCGCCGTTACTGCTCCCGACGGTGATACCGTCGCCGCTAAGGGTGAAGATGCACCTTCCATATCCGTTGTCGCACCTATCGCAGAAGGTAACTTTTTTTTTTTAACTCGTTGTTCGCGAAATTTACTGTCTTGACTACTTGATCATGTTCAAAGTTAGTTTTTGCTTCCCCTGGGGTTTTAGGGGCAACGCCTGCTATAGGTGGTAAGCCGAGGAGCTCCGTGTCTTTGAGGAAGCTGAATCAAGGTTCGGAAACAACATCACCTTGGTGTAGGCTAATATCAGAGTTTCCACAGGTGAACTTTCTTGCTTCAAGATACTCTTTGCCTTGGTTGGAGTTTATGTTTTGCAATTCAAGGTTTACTATTGATTTCACATATGTACTGCAGAACCAAACTATACATGTTTCGGCTACAAATTTCTTGATTGGTTCTAGCAAAAATGCTCATCTTCTTATCAAGCAACAAACAGTTAGTGCAACCTTATGTTCAATAAGGCTTACACAGGTATTGCTTCAATTTCTGGTCTTTACCCCGATTATATTCTCAAATTTCATCGCCGTCTGCCCATGGTCCGCCAGTGATGGT
>JAPFFP010000080.1:12977606-12997767 GCA_026153255.1 Solanum medicagineum
ATATATATTAATTCTTTTTAATAATATTAGTTAAAAACATATACTTACCGATTGTAAAATATTCTGTATATCTTAAATATTTAATTTAACATTATTTATAAATATTCTTATTTTTCTAATATAATTTTTAGTTTTAGATGATTAACTTTTATTTTTAAAATTTAATCAAACCTTATAATTACATTTGTACAATCAAATAGTGACAAACAAATAGGCCACAATAATTGCTAGGTTGATAAGTACTACACCAAACCCAATTACTAGCTAATTTTGTAAAGAAACCCTTAAATCCTTGTGACTGAATCCATTTTTAGGAACTTAAAAATATTTGATGATTTGATATACAAAATTTGATTAATTTTTATGATCAAATAAGTATTTGAAGATAAATTTTCTAATAATTACTATGATTTAGATTCATTACTAATTATTTTCCTATATAAAATACATTCTCTATTCCATTTTATATAACTTACTTTCCTTTTTAACTTATTTAAAAAAGAATTATACATTCTTATATTTAGGCTATAAGTTTAAAAAAATTTCTTTAAATTAAGTTTATTTATCGTCATAAAGAAAAAGCTGACCAAGTGAAAGCGTCCAAAAAGAGTTCACGCAGTCTCTCTCCTACCCTTTAATCGCACAGTACTCTAGAGAAGCCAAGTGAGTACAACTACACTTACAGTGAAACAGAGCTTTCTTGTCCGAAAGTTTTCAGGCTTCCCTTATCGCCGGCGACTATCTCCGTTTCCGGCCGTTATGCGGTAACTTCTTTCTCCTCATTTCAACTTTTTTCCTCCTCCCTTTTTTTTGTTCGAAATATTTCATATTATTTTTTGCTTTGTGTGTATGTATATGCAGTTTAGAGTTATAATTATCCTTTTTTTTGGGTTATAAAGGGGGAAATTCCATTTTAGATCACTCTATTTGCTGATGCATGCGTTTATTTTATCTTTTCAAATGTCTTTTCCCTTGGGGAGGACTATTTTCTCCTCCCCCCCTTTTTTTTTTGACAAAAATCTGGGAAGAAGTGCATGTTGGTAATTCAAATTTCTTGGTCCTCTATGTTGGGTCTAAGCTGATTTTCTTTTTTCTGCTTCTATTTTTGTGTTATTTTAAAGGTTTAGGCTAAGAAGATAGATAATGGTAGTTGCACCTAAGGGTGTGACCTAGTGGTCAATGAAGTTGTTAAGAGACCTAAAGGTTTCAGGTTCAAGTGATACTGCAGACAGAAAACACTAAGTGATTCTTTGCATTTGTTTTAGCATTGGTGGATGGAGCTATCTGTGGAATTTTTGTAGGTGCACGAAAGCTGGCTTGAACACCAGTGACGTGTTAAAAGATTGCAAGCACTTGATAAGTTGTGGATTCTGAAAAGTTTTACTTAAAAATAACCTTGTACATGTTTGTTCAGAGTATAGATTGTAGAGTAAATGTTGCTTTTGCTTTTCCTTGTTGTTTGTGAAGATTGGAAATAGCACATAGTTAAAATTTAATTAAGGAGCCCGTGATTAGGTAAAAAGTGGTTCCAATAATGTTGAGAGCTCTCATGATGTCATTTTGATGTACTTTCTTTTCAATATTGTTGCAGCATATATATCATGTGGCCTTAGCTTCGAGTCCACGACTTTGCATTTCATGTTGTTTTGTGTTTGCTGTGGAAGTTTCAGTACCTCTCTGTACGACCTTTCAAAAACCTAATGATTCGGAAAAAAGTGTTCTTGACTTACAAGCGAAAAAGGCTACCAGGTTCTGATCTTTTTCTGGAAAATGGGACTGGTAATACACCTTCTGAGGGTAGAAAATCGAAGGACGTAGCCCCTTTGCTGAAGGAAGAGGAGAAGTATGACAAACCTAGTTTCAAGGATGAAAAGGAAGACTTTGAGGTGAGATCTTTCATATACCATACTCTATTTGATTTGAAAAATCAAACATTTTGTTGAAGACATGATGAAAAATCAAACATATGTTAATTTTATCGTATTTGCATACTATCATGTGCTTTCTTTATTAGTTTATTAGTCGCTCTTTCTGTTTTCTTTCCTCTCCTTTCCTTTTTCCATATCTAGTTTATTCTGCTTATGGGTTTTTGAGACGAGGGTTTCCAGGAAACAACCTCTCTACCTCTATGGGGTAGTGGTAAGGTCTGTATGTATTTTACCCTCCCCAGACCCCACTTGTTGGATTCCACTGGGTATGTTGTTGTTGTTGTTGTCATGATGATTCATTGGGGTGTAGTTTTGATAATTGTAGTTGTTGTGTGAGGTCTTTTTCAGAGGCTTGATATTTTTTGGGTAGTCATCTTCTAATTTGTAAATGAAACCGTGACAACTACTCTAAATTGGATCTTAATCTATATATGGATCATCTCCTATATTTTGACTTACAAGTGATTCTTGGTAATCAATAAACACAGGTGTGTATTATCCCAACACAGTGCTATGCAAATGCAAATTACATTGTTAACTGCGGTCTCTAATAGCCATTCAATCTGTCTCTCTTTCTCTCTCTTCTTTCTGCTTTGTGGCAATTGTTTCTTTGCAATCAAGACAACTAGGATGAAGAATATATTAGGGTAAATTCAAGGTCCGTGGTGTTGTTCTTGAAATGAATTGCTAAGTTGTATATACTAAAATATGTCTGCTTGGATAAACCTGGTAGGGGCGGGTGCAAGCTGACTGAAGCAATAGTGACAAAAGAACTCCTTATGACGGAGTGTGGGCTTCAAAATTGGTATGGAAAGTGTGAGAGCGTAGACTTCGGCAGAATTTTCATTACTAGAACTTGGTTTTTCATTTTGATCAGAAAACTAGTTTTTTATAGTTCGAAAAGCTGCTGCAATATTGCACATGGTCCAAAAGGTGATGACATAGTGGTTGAAGCATGGGAGTGTCAATTCAGGGATCCCAAGTTTGGATCACAGGATTACTTTCGCAATCTTGTGTTAGTGGATTTGAGAAGTTGCCCAGTTGAATGGTTGAGAGCGTGCAAGGTGGTCCAGACGTCATCAATTAAGTAAAATCTCTCTTTTGTATGTGATAAGTGATCACTTGCTGAGTTGATATGCTACTGCTAGTATCAAACAAACAATTGTAGGATTATATTCGTTGACCTTTTTGAATAGGATGAATACAATCTTCTCCCTCTCTCCTACTATAAAATTTAATTGTGAAGATGCTGTCATCCCCTTTATTTTCTGAATTCCCAGTATTTAACTTGTGAAGTTATCGGAAATGCTTTCTTCCATCGTGAACCGATCTGTCGGCATAAGACAACCTTGTTAGTCTGAAGGTAAATCAATTCATAAACACAAGCATGTTCACATGATATGTCAATTTTTTTTTCTAGGCCTTCGTTACTAGTGTGCTATCCACGTTGATTGGTCTTTTCACTTCTACCTCCCCCAATCCTGCTGCATCAACTCCATCTGATCTATTCGTCTTTCTTTCCCTGCTGCCCAGTTATAGCATATCTGGACCACCATAATACCTTTAAATTTCTTAAAGTTACCCTGTGCACATTTCCAGCTTCCCTTATGTTGCATGATAAAAGCAAAGAGAAAAGAAAGATAAAGAACAGAAAGAAAAAATAGAATTGAACAACCGTACAGACATCTTATGCAGAAACAACTGATTAGACATAGTTGCATCGACATTCTCTTTTAATAATGAAAATTGTGCACACTATATAAAACTTATTTGTATCAATCTGCACATTTAAATGCCTGTTCTTTGTCAAAATCAAGAAAGCAGATAGGTAAGTGAGTTATTGAAAATAATGTTATACTTAGATGATGTGTTCAGGATTTTAAGTAGGACTTTTTAGGGACTGCGACTGTTAGATAGTCAAGCTTAGCCTGAGAGATAGATATTGAGCTTTAATGTGGCTTTTGGTGGCATTGTGATTTTCATTGAAAGAATTTTATTCTTGCCTCTACTGGATTATGATTCTGGAGGTTAGAAAAGGTGTCTGTCTTGTGAACTTCCTAAGTTGCTTAATTCTTCATCATCTTTTCAGGATAATTCTGAAGATCGCCCTTCAAAGGGTTCCAGAGGTCCTCTCTTTGAAGGCGAACCAAGGAGTTCACAAAAGAGATTATGTTCTTGTGTTACTTCAGGCTGTGTATGTGATGGTAATTGCACCCAGACTTTCTCGCTTTCCCTGTTGACAGGATTGAATACTTCAAGAGAACAGGATTTGGTGTCTCCAAATTCTGGTGGTGAGAGGAGATGCAATCTTCAGGATTCTGATATTTCTGATTTGGTAAAACCAAGTCTGGAAGAAGCTGATACACTAAAAGAAATCACTCTGATGCCCTCTGTAAATGCAGCAGGAAAAGGTAAAGTGTCTTCCAATCTGATTACTTTTAAGCGAAGAGCCAAGCGGGAGAAAGATGCAGGTCGAGCAGATGCCAAGTGCAACCTTGAAGTTGAAGATGTTGCTTGCTTATCAGTTGTAAATACTGCATGCCTTGTTGCTCCTCATGACTCTGAAAAATCAGCTGCTAAGAGCTGCTCGATGGATCTTTCAGCAGATGTTAAGCATCCGAAGGTTAATGTTAATGAACAGCCTATCTCATTGAAGGAAGCTCCGCTAATTGGCAAAGTATCTGATCCAAATTCTGGAGTGGGTTTCTCTGGTTTTGATGACAGTGTTGCTTCAGATTCATTCAAGGACTCATCAATTCATAGCCCTCAGGACCCTTCTTTTGATGGTTTGTCCAGAACTGAAGTGCCAGTATTGTCTCCCTTAGTGGTTGCAACTAACAGAGATTCCCAAGCTTTAGATATATCTATACCTTGTGGTATGTATTTTTTTGCTTATCCTCCTGGATTTAAGATATATTTTTTTGTAGGAGCTCTGTTCATGAATTCGGTGTGTCTCAACATCCTTCTGTTTTAAACTACCATGTTCAGATGGTGATGACAAAATGGACTGCAATAGGTCAGAACAAGCATCTGATGAACATCTCAATCCAACTGCACTGGAAGTTCAGCAGAGCCCTCCTTGCTCCTTGGATGGAAATGATTCGACGGTTTTACACAGGGTGTCTTCTGACAAAAGTTTGGAATTGCTTGACAAAAAACCTGAGAAGATAACTCATGCAGAGTTGCCTGAAGCTGGTTGTTTATCTGGAAAAGTAATGGCTGATAGTGGTGAGGGCATTTCTTCAAAAAATGATTTACTGCAGGTAAGTACAGTGTTAAAAAAACTGCTGCTTATCTCAATCTTTACCAGTTTTCCATGAAGCTATGCTACTTTCAGTCGAGCGAGTATTTAATGTTCCATTGACATGCATTAAATTGTTTGCTTTCAGGTTTTGTCGGAAGATAGAACCTACAATTTCTTCCCATTAGCAAGCCTGCAGGAAACTGAGAGTGCTCATGTTAATACGAAAGAAGGAAAAGCTTCCTCGTCAGAGGACAATAAGCATTGTGCGTTTAATATAGCAGAATCCTCTGATTTTCTTGGTTTGTCACTGCCAACTGAATCTATTGTTGGTCATCAAGCATTATTTTCAAGATCCTCACAGTTGGCTGATGCATGGAATCAACCAAGCGAATTTATTCAAGGAGCAGTTCGTCAGTTTTCTGTTGATGCATCAATGCTTCACCGACATCAAATGATCTTGGACAACATTCTTAATAGAGCAAGATCTCAAAATGGAAACAAGAGGAGATTTGCGGAAAAATTAGGGTCTCCAACCATGTGGTCAGAAGAGGAGCTAGATTCTCTTTGGATTGGTGTGAGGAGGCATGGAAGAGGCAACTGGGATGTGATGTTGAGGGATCCAAGGCTGCGCTTTTTTTCCTGGAGAACACCAATGGACTTGGCAGAACGGTGGATGGAGGAACAGTCGAAACTTTTACATGGAAAATCCACTTCCCCTGTGATACTACAGAAAGCTGATCTTTCACATAATGTTCAACTTTTACTTGGGCATGCACATTCTCAGTCGGAGGACAACATCCAGAGCCAAATACCATTCCATTTTCCAAATGTTCAAAATACTTTGTACAGACAACCTAATTTGGCTACAACAAATGTAGGGACCTTAGACTCTCACCGTCTCGGGGGAAAACGCAAAAGAGCTAGGTTCAATCAATCTGAGAACACTGCAGGTTCAGGTGTTGAATGTTCATTCAATTCTCGAATTGTTAACAGAGTGTCTGATGTAGGAACTTTGCCTCACTGGCTTAAGGAAGTGGTTGCTATCCCACCCCGGCCTCCTGGATTTGCCCCAGATTCTTCTTGGATTTTCCATCCATGGATTGGTCCAGGTCCACCATTTTCTGAACCTAACAGAGCTCATTGTGATTCAAGGAACAGATTGAGCGACTTGTGCACTTCACCAAGAACTGAGCCAGCTGATGGTAATGCTGGTTGTGCTCAACTCTCTGCGAGAGAGGGGAAGCAACATTGTAAGTCAGAAGCGGATAAAGGAGTTGAGCTGATTGTCATCAACAGCGACGCTTCATCAGAGGAGACAATATCGGATGATTGTAATGTAAGGCATTAGCTTAATTTGGGATTTCATAGTTCAGCAATGGTTAAGCTTGTACAAAAGATGCTAGTCTTTAAGTATCTCAGCTATTTCTCGAGTGCGAGATAAGCTGAATCAGGTAAGTTTTTCTTTTTTCCAGTTACTGTGATCAGTTGATTTGCAAATTCCTAATTTAGCTATTTGCAGTAACTGTCTGTTGTAGACTCACTCTAGTTCCTAAGTAGTAATTGGATCAAAACCAGAATGCCGTCATAAACTCATGGCTGTAAAAGCTTTCTACCCTTGCAAAATGTGATAAAAGTCTAGGCTGATAATAGTGAGAGTGCGGCATGAAGGTGTTTTATATATTTAGTTGGTGAGTGAAAACAAAAAACATTTATCTATATCTATATTTTTGTTTTTATATAATTAAAAGTAAGAAAGTCTAGTGTAGGATCATTCTATGTGGCAGCTTGGGATCAAGATATAAATAATTTTAGAACTGGTAGCTTAGGATCAAGACATGGGTGATTTTAGAACTAATTAGTTAAGTTAGATAATAATTAGTTAGTAATTTTTAATTTGAGTTTGAAAATATTTAAAAGTATAAAAAAGTTGGGTATATAGCTCTTATTTTTCAATTTCAATTTTGTTTTCTTACAAACTAAGCAAAGACGTGCAGTTATTTTAATTTACTTTTGGAATTAACTTTAGAGATGGCAAAAATTATTATTTACATATTTTCTTCTACATAATTATTTTAAGGTATGTGTTTTGCAAGTGTGCTCCACGTTAAGCAATAAAATTATACACAGTAAGAATAAGATTATTATAAAATAATAAACGCTAAACTATTTTCATTATTTAATATTTCTCTCTTTAAGTTTTATTAGTATAGGTGTCCGCGCGTTGCGCGGATATTAAAAAATAATAATAATATTTTAATTTAAAAGTAATTGGCATACGTTATTATTGAGTAAGAGAAGAGTGTGTGTATCATATATTGTATATTTATTTGATATAAACACTTGATAAATAAATTTTACCCTAATATGTATCGGCAAGGATATGAGCTTCAAAGACATCAAATATTATTCTAACAACTTCTCATTCTCCTAGTATGATGAAGATTAATAATATATGTGGGGTGTGTTGAATTGATATTTGTGCTAATTAATTAAATTTCAAATTCATGGATCAAATTTGAATCTAGTACTAAAAATAATTACTCCACTTTTGCTATTTATATGTAATTTATAAAGCTTAATGTAATCTTTCACACACTCTTCTATAGTTCAATCCTGTAAAATAAGAAAAAGTCATTTAATCAAATATAATTTCATTAAATAAGGACGCGCAACAAAATGAATTTCAAAAAAATTATTTTTTATATAAAAAAATATTAAAATTAAAAGATTGAGCATTATTTTAGTGTTGACTTATGGCACTATTATTCAAAATACAAATTTGTAAAATTTAAATGCATACTTTTACAAAAAAAATAATTAGATGAAAGATTTAAATCTTTAGAATTTAGCCGTATTATATTTTACGGTAAAAAAATTGTATAAGAAAATGTAAAAACATCAGAAGAGAAGGAAAATCTTGATGACACTGATTGAGATTGGATGGAGGCAGATGACTAGACAAGAGAGTCTTGAAGTTAGTCTAAATATATGCTAATTGTAGTCTCCATTTTTTTTTTTTGTGACAGGTAAACACCCTATCTCATGCATATTTTAGCCATAGCTTCTTGCATCCACTCATGAGTCCTAATATTGATTTGGTCTTCACTTATTTTTGAGTTCATTAGTTTCATTTGTGCATCTATTAAATTTTAATAAGAGATTGAATTACTTTTGTTTGGCAACAAGGCATAGTAGTAGTAGTTATTGTTGTTCTTGGATTGAGATTATTTTTACACAAAGTGTGCACTTTTTATCTTTTGGTGTGGCACTAAATGTATATTCATTCTCGTTGGTCAAGCTTTTACAAAATATTTTTTCGTCTTTAGCCTTTTTTTAAAAGCCATCTTCACTGGTTTAGATGGTAATATATTGATTGTCAAAAGTTGATACATTAATTGTCAACTATAGTTCATATATTGCGTTTATTTTGGGTAAACTCATAAATGAAGTGCTAGCTTTTAAGAGTTCATAAACTGAGATGACAATCTAAAAGAACCAGGTTGAGGAGTCACTTGTTGCATCACCATGTCTGATGTGCTAGTCCAAGTGAGCCTATGTGGAACAGTCTTATCCTTTGAACTTACTAGGACTATGGTAATGTAACATCGCCTGTCTTCACCAAAGAGCTCCCATGCTTTCAGGTTTGACAGGTAATGCTCAGAATCTCCACGCCTCCATTTCTCAAAGAAAAGGTAAAATTTGACAACTTCATAGGCAGGAACAAAGTTGTCCATCTTGAACCTAGGTTGAAATGACCAATGGCTTGTACGCCACACCTCTCTGATACATGAAATACTTTGGGATTATGTTTTGCATCTGTAACAGGCCACTGTAGTAATTCCTCCTACGGTTTAGCTACCATTACACCATACATATCTGGAATAATGAATTGCTCAGCGTCATTCTCAGAGTCACCACAAGCACGAGTGTTGTCAAGGGCGGATCTACATGGAGATTAACCCCCTCGGACGAAAAGGTGTTCAAATTTCATATTTTAGCGGTATATATTTAATATTGTACCTTTTGAACATGAGATTGGTGGGTGCATACTTTCTAGAATAGTTAAAGTTCTCCCATTTTGCCCAAGATCGATTCTTGGTGGTGCATACTTTCTACTTGATTTTTTCTTTACTATATTACAAACTCTCTTTTCTTTAAATTTCTGAAAAAATTATTCAAATTCTTCAATTTATGAATTTCTATTAAAACTCTAAATAAATTTAATAATAATTCAATCAAGAAACTATATTACAAACTCTCTTTTCTTTAAATTTCTGAAAAAATGATAAAAAAATGAATTTCCAAAAACTCTATTATTCAAATTCTTCAATTTATGTTTTTCTATTAAAACTTTAAATAAATTTAATAATAATTCAATCAAGAAATAGATTTCAAAGTAAATATCATTGTATATTTAATAAACTCTTTAATAAAAAATTAAAATTTAGCTAAAAATTGCTGAATTTACGCGTAATTCGTTTAAGAAAGTGATTAATGGGTTATTTGAATATTGTTGGTTAACAAAGTGTACATAAACTGGCAAATTTGTGATATGATGCTTTCATATCTAAGTCGATTTTTACCAACACTATTAACATGCTTACTTTTTTCAAACCTCTGGACGAAAATCTTGGATCCGCCACCGGGTGTTTGATTGATAATTTTCCTTTGCTCTTCAGTTTCTTAAGTATATATGCAAGTGCGTGTCCTTGTGGAAATATATCTAGATCCATCCCTCCGCTGTAAATTATTTTGACGTCCAGCCCATGTTCTTCCAAGTGCTTGAAAAGAGTTCATTATATCTTGTGCTTTCTCTTTCTGAACATAGAAACTGACCTTGTATGATTGCTGCTCTGTTTCCGATTATAGATTGAGTTCAGGAAACTTGTATTTCTATCCTACTTGTTATTTAGAAAAGCTTCCCAACCCTCATCGGGCACCATAGAGTTACCATATGTTATTTCAGTTCCCACGGATATAATAGTAATATCTGGGGTAAGCATGGGCTTTTCTTTCCTCAATTCCTTGTAAAGTATAGGTGATCTCCCAGTAGAGAACACTAACAAAGAGTTCTCACAATAATTGGCCTCCCATAAAGCATTGAATCTAAGCAGAGAAAGGTTCTCCAGATTATGATGTTTTACTATTGTATGGTCAAGATCTGACACAATCATGAGACGTCCAGCATTGGCTAGTGATGTTACCCAAGTTACACCTCCTTTTAGAGGATAAAGCGGTCGTTGTCAAGAAATAGAACCTAACAACCAAGGTTAGGGTCGAACCCATAGAGAATACGTAGACTCAAGACAAATTCATCAATCTGCAATCCGAGTAGTTAACCGACTCAATTCTCCAAAAGGAGGAGCGGGGGAGGGGGGAGGGGGGTTGCAATAATCAATGAGAAAATAAATTAACTATCACAAGAGAAAAATCAATAATAGAGAGCAACTAGGTATTGTATTCCTCATGATTTCCCAATTCAGATCCCGAGATAACCTAATTCTTGTCTTGTGTATAGCATGCAGGATGGTAATTTAAGTTCATCAAGCCCTTTGGTCAAAGATGAGAGGTGAATTTCACTATGCGACTTGGCCCATCTCCATAGTGTGCATTACTAACCATTACCTATAAGTTTGAAACGCCCCACACTTGCCTAGGAATGCCCCCATAATCGTAATTCCCTTAGATCTAAAATCGGGGATATTTAAACACCCTTCCACGTAGCTTGGAAAGACCCTATGATGCATTTTTTTCAATATCTCAAAATTTGTGCAGAATTTCGTAAATTTGACTTCATATTCTTGTTCAAAGGGCAAAATGGTGTGAGAAAACAAGTAACTACAAGGTGTACTTCATCTGTGCCAAGAAAATAATTTTTTGGCGAGACTTCGCGAAAACAATAGTTGCCCGCGACTAGTCCGAGACGCGGACCTGGAGCGGACCAGTTCAAATAATTTCAAAATTGCAGTTTTTTTACTCCAAGGCAATTGGGTAATAACTCTATATGTATATACACTAAAATCCCTCATTGTTAAGCCGTTTTGATCCCTAAAAATCAACCAAAAGCCTCTCAAATTTCTATCTAATCTTCATCAAATTCTCCATCAATTCTCAAGGTTTTCAAGAAGTCTCGTTGGAATTCAAGGAAACCAAGTCAACCGCTAAGTCCTCCTCAAGATTCAAGTGTCCCATTCTCTTTCCGGATTCAAGGATTTCATTCAAGCTTATCTCCATTCAAATCTTCTTCACGTCTAGCATTGGCTAGTGATGTTGCCCTAGTTACACCTCCTTTTAGAGGATAAAGCGATCACTGCCAAGAAATAGAATCTAACAACCAAGGTTAGGGTCAAATCCACAGGAAATACGTAGACTCAAGACAAATTCATCAATCTGCAATCTGAGTAGTTAATCAACTCAATTCCCCAAAAGGGGGGGGGGGTTTGCAATAATCAGTGAGAAAATAAACTATCTAACTATCACGAGAGAAAGTTCAATAATAGAGAGCAACTAGGGTATTGTGTTCTTCATGATTCCCCAACTCAGTATCTGTGGATAACCTAATTCCTGTCTAGTGTATAGCATGCCGGACGGTAATTTAAGTTCACTAAGCCCTTTGGTCAAAGATGAGAGGTGAACTTCACTATGCGACTTGGCCCATCTCCATAGTGTGCATTACTAATCATTACCTAGAAGTAGCAACACAACCTCCCCTTGGCCTAGTTTGATTGATTGGACGAGAAAATATTAATTGAATCCTGTTAGTTAATCTCTTTTCCTATTTATTACTATCTTGGTTTAGTCAGTAACACTAGGCGGGTTCTAATGTTTAGCCACCGCTAGAAAACATACAAAACGAAGAGAGTTAATTAATATCTGCATATATACTTTTCAAGAATTGTGAATTATCCGATTTTACCTTGTTAGTTCTTCATGGCTCCTACAACCCTAGTTGTGGATAAACTACTTATGTTATGTGTAGATGAAGAGATTATAAATTGAGAAGATATAATTAAAAACTTACACAATTGAATTAAGATCAAGCAAATTCAAAGTCAATGAAAATCACAATCCTGAAGATTGAATTAAAGCACAACTGTTTCAAAGACACTCTCACAATTTTCTCTCTAAGAATATTAAGTTCTATGAGCACAAAAACTAAAACTACTGAAAGGTGAAATGGTCTCAACTCTCAAAAAATAATCTAAAAAACCTATTTATAATAAGTAAAAATAAGTCCTAAACAAATTAAGAAAACTGGTCGGCAAACTCCACGAAAGCACTCTACGACTCAAAGGCGGATCTAGAATTTTAAAGTTGTGGGTGCTCTCTTAGCTTAACAGCTGCGGAATCCAAATTTTTATTAAAGGGTTCAAAACATAAAAGGTGAATACACAAGAACCAGAGGGTGTTCAACATCTATTATAGATATACAAAATATAATTTTATGTATAGATAGTATAATTTTCGCCGACGAGAGTTCAAATGAACTCTTTGGGCCTATGTAGCTCCGCCCTCACTTAGCTACCAATTATAAAGCGCACGTGCACAAATTTAATACTTATCATAAAAAGATGATCATATTTGAAATCAGTAGTAAAAACAAACAAAACGAAGAACTATTCACCAAGTTCCTTTTCACTTGTCATAGTTTCCTTTTTCTAGAGGTAATCGATATCAAACTTGAGTAACACTTTAAGATTTTTATCATATTAATGTAGAAAACTTATAAATTAAAGTACTTTTAGTAGATTTTTGAACATCAAATTTTTATTTTAAAATATTGAATTATTCTAATATAATTTAGTTTTGAAAATTATTAATTAATTTTTGCAAAGTGAAACATTACAATTACTAGGAATGAACAGAATAATATGTATTATCTTGAATAAAGAAGAAAAGAAAAGTATTCAGTAAAAGAGCAATTATATTATTATAATTATGGATAAGGAAAAAAGAGGGAAAATAGCAAAGAAAGTGTGGAGAGTGAGATTTGTACTCAAGCCCACCAATACCAAAAAGGCCTAAACCACCCATCTTGAACCATTGGACCAATCAAATCATTTGTTTAGTAGATGGTCTATGTTAATTTTATACCAATTTTGTCTAACTTTATACATAAATATATAACGTCCGCTACTATGTTAATGGGTGCTCGAGCACCTGGCGGACTCCATGTGGGTCCGCCCCTGCTACGACTTGTAGTGTCTTCTACAGCTCGTAGTCGGGGTCTCTTGATCAGCTACTGATATTTTGGACTTCTCTTCTACGACACCCCTTCACGACTCGTAAAGTAGTTTATGACCCGTAAAGGGGGTTTCGTCTGATGAATTTCCTGCAAGTCCACTTCTTTGATCCTCAAGGCACGAAAGTTCTTCTACGACTCGTAAATTGCTCCATGACTCGTTTGTATGTTCATAGAATTAACTTCAGAAACTTGGCCCCTCAGTGGAATTCTTCACGAAACACCTTTATGACTCGTATAAGGTCTCGTACAATAGCAAAAACCAGTAACTTCTACAATTCTTTCCCAAATCATGGCCAACCTATAATCTTGAAAATCTAAACACAAAAACACATAAAACCCACAAATATCACATTTATAACACACAAAATCCTAAATTTTAAGCATAAAAAGTGTTGTATTTTGGCAGCACATTAACACACTTAACATAAAATTGTTGCTTGTCCTCAAGTGACGACTCAATCTATATAGAAAACACAGTAACACACAGATGTCAACTCAATGACATACACACATACATCTCAGACTCAGATATCCACACCAACTTTTTCAAAATAGGATTAGATAGTTATTTAGCAAACCAATGCAAACTGGTGTATGTGAAAACACAACTATGGCAAGCAAGGGATTATCACAGTCCACACTCACTGAACAAGTCAAATGCTAACAATGCAATGCAAGTGCCCTTACAGATTGAAGTCCCATTTTTGACACTCAATGATGGTTTCATGTTTAAATCTTGGGACTGTGCAAAAATACTCACTCTCACAACAGATATTCATGCATAATGACTAATACCATAGGCTTGCCCCCATACTTATGAGTCAGACTTTCAACTAATTAGACTAGGATCACTTTAGGACTTTCTTGGCTTGTAGGCTCAGGGGCTTTGGTATGATATTTTGGTAAAATAGTGACTAAAGACCCTCCATGAACTGTGTTTTGCTACACTTTTGCCCCGTCAACTTAGCTAGTTTCACCTTATCCTCAATTTTTTTCTTATTCAAGCTTTTCTGGGTTCTATCTTTTCATTTTTCAACTTTTTTTGCCTTGTTTTTATACTTCATTTTATTTTTTAGCTCATATCTAAGGCATGTTTCATTTTTCTTGCCCCCAATACATGATTTTTATTCTTTTTCTTCTTATTCCTAACTTACTCCCTTATTTTTGCGTTTTACCCTTATATCAGCCACCCTCAACTTACGGTTTTAGCCTGTGTTGAAGTGCACAATATCTATCCTCTGAACCAGGGCCACTTTTGGTAGCCACCATCAACTTAGGCTTTTTGCCTCAGTCAAGGTATACAATGTTCAAGGAAAGAGCAGGGCCTATTTCAGGATATTTCACTAAACAAGGCTAGGTTAATTAGGTGTTTTGAAAGAATAGGTACATGTTAGGCTCAATTATTCGGAACAAGGGATGTATCGTTATTTGGTTGGTTATTTTTACGCTAAAGTGGACTATTTAAGATCAATGACCTAAGATCCTTTCCTAATCCAATTAATCTACAATCTAACTTAGAGTAACAGGGTAAGTTATGAATTAGCACAAAACATATAAATTTAGCAAATAAGCTCACATTCACATGGCACCATATACATTATCAACAAAAGACTAACAGATCATGCTTCTTATCTCAATTTACCCTCACTCATCAGAACAGATATTGTCAGACACCTAAACATGCATGGTTACTATCTAACTACTTAATAAAAAAATTTGGTGGGCATCATTTTTCAAAACACGACACAAAAACATGTTTTATGCCACAAGTATTGATACTATATACTATAAATATTATCTAAACATCCTAAACATGCCGCTTCAACAGAAAATAAATATCCACAGAGAAAAAGAACACAGGCAAGAAAACTCTAAGATAAAAATTGGGGTAGTTATGGATCATAAGCAACTCAGACTTCACTGAGGCCCATAACTACCCACACCATCGACAAAGATGTGCATTGTCCCCAATGCACAAAATCAGACAAAAATAAAACATAAAAGGGTCAAAAAATACATACCTACGCGCCAGTTTGTGGCTGAGTCTGGCCACCCTCCACCTGCGGAGTGGTCTGCTTGGCCGTGGTACTCTGTCCGGAGTGGTTAGCACCCCCTATCTGCTCTGTCGCTCGAGCTCGTCTCATCTCCTTATAACGCCTCCACTCCCTCAAGCAAGATCGAGATCCTTCTCCTCTAAACTCCTCACACGCATAGGTCTGTTCTCTGGATCCTCATCCATGCAAGGTCTCTTCCCAAGGGAAGATTAGGTAGGCTCGTCAGAGGCAAATAAATACACCACTGGCACCTGAGATATAGTAGCAGGAAGTGCAACAGGTACGGCGAGTATGTCTGTCATGTCAGC
The DNA here is from genome assembly GCA_026153255.1 of Solanum medicagineum. NCBI lineage: Eukaryota > Viridiplantae > Streptophyta > Magnoliopsida > Solanales > Solanaceae > Solanum > Solanum medicagineum. The sequence goes on from JAPFFP010000080.1 coordinate 12,993,386, forward strand.
CCAGAGTTGCTGGATCTCCATCTGTAGGGCTGACAAATTTGAAGGTCGGGCCTCACTCAATCTCTTATGTACCCTCTCCTTAAAGGCATCGATGCGGGCATCCACGGTAGAAATACAGTCCTGAATAGTAGCGACCGTGAATGCCTGCGACTGACCCTCTGAGTCACTGATAGCCTGGCGGACCCATGGCCTAGATAAAAGCGACGGACATGTAGATCATGCTTGCAGTAGAAAGTTGTGAAGCAGTGGCCTCTGGTACCAAAGCAGCAATAGTGAGACCCTCTCTTCATCTGCCTTGTGTTGGGGGGACCTCTCCTCAGTAGTAGCAGCAGCAGCAGCGGTATTAGAGTCAATCTCAGAACCCTCAGGTGGTAGCGCTATAGAAGACATCTTTGGCATAGGTGGACGTTTTCCTCGTCAGAGTGCCACTGGGTTCTCATCAGCCTTGATCATACTGGGCTCCAAATTACATTGGTCCTCAATCATTCGGTCTAGCTGGTGTAAAATCTCCACCCTATACTCTAAACAAAGCATGTAGATCAAACATGGGAAGGGAATGGAGGTGGCCCTCTTCAGTGCCGTCTCATGTGTCTGTTCAACGATGAGGCTGGCCCAATCAATGTCATAGTCAGCTAAGATGCTGGCAACCAAAATAGCATGCTCTGGCGTCAAAGTGTTATCAGCGAGCGTCAGTTGGATGCGTGAACGAATAATAGCCCACCAAAATTTGGTAGGGAAACTGAGCGAAGCCTTGACAATAGGCTCCGAATGAGTGGTGACCCAAGCAGGTTTCAGACCCTGCTTTGCAAACCCTGCCACTCATCCCATCAAAGTGGCTCGTTGCTCAGGATCTTTCATAATTAGCGGGTTCCTGGTTTGCCCCATCCTATAATTGCACCGCACGGTAGATCTGGGGACACGGTACTCAGGCCTGAATAGAATACGATGGATAGTCTCCTCTGATATGTGGACCCACCGACCCCTCACTCGTGTCTCTGTCAGTCTAGGCTGAGTGAGGTGTTTCTCCCCCTTGGGAAGAGTAAGATGGATGGTAGCTACGTATGATGCCCTTATTATAGTCGAGGAGCACCGTCCAAGAGAATCTGTCGACCACTGGAGCCCATATTGAATCATCGTGTCCTAGAGATCGAGGACACGACTAAGTCCGTCAGATATCACTCTGGGCTCCTCATAGATGGAATGGGTCGGCTTGCCCCGCTCCTTTGGCTGCATGCCCACTCTATAGATCTCCTCCATTCCCTCGAAGCACCGCCATTGGTGAAGGCATTCGGTGTTGATGATGATGATGGTGCGACGGAGGACTCAGGATCTGTTTTATCCTCAGAGTTGGACTCCTTTCCTAACAGAGTCATCTATGGTAGCTCGCTCCCTACGCTGTCCCCCTTCTCAAACTAGGGAGAGTGAGTAATAGGAGCTTGAGTCCACCTAGCTCTGGCGACTGCTCTGGTCTATGGTACAAAAGCCTCTTGGTCCGTCTGGGCATCAAGGATCTCTAGTGAACCACTCAGCTGAGTGACCTGCTCATCATTCAAAGGCTCATCCTTGGGCCTTCTCCTTATAGCCTAAATCTCTGCGTGTTTACCTTTTGGGGCCGTAGTATCTGAAACATAGACATAAACGCACCATGGTTAGCCTAAGAATCAAGAACTAAAGTGCAAAAACTTGTCTGAGTTCAGTTGCAGAAGGGTTCTACGAAGGCCCCTTTACGAGTCGTAGTGAATACTATGAGCCGTAAGAAGCTTTCATGGACCAGTGATTCAAACTAACTTTGGTTACTGAAAATGTCTACGAGATCAGGCACGACTCCTAAAGTAGTTTACGAGTCGTAGACTGAGGTCATAGAGAATTCTAGTGAGTAATCAAATTCAGGCAGGGATCTACGAGTCGTAAAATGATCTACGACTCGTGGAAGGTCTCGTCTGATGGATACTCAGAAACATCAAGTTTCTGAAATTTTGCACGAGGGGTAATTACGACTCGTAGATTGCTCTACGGGCGGTAAAAGTCACTCGTAAACCAGAAAACTCAGTCACTTGAGTTCCTGAGTTCATCACACGGACCCCACAAGACTACTTCAACCAACTAATTATCAGCATCAAAGCAAGAACATATGCACCCACATGATTTCACTAATGCAACCCTACCCTCAACATGTTCTTCCCTACATACACACCCCATCGAAAAAATGATTTCGCACAAATTATCCCACAATTTCGACCACTTCTAATTAATTAACACACCATCATATATCTATATCCTCACCGCCAATTCCACAAGCACAAATGATGCAATCTCATTCAATATCATTCAATCATATATGGTGGGTGACTCAATAACACAAACAATAAACCCAAAACAATTAAGACAAAAATGCCCAATTCCGGTCTTAGACAATAATCAAGAATGGGCATCCTAATTACAGTTAATCCCAAATTCAATTCAAACATAGGTTTCATTCCTACACACCATACCCCACATGATTTCCAAATTAATAAATTAAACAAGCTAAATTAAGAGTTTTAATTAAATCGAAAACTCACCAAGAATTTAGACATAACTTGAAGAAGATGAGAGAGGTGGATAGTAGCAAAACCCTAGGTTGCCGGAATTTTCACCGGAAAAGGGTTGACGGTGGTAGGAATTTAGAGGGTGTGAGGTAGGTTGGGTAGATTTTGTAATTTTAGGTCAAATGTGGGGCAAAATAATTTGACCTCTCTATTTATACTTTACTGGGTCAACTGAAAATTTACTAGGCCTGGGTTTACTAAAGCCTGATCTACGACACGTAGATCATGGTTTCATAAAACCCTCAATACTTTAGCAAAAGTTCAGAAAACTCACCTGAGTCCACGAGCCCTTTTGAGGTCTGTTGGTAATCTTGAATTTGACATCCTTCAATGCTTTCTTTGGGGTAAGAATAACGTATTTGTAAAATCTACAAGCATTTTCGAAGTCTATTGGTGATAGTATGTATGAGTAATATTGTGAGGAACAGAAGTCGTTCTCATTTTTTGGGGTTGCAAAACCTACTATTCGTAATGGAGTAGTTTTATTGACCCCGTTACTTGTAACAGTGATGCTCTTTGCATGCCTTTTTGGTGAATTAGATTGTTCAATTAGAGATGATTTTTAGTTTAATATGCTCCTATTATAATGTGTACAAGCTTGAGGCTTATGTTGCTGTCCTATGATTTGAAACAAATGATGCATGAAACATTTGTTTGGTCTTAGCTTATCGAGAATCTCCCTTGTCCTGGCTTGCTTTTTTAAGCTTGACTAATACATATGGTTCTCCTATCTGTGGACGACATGATCAACATTGAAGAGTTGGAGATTAAAAAGGAGAAAAAGAAAGACGACCAAATTTTTCAAGATAGAGTAGGACCAAGTACACATTAAAAAACAGTTAACTTATCTGGCACTTGTAGAGAAAGGAAATTATACTTTGGAGACCAGCAATCACCAATATCCATAAAGAATAAGAAATGAAATTGAGACGCTGTCTAGTGCAACATGACTGTCCAGACCAACATGTAAATGCTCCGTGACTTTCAAAAAGTTTGTAATTGTGATCCATCATAGCTATGATTTTTCGTTAATCGTTACCTCTTGCATAATTTTGTTATAGATTAATTATCTGGCATTTTTGAAAGTTTGTTCCCATTTTTGTGAGAATAAAAAGAGAGAGCACTCATGACTCTGACAACTCTTTAACAAAAATTCAAGTTACTTTTACATTGCTATCTTCTGACCACACTCTATCTCATATGTGTGTTTTCACAATTGTTATAATACTGTGGACTTTTGACTTTGTACATAGAAGCTCCAAAATTCTTGTACATATATATAACAACTGTACCATCATACAACTTACGCTAAAAAGGTACATAAATGTCATCCAAAATCTGCAAGCTTACATTTATCCTCCAAAATCTACATTAAATACACTCTTCGTATCTTCTTCAATTTTTTCCACGCAGATGGCAAAAGACTCATATGGAGCAACTACATTTTGCAGATTTGATATCAGAAGTTGCCTCGAAAAACTAATTTATAGTATTTTCTTTATCCCCTTTCTTTATAACATTTCAATTAATAGTTTGTGTTAGTGTCTTATCTAATGATACGAATTTTACTTGCATCTTAACGCAGAAATTGGGCACTACTTCCCTAGTATATATACAAAAAATTCTTCTTAAAGAGTCAAATAATTTAAAATTTTTTATGTAAGGTTTTTTAAATAATATAAATTATGATAATTAATTATTTAAAATATTTAAAAATTATATAATATAAAAATATTTTGATTAAAAATAAATTTATTTGAATATCAAAATTATAACATGTAACATAATTTGGAC